>CM035591.1:3134596-3252784 GCA_020423425.1 Chrysopa pallens
TTCAGTACTAACTGAAGCGGTCATATAAAGAAAAAACCAGAAAATAAGCCACATAATCACGTGATCATAATCTAAATCTTTTATGTTAGTTACTTCTGCCATGCGGATCCGGTTCATAGTGGTACTATACTAACCTCGAGAGATTCCAGTATTTTACTTGATTTATAATACGACCTCGAAAACACTCTTCTGGTCAAGGATACACTATAAAAATTCCATCACAATTCTCATTTTCGTTTTTGAGTACATACACGACAAAATTCCAATGGCGTGACTTTGTGAATACATAGAATCAAATGTAGTTGCTTCCTTAAAAATTATTACAAAGTTTACACAGTCCAAACTTTCGACTAAATTCAAAGGAATATATTTCCTCGTATATATCATAGTATAAAAAGTGTATATATACATCGTAAAATCTAAAATGAACTCTAAAAATGAATACAACTAATAATTATGATCATTGTGTTGTGTGTCTCTAGCCGTTATCAGAAAATAATTCCAAACATTCTCCAAGTGTTATAATAACTTCTTCCGACAATAAATAAATGTATTACAGACTATCTTTACATACTACCCTAAAATTATTAATGTGTTTATGAATATTTATTATCCTGTATCCTATGATATATTTATTGGTTATGATAATTATTTTGCTTTTCCCTTATTTTGACGTATATTTTTTTATTAATATGTGTTGCATACTTATTGATTTTATTTGTTCGATAAATGATTGGATTACGTATTTTGCTTAGTTTTATATGGACGTAGTGGAGTTTGTAAGATCCAATTTGTAGTTTCCAGTAAGAGATTTTTTGCTTTCTTTTACTGGAAATATACATTTTAAGACCCCTCATTGACAAGATGTAGCAGTTATAATAAACACATAGTAGAAAGACCATCATTATGTAAACTTGAGAAGTATGGAGTTAGTATTGTAGGCTAAAATCAAACTGCTAAAATAAAAACCAACTTTAAATATTATTGAATTTGGTTACTTCTATTTGACGGATAATCTACATCGAAATGATGGTGATTTGGATTAATTAAATAATATTTATGGAATACCATAATTTATGGTAATTTTATTAATGGGATTTCTTAAATTATTGATTAGATTTTCTATAGATAAGGAAAAAAATAAGTACGTCACTGTCTGTCGATAAACTTTATCTTACTGTAAGTCTCGTTATCATTATTGTTCCTTGTTTTTCGTTGTCAATAAAGCCTAAACTATATACATTCTTACGACAACTATTTAATGATCGAGGCACACACTGAAAAAGCGGGGTTAACCGATAGTTAGTCCGATAAGCATAAAGAAATCTCGTTTAAACTACCATTAATAAATTTAACCGAAGGTAACTAAATTTTCAATTCTTCTCATGCCATTTAAATAATCAAATATTTACTCAATAAAATGTTAATATTTTTACTTGATATAAAAATAAATCTTTCCAAGAGTTGTAACAAAAATTATACCTAACTTAGTATAATACACCCAGAAAAAGGATTTTGAACATTATTTATGTAATGTATTAAATTCGAAAATAAAAACATATATAAAAAGATACATTTTCGATCAATAAGATTATTTACGATACATAAATTCTTTATTTATTGGTTGAAATTGTGAGATTAATTACTTTGTAATAGCTTTTCCTTGTCAGTATAAATATTCAACTCTTTAAATAAATTTTTTCATTAATCATTTTAGCTTACTAATTATTTGAAGATTATAAAATTTGTGTATGAAGATATACATTACACTGTGTGTAAAAAGTTTGCATATATAAGCTAACAAACTTTTAAGATATAATTTCTGTCATAATTTTAATGCAATGCCATTAATGCATTCAAAATTTCATCGTGATTAGTTCTATAGTACTTTTGTAAAGTATTTTATATATTCAAGGATGTATAAAATAGCAATTTCTACCATTTTCGATAAAAGTAACTCGATGAAGTATCAAACCCTGATGACTTTTCGGTGTCTTGTAGAAAACAGTCCATTCATCACTACATTGCTTCATAAGGCAAATACTTACAAAAGTTTGTATTCAATGAAGGCATGTATAAAGTATTCCTTTAGAATTTGTCATATTTCCGTTTTCTTCATAAATTTTTTTTATTCTTACTTGTGTGTTTTTTTCTTGCAAGTTTGTTGGTTTCTTTTTATTTACTTTTTTCAATTTATCGATAATTTTTTTAAAGTAATCCAGAAGGGATACCTGGAATTTATTTATATAAGGTTGTATTTTAATCAAATTAAAATTATTTATGCATCTCAAATTAATTTTTATTATGGTTTAAATCTTATTTATTTACAAAACTTTAAAAGAAATATTGAAATAAAATACTGACTAAGCCATAAATAGCCCTAAAATATTTCTATCCATACAGAAATGTGTTTTTAGAATATTTGTTATTATAGATCTCCATATACAGAAGGAATAATTTTCTTCAGAAATCCAAATAACTCAATAAAAAAATGATACAAAAAAAAAAAATTACTGGCGCTAATGAATTATTTTTTTAGCTAAGTATATGATCAGCACCGAGTTCGAAAGGTAATTGGTCAAATGTTTTTTTGTTTTGGTTTTTAGTTCATTTTCTGAATGTGGTTCTCTTTTTAAATTTTTACTTTTAGGGTTTCTTTTTCAAGCACAAACAATTTTTCATTTGGGTGAACGCAAAAGAATTGATAAAATCTATAAAGAAGTGGGTATATATATATATATATATATATATATATATATATATATGTATATATATATATATATATATATATATATATATATATATATATATATATATATATATATGTATATATATATATTATATTCACAAACTAATTGCAAAGATGCACTAAAATGACAAAAATAAATGAAATATTTTAGCTTTTAAATTGCAGAATAATTTCGAATCGAAAAACTTAATTTGATGACGAAAACAATAAGGTTGATGCCATGTATTATAAATTTATTGAAAAAAGTAATACTGGGCATTAAGACGAAAATAAAAATGCGAAACTCAATTCAATTTACGTAAATTTCCAGAAAAACGATGATGACATTTGGACCCATATCAAAATAAACTTTAAAATAGCTTTACAACATATATGTCACGGTTGAAATATCTCATTCCCAGCTAAGTGTAGCATGCAATAAACATAATAAAACATACAAAAATTCGGTTAACCAAACAACCCTCTTATAGTTTTTTAACCCTCCATGTAAAGACGTTGTTACACTAATTCTAATAAATACATCGTCTCGCTTTGTTACAGATTCCTTCGTAAATAGTCAAGAATGGACATTATCACGGAGTGTTCCGGATCTTCGCTTAGGTATTGTCGGCTCATTATCATCCGGCAAATCGGCGCTGGTACACCGATATTTGACCGGATCATACATGCAAGAAGAATCACCTGAAGGCGGTCGATTTAAAAAGGAAATTGTTGTTGATAATCAAAGTTATTTATTGTTGATACGAGATGAAGGTGGTCCACCTGAATTACAAGTAAGTTTATTTTTAGGCCATTTTCAAAACGTTTACTGGAGACTTTGTAAAGTGACATGCTATACAAATTTGTATCAATCCTTTAATAATTAATTTTCGCTACTTTAAAGTAATTTTCATGGGCGGTAAAAGTGAGATGGAACAAATTTATATTTCCAAATTTATATAAATTTAATTATAGTCATATGCCGTCAAAGCTCATAAGATACAAGAGTTTTTTCATAAGATACGTGAAAAATGGTGTTTTGTTTATTATGCGCATATTAAGAAATGAATTCAAAAATGTATATTTGTAAGTTAAAAATAAATGAAATGGTTTGGAATTATTTACTCTTTGATGATGATACTCTTGTATCATCATACTTTGGATGTCTACAGACTTATCAGAGACATACTAAGTAATTGAGTAACTTCGGAAGATTTGGAATAAAAATTTGTTTTTAGGAATATTTTAATGAGGAAATGAGGTAGATGAATAAAAAATGCGATAAATTATTGTATATTTAATTACCATTAATAATACAAATAAATAAATCAGAAATATGAAAAAACACCTTGTTATTTTAAAGTTTAAGAGATTTTATTGACAAATTATCAATGAATTATGAAAGAAAACATGAATAATTGAAATTTAAAATTGATTGAATTTGATTTTACGCAATTCTAAATGAGTCGAATCCCTAATCGAGTAAAATTAAAAGTCAACGTACTTTTTATGGCCATTTTAGAGTTGTATGATTTTTTTTAACTTCCCGCTAAGAAAATCGAAGATTTTCAAAAAAGCTATTGTCTGCACTCCGTTTTGAAAAATGGAGTTTTCATCAGATCTCGACGTTTTGAGATTACAGGAAGCATCCGTGACTACCCCTGCGAGGTTGTCACTATGTCTGTATGAGTGTGATTGAAAGTATGTGAACCGCTTATAACTTTCGAACGGCTTGACCAATAATAAATATATAAATAATAACCAAAAAGATGTGAATTAATGATTTTATTATTTTTAATATTATAATGTACTTTTTTATATTACAAGAAAAGTTGTTGCCTACAGATCTCCTTGCGATCTCCACGGTGCCGATAAATGAATTTAAAATACTTGTGAATTTTACAGAAATATGTAATTGTAAAATGTCAAAACTAAAAATCACAAGACGCAGGAAGTTAATGCTACAAATGTACTTTAATTGTAATTATTGGGTTGAAAATTGTAACATCGAAGAAATTGCATTGGTGTAATTATTTTTAATTGCAAATATAAATAACAATTCTTTTAAATTTGTAAATTAATTATTATTTATATTTGCAATTAAAAATAATTACAACAATGCAATTTCTTCGATGTTACAATTTTCAACCCAATAATTACAATTAAAGTACATTTGTAGCATTAACTTCCTGCGTCTTGTGATTTTTAGTTTTGACATTTTACAATTACATATTTCTGTAAAATTCACAAGTATTTTAAATTCATTTGGAATGAAAAATCTTTTAACATGACTTTTTCTAAATTATCAAATTTTTTTTGAGTACCAGAATCTACAATGAATGTTGAATGCAAATATTAAAATGGATTTAGATACATTTAAAATTATAATTAGTACATACATACTTTTTGAAATTGTTTTATTTCATACAAAATACATTTAGATTTATTCATTAATATAATGATTTTTCGTTGTAAAGAAATTATAAAAAATTTCACTTTTTAAATCAATGTGTGTTATTTAAAACAAAATAAATTATACTTCCTGTAAAATAAGTGTTGAAATTTAATTTTAAATAACAATAATTTACAGAAAAGTATCAAAGACAAATAGAAATATTAAAATAGTGTAGAAAAAAAATCGCTACAAAATAAAATTGTTCAATTAGGTCCTATAAATCAATGTCCAAAATTTTAAACTTCAACAAATTGAATTGTATTATTTCATTAATTTGTTAAACTGGATATTTGACCAAATTTTTTTATTATTATAATAGAAGCATCTTTACGTCACAAGCAGCGAACAGAAGTTAATTATTGATAATCTTAAAGAAATAAACTAATAATGGAAGTTCTAAAATCATAATTAGATAGAAGTAATGATACTCCGTAGTGAAGTCATTATGCTGATCCCCAATTATGTAAACATCAATATGTATTGTAATTAATATAATATAAGTTATAATATACTTTATTTTCTATGCAACTTTCTAATAATGAAGTTGTTGACCTTATATTAAATCTCGAGTCAGAGTTTAGTGAAACACGGATCATTATTCTGTGAAGATATTATATACTTCCTGAAGATATAATAATTTCATAAATTTTTTAACAACGCACTGAATATTGAATAACACCCTTCAATATTCAGTGAATACTTTTTATATTTCAATGGTATTAAAATATTTAAAATGAAAATCTTACAAATAATATTCAAATGAATATTGTGGTTGGTTTGTTATTAAGTTCACACATTTAAAGTTATATAATAGATATTTATTAATTATATAGAAACAAATAAAAATTAATTAAAATTGAAATATAATATTTCAATCAAATAGTGAAAAAACATTAAAAATATATATTCATAAAATTGATGACAAGTTGAATGTCCGCGTTTTGCTCTCCTCCATCCATGATTAACAGCATAAATGGAAGGTCTTGAGCCAATGAGTGTTCTTGGACCAAAACAAACGTTCTATGTTCATTAGAACTGGAGGCATTAAGATACAAAACTAACACTTGGAAAAAGAAACGCCTCGTAAGAAAAGCATACTATATAATTTGGCCTAAGAACACTCAATGATTCAATACATATGATTTGATCTATTTAACACTCAAATTCGATAAGTTGCAGGAGATTGTTGAGTGCACAACAGGCACTCATTATGTTTTTTTGTATGATTTGAATAATCAATAGTATTAGGTCTATTAAGAAAATGTTACTGTTGTTTCGAATTTAAGATTCAAATTTAAGCTATTAAATTATTATCAACAATTAATGCTACGAAATATAAAAATACAAGATATATTTAAAAATTTTACACATTGTTTGACAAATGTAAAAGCATCGCAGGCCTTTCAGTTAGGGCTTTAAGGATTTTAAGGGTTTTTATTTGATTACGCAAATGTAGGCGTTATCGTATTTACACATGTGAGTATCTATATTTTGTAAATCGCCAATCGTCGGGCAATTCGAACTACAAATTCCACGCGCGTGTTAGTTCAAAGTTAATGTTGATGTTTGTAACAATAGTATGATAATATATGTAGAAGTCCATTTTTTCAGAGTGTAGATACCTATAGTCTATACCATATGCTACAATAATTTGAATTTGTTTTTTCATTTTACCGTTTTGTCTCAACTGGATTTCTCACCCTTTTCAATCACGTTAAACTTGATGACGTGCAGGGTTGATTCCTGCTAGAACGTGGTTTTTTTACTTCTCATACAAAAATTCAGCAAAAAAGCACTACAAAAAGAACCGTTCTCAAATCTGCAATGAGCTCTTTGTCTATGATTAATTTTCGTAATTTCAATGCACGTTGTATAGAAGCCTATAAAGCTGTGTAGTAACGATAATGATATGTAAAAATATGAAACTATTCAAGCCCATATTTTGTTTTCAAAAAACGGTATTGCATTTGACGAATACATGACTTAAATATTAAAAATAAACTTTGAAATTTTGCTTTGGAACTGCGGACGCGAAAACCTCTCTTCTTCTTAACTAAGTCTTTATATTTCTCATTGCACTTTTTCGTAGTATAAAGTAATTTTAATTCATAAAGTGATTCATCAAAGATATCTACATCTTATAGATATTTACATATTATTAATAGGTAATGGATACAGGTGTACACCTGAACTACGCTACTGAACATTTTACAAATGAATATTTGAATAGGTTGAGTGAGTGTATGTATATATTCATTCATTGGTATGCATTAACGTAAACTTATATAAATTATATAATTTATATTAATATACGAAGGTACGTATTATATACATATATTCTATTTGAATACGGGTGGAAGGAATATTTCCTTGGTTTTATGAAATTCATTCAAAATAATAACAATGTCACTAACTCTACCAACTTTTAGATAGATCTACAAATTTTAAATATCTCGCTTCAATCTATCATCTTACAAGCAAAATGTACTTTTTCAGTTTTTGTGCTTCCACACAGTAGTGTTAATATGAAAAGGCTGTTTTCTATCGTCAATTTATGTAAAACTTCTAATCGAAACAAACTGAGTACTTCAGGGAGTACTATACATCAAACGATTCGTAAGCGAGAGTGCAGACGCATTGAAGCACTCTATACCTAATGAAGATCATTTTAAATTATTTAATAAAAGTATGTTTCATAATAAAATTCAAAAGAAAAAAAGCTGCTATCAAATATAACCGAGCTAAGAGGCTACATTAATAGTATTTAATAACATCACGCACCGTAGAATTTTCAGAAAATTAATATTAAACTATTAAATGATAAACAAATTATCATGATTAATATTCTTTTTCTTTCGAATCCAATTTTGAATATTGACGATCATTAATATTGATTTATTACTATTGGTGTCCTTATTGGTGTCTATTTCGGGTTGATAACCCTCGATTATAACTACCATAACTAGTATTATCTGCTTTACATCTAAAATAATGTTATATTTACATCTAATATAATGTTACAATATCTTATTTAATTAATACATGAAAAATGAATTTCATTTTAATTTATATTTGCTATTTCAAATTTCAACCTTGTAGTTTAATAGTCTATGATATTCAAATTAGTTTAAAATAATAAATTTTGTTCCAATAATATGTTGTTCAATTATTAAAACTCAATTTTATATTATCAAATAAACCAAAAAATTGTGCCTTTTTTCAGAAAATTTGTAACAATTGGTCTTATATTCTACTACAGCTTTATTATTTGTAAATTATAAATATATATATATATATATATATATATATATATATATATATATATATATATATATATATATATATATATATATATATATTTATATATATATATATATATATATCGATTCACTACAAAACAGATTTGATTGCATTATTTGTAAATGGAGCCCGAAAATCACACTATATGTTCATATTGTGTAATTTTTAGGCTCCATTTACAAATAATGCAAAATAATAATGCAATCTAATCTGTTTTGTAGTGAATCGATATATCTGACACTTAAATTGTGTTGATTTTACACCAAAT
Source organism: Chrysopa pallens (assembly GCA_020423425.1). Classification (NCBI taxonomy): domain Eukaryota; kingdom Metazoa; phylum Arthropoda; class Insecta; order Neuroptera; family Chrysopidae; genus Chrysopa; species Chrysopa pallens. The sequence continues at coordinate 3,143,348 of CM035591.1, forward strand.
TCTTAAATTCTTAAGAATTTGGTGTAAAATCAACACAATTTAAGTGTCAGAAACGGGTCCATCCAAAATTAATGTTGATTATCAACATACAAAACATTGTAGAATTGAATTTTATTAAAAAAAAAAAATTGTGTTAAAATTGTGTCTCAAATAGCTTAGAGTCTTTTAATTTTAAATGGTAAAAAAAAAATGAGTGTTAACTACATTATAATTTGAATTTCAATACAGAGGCTGGGTTATTTATTTAAAATAAAGAAATATTTAATGCTTATTAGGAAAATATTTCCTAAACTTCAATAAAAGTAGAAAGAGTAATGGTAGTTTATGTAGTAAACTTACCATATGGAAAAGTGATGTTAGTTAAATATTTTATATAAATATAACAACTGTGTAAAAAATGTACTCAGTAATATTTAAAGGCTGATAGGGAAAAATGTTCGTTGAACTTTTTACGTTTTCCAAATCGATTTTACATAAGTAAAGCAAAAATCAATTTAGGAAACCTTAAAGTAGAAACCTAACAAAAAATTTTCTCAATCATTCTCTAATTACTATGTGCATGTTGTAAGGTAAATAGATATTGATGTATATACTGAATTTAATTTGATGCGATACACTTTTTAAGTGGGCAAATTGAACACATATGTGGCTGATTGTAATGTATGTTTAAATATTCATTTTTAGTATTTGATTTTTGACACTTCATCGTAATAATTAAGTCTATATTTTATGTTCATTATTTTGGGATCCACAATATAGACAGAATTATTGATATAAGGATAAATTGGTGAAAATAGGTTAAATTTAATAACTATTTAGAATTTGGCCCTTTACGTCTTGTGATTCTATTCTGAGTACTTTGAAATATAAAATTACATTATAGAAATGTGTATACATTTTGAAATGCTTCATTTCTATAATAAATGTTTCATTTTAAGATAAGACATAAGTTTGGCTTTACTAAAATTTAAACTACCGTGATTGGCTGTAGCGGTTTTGAAGAAGTTTTGTATTAAGACAGTATTTACCAAGTTCTCTATTTAAGCGTTATTCTTGAGAAAACGCCGGTATCCAAAAACAAATTTTATCAATTCTTGCATATACCATTTCAAACGTGGGATATATGTGTCGCACACCACGGTCTTCCTAATGAGGAAAATAAAAAAACAATATTTTGTTTATTATTATGGGTATTATACATATATGGGAAATATGTGTATTTTTTTACCCTCATTAAAGCACTTTAAGTTAGTAATTACGCGTCGAATGAAAGTAAGTAGTTTCACGCCTATATCATTATTTCTTCTTCGGATAATCTAGACGAAACTATTACACATGTACTCTAATCAACAAAAAACGCGGCCACCTGAATCTTCCACGGTTACCTAAAATTATAAAATACACTAGTTTTATGGTGTATTTCATAATTTTTTTAGTTTAAAATGAATGATTTAGAGAATAAAACAAAATTAATTCTGATTAACAACGCAACACAGCATAAGAAATGGTTATTTACTTTTTCTAAATAGAGATAAAAATACAAATGTGTTGTTTGTATTTTGACGATACGTACATACACACACTAAAATCTCTCGTAAAATGTTGTATTTGACTACTAGTTACCTTGAAACGCATGTCGTAATTCGGGAATAACCAAATCGGCCCCAGTATCTATAAAACTTTCCAACTAAGAATTAAGCATAATTTATTTATATTTTCCTATTTATTTCTGTCTTGTATATTTATATTTTTCAGCTTATTACTTAAAAGTAGGATTCTAACCAATAAAAATGTCTCATTCGAATAATATTTAATTTAGCAAATTAAATTAGAAAATAGCTGTTATTCTGAAAAGAAAAATAATAAACAGACAATAATTTCTCAGTCGCCAAGGAGCTAAGAACAAACTGAGTAACTTTTTTAACGTAAACGGAGTGTAAATGTAATTCATTTTAGCAGTAATATGAGCAAACCTAGCCTTAGTCTTGATATCTTAAGAACACTATTCAATCACAAAAAATATGTATATACTATTTGAATAAGAAGTTGAACACCGAATTATAACACTATGAGACCAATCAGAACTTTATGAAACATTCCACTATAGTTTCATCTTAGAAAATAACAATCAATAATTCATGTTTGCACTAAGAATAACAATATTTGATCACAGACAGATAATTAATCGTTAATTTCATCTCAATTGAGCACTAAGATATGGTCCAAATTTCACTTGCAAGATTTGAAATAGACACTGGAACAGGTGAAACTAAATATAAGCTTTCAAAATTTGATCACTATATATCTTTTCTCATTTGATATACTATATACTTTTTAGAGGTGTTAATGTATTAAAGAATCATTTTTATTTAAAACCGTTTATAAAATACAAGCTCATTTAAACAAATTATTACATGTAATAATATCAAATAACACATGGAATGAAAAGTCCCGGGCCTAACAAAGAAAACACAGTTTTTTTGGTTCAAAATTACCTTTAATCATCAACGTAATCTCCATCAAGAGCAACGCAATCATTCCAGCGCTGCTCTAACATTTCAATACCACTTTTGTAGAACGATTTATCTTTTGCCTCAAAATAGGCCTCAGTTTCAGCGATAACCTCTTCATTCGTGCGAAATTTCTTACCAGCGAGCATTTTTTTCAGGTCTGCAAACAGCCCGTAGTCGCTGGGAGCCAAATTCCGGTTTGTTACGTTTAAACATGGCCAAACACTGCTCAGAATCATCAACAATTTCTCGTTTTTGGTCAACAGTGAGCAAACGCGGCACCCACTTTGAACAGAGCTTTCTCATAGTCAAATGCTCATGCAATATAAAGCCAACACGTTCTTTTGATATCTTTACGATGTTAGCTAACTCACGCAACTTCACTTTTCAATCATTCAAAACGATTTTTCCGCCTCATTTGGACGTCCACTGCGTTTTGCATCATCGGTGTCTCTACGACCACGTTTGAAGTCAGTAAGCCAACGTTTTATTGTTGTTTCTGATGGAGCGGAGTCCCCATAACACTTTTCAAGCCATTGCTTCGCTTGAACGGTATTTTTCCCATCAAGAAGCAGTGTAAAATTAAAACACGAAATTGTTTTTCATCCATTGTTTTAAAAATAACAAAAGTAGCGTCACTCTTAGCACAATAACTCACCAACTAATGAAAAGAATATCATGAAATTTTGAAGGTTAGTTTTAACTGAAAAAAAGGTGACTGCAATAAAACTAGCACCATCAATGTGTTAGGCCCGGGACTTTTCAATCCATGTAATATATAATCGAGATGTCATAACACTCACTATAAACGTTTGTTTTACCCAGTAATGTTATGTTCAATATCATTTTACATTGAATTAAGAGTATATGGAGAGTTGATATGCAAATTAAATTGTGCATCTGTAATTGACGTCTATATCTAACATAAATAATAAAATCATTGACCAAACTAGACGTAATGTATTCTTTCTGATTAATAAAGAGATGCTTAGCCGATCTCGCTCGCATATTGCGAGTTTGATTCGTTCCGTCATCAGAAAAATTAATTGTTGGATTGAGCTGGTGTATTGAAATACTCTACGTTGGATGATATATGCATCAAATACTCTGTCTCAATAAATGAGTATCGGAAATAACCAGCATGTCGTGTGGTTAGTGATCGATAATTATTCCTACCTAAGACTATTTGTGAGGTTTATACACCTTCAACATATTACAAGCATAAGAACACGAATAGCTGAATGATGAAACACAACGATAACGTTATAACCACTCAAAAACACGTTACGTTAATACACATAAAGCAACTAGATCCATTGAGCAGTAGACCCTACTCACGGTGAAGCCCTTTAGAAGCCATTATGAAAATAATAAATATCTCTTTATCGTACTTGGTTTAAATTTTCAAATATATACAATACTAGCAAATTTTTCCCCAGAAGCTACAATCTACACCGCACCATACCGTTAGTGAGAACAACAATATTTTTTGTGAATTATAACGAAGATTTTGATGCCTCAATGATACTCAAAAACTATATAGTACTAATTTCCTGAATGTGAGAAACGTGTCTAAGAAATTTCATAACATCGAAAAACTCGTTCGAAATCTACAGCGGAAAAAATATAGACAGAAAGATAGTGTGATATACAGAGAAAAGAATTCAATATCGCCACTTGTACCCTAGACCTCATTACTTTAGGTAATAAAACATCTGTAACAAGCATTGTTGCCGCGGACGAATAACTAAAAAAATAAACATCATTATATGATTGAATTTGGAATTTGCAATCTTAATAGCACTATTGAATTCCGAATAAATAATTAAATATATATATATATATATCTCTATATATATATATATATATATATATATATATATATATATATATATATATATATATATATATATATATATATATATATATATCCAAAACGTACAACCTGTAAAGTTATCCCCTTATGTAAGTTTCCCTATATATTTACAATCAAGTCATGGCTATACTATGATAGTGTGAATAATTCACATCAGATAACATTCAATTAGTATATACAGGACTGAATGGAAAATTTTTTGCAATGTTATTTTTCTTTGATTTAAATTTATTTCAATTGTTTATATAAAACAGATTTTAATATTTGATAGAGATCGAAAAAATATTTTTCACTACATTTTATGTATGTATAAATAGGGGGGTTAGACCAAAACCTAAAAGAAACATACACTTAAGATATTAAAAGATTATCATCGGTAGACTAAAATGCGGCGTGTTATAACCAAAATAAATATAATTTTTTTTTAAATAGCTTACTTAATCTATATCGAAATTTAACGGTGAACAAATAATGAGTTTTTTACATTCGATTTAATTGTTAATTTTTATTGAAAAATAGTAGCTAATATTACTATACGAATAAATTGTTGCAAATTAAGTAGTTAAATGATCCTAATAAACATATGCTATAATAATATATGATAAAAACAAAAATGATATAAATCTAATTTCCTACAAAAAATAAAAAAACCCAACCCCTTAATAGAATGACATATTATTTAATGAGCCATATTACATTCAAGTAACTTAATAAAAAATGGCATTTCCGTAATAAGCTTCTTCCATAAAATATTTTTACATTTTTGTCTGAATATAATTATTATCCAGTTTTACAATTATAATTTTGCAATGAAAAAAGCTGATTTTAAGAAGTTTCTCGGCTTTACAAATTCCCAACGTCTGGATAAGTCCATAAAACGATAAATCTCTATAACTTGTTCACAATCTGTACTCTAAACATTAAATTATAATATTGGCTTTAATAAAACACTTAAGTTTTTACAAATATTCAATAATGTTGTTTTCCTTCTACACTAATAGGTGCGTAGATAGTAGTACTTTTACAATAAAAACCTGTAGATAATTTCTTGGTTTACTCTTTACTCCCATATTTTTAAACTATAACTAAAAGTTTTGTTAAGCCAGTAGCTATGTTCAAAATGAATTATTTTAACTCTACCAACCAACATTTACAAAAAATGTTTTGTTTTTCCTCCTTCGAGCGGCTGTAATATTGCCAATTCCTCCTACAGTCGGTCTACATGGATTACAATGGGTTTGTTTGAGTATGTTACATTACGAGTAAACATTGGGAAGACATGACAGTGTCGTCTCCTTCATATTACCGTATGACGAATGCATCATACTTTGCAAGGTCATCGGTCTTTTTATTTTTGCATAAATAAGAAAACGGGGTTCTAACTTCGATTTCTTTAATAGTTATGAAATTTTCTTGAGACTGAATTGATAAAATAAATGAAACAAAACAAATTTTATATTAAACTATTCAAGAGCTTAAAAAACAAGTTATAAAATAATTTGTACTGTCAAGAGGTCTAACTGATATTAAATAATTAAAAATAAAAAGAAATACGAATCGTCATATCTAATGTTACAACAAAAAACATTATGACACGCGAAATATAAATGTTGTTTGTCAATTTTGTGGCATAATTATTTCAATTTGACCTCTTTTGTTTAGAAACAATTCTTTACAATGTAAAGCTTCCAAGAAAATTTCTCTTATATTCAAAACATTCAATTATAGTTAAGTGCTACCAACATTTAATTTATACAATCATTTCTGTTATGAAATTAAAAAAGTGTTTCAATAAAATTACTAAACATTAATTGTATAGGTAAGTTTTTCATTCAACTTTTTCTCATTTATATAATTTTCTTTACAAAAAAGAACTTAATATAATAACAGCTTTCATATTATATTTTACATGTAAGTTAAGTTCAATGACAAGAATGGGTGTATATAGCAGGAAAAAGGGTGCCGCGTATATGTTTAATAATAATATTTACTAGCCATAGTTGGCGCCAAACATCATTTTCAGTGGCGTCCATAATGACATTTTGTGTCTACACGCAAGGTTTTTAAAGCGTACCTATCACAAAATGTACAAACACAGCATTATACGATTTGATGAAAATATTTTACATAAATTATGCAAAAATTACAAAAGACCCTTTTCAAAAACTTTGTGAAAAATATTATAAGTGTTTCTACTATTTAAATAATGAGATAAAGAGAAATACGTTAGTGTGAGTGTTCATTTTTTTACATTCGAGACGAGTATTAAATAAATTTTGTTAACCGTTGAAATCGTGAAAATATTTTTAGCTATATAATAAATAATATCTTTATTTGTTCGTTCTGAAAACTATGATTACTCAAAAACAATAATTATAAAATAAAATTAGTTTTTATTGTGCCATGTTTTTATAATGGACTAAAAAGTATAAAATAATTTGTGTAATTTCAAATGAAAAACATGGGGCGCATGTAGCAGGTAATTGATATATTAATTTAAATAAAATAAATTGTTTTATACTTTTTAGCCTGTTATAAAAACATGGTACATTCAAAATTATATTCTTTCAAATATCCATGCACTTCTGAGCTATGGTCCAAATTTCAAGTATCTAACCCATTGGAGTTTTTGAAATCAACTACAAAATTCCACCCGGACAGACATACAAGGAAGCGACCCTCGGAATCTTAGAGCATTGCACTTGTTTAACCGCACTAGTTTCTGAATCTGCCTATAATCTTCTTTAATGATTCCATTTCAGTTCATGGTTTCCAATTTCATAAACAGTACAAAAAATTATAAAATTAATAATAAAATTAATATCATGAAATCACCGAAGAACGTAAAGCCTGGTATGAGATCAAATCGAAGGTGCTTAATACTATCGGGCAGGATTTTGTGCCTTCGACTTTCTTCATTCCAGGGTTTACATTCTTCGGTGATTTCATGATAAATTGTTTATAATCAGGTTTTCTAAGATTGTTTCGAAATTATATTTAGAGGTTATAGTATTTCTTGAGGTCTTTGCCCCTTCGGCATTATAGAACATCAAGAAGGTATTCCATATAATAAAATAACAAAGCTCAAGATTTAAAAAAATTAAGAACAATAAATTTATTGGCAGTACAGTCGTAAAAAAGTGTCGAAAAATAATAAGATAAAAAAATTACAACTATAAAATTCTTATTGAAAAATTCTTAATTTTTGCGATGACATTCTTTAATTTTATATAAAACAACCAAATTATATATATATATATATATATATATATATATATATATATATATATATATATATATATATATATATATATATATATATATATATATATATATATATATATAATTGGAATCTCGGAATCGGCTCCAACGATTTTCATGAAATTCAGTTTATAGGGTTTCGGGGGCGATAAATCGATCTAGCTAGGAATCATTTTTAGAAAATGTCATTTTATTCGTGTTTTATCGATAATTTAATATCGATTAGTAAAATTAAGATTTTGTTATTATAATTATATAATTTTTTATAATATAATGATATATTTGTTTAATATTTAAAGTCATTGGAGTGGCTAAGTGTTAGCGTGCTGGACTCGTCTTCCGCCTCGACGTAATATAATTTCCAAAAAACACAATTTATAAAAAAAAAAAATACCGAGCAAAGCTCGGTAATCCAGGTACTGAAGATTTAAATGGCCAAAAGTAATATTTTTAAGTAAATAGTTTCAAGATTGCTTCAAAAAAAAAAAAAGGGTTTTTCCTCCATGTAAGAGGGGAGGTACTAATTGATATTACACAAAATATTACTCGAAAGATGATTCTGCAACTTTCTAATTTAATCTTTTCGGGCTTGACGTCAACTTTTTGAATTATTAGCAAAAAACTGTTTTTTTTTTTTGCCTTTTCACCAATTTTTTAAGCCAGATTCGTCGATGAAATTCCGAAAAAAAAGAATGTTCCTTGAAACTTGTTCTTCTATACGCTTATATTTTTGGTTTTCTGCCTTCAATTGCCTGGGTCATCACATAGCTATACTATCTGGCTTAGTAATTTAACACAATTTCCACAAATATACTAAACGACCACGATGCCTAACTATTTATCGTACAGCATACAATAAATAGTTGTACGTTTGACATGTGTGTTGACAATAAAAGAGGGACATATGTTGTTATTTGTATGTGCAGAAATAAAGCCACATCACTTGTGTGCTTGTCAGTCGTTTTCTTGAAACATGAAACTCTATAAAAGTATTTGGACTACTAAAGTTTTACGTACAAAATGTTTCATGAAAACGAGTATCTTAAATTTATTGCTTATTGGAAAATTTTCCTTCAATTTTCAATTGTAAATGCAATAAGCTGCTAGTTGCCTCCATAATAAAATATTTTTTTTGTAAAAATGTATATACAATACCTTATAAAATGAAACATCGTTATTTATAGGTCATTTTACAAAAAAATATGTGTTTGCAAGATAGATAGATAGATAGATAGCACTGTTTATCCTGTTATGCATAATGTCTTCAATCTAATCATTTTATTTTCATTTGTAGTGTAAGTTATTCACTCGAAATAAAACAATTCAGTTGTATTCATAATGATTATATTAATTGATATTAAATCAAGAGACACGTTTGTGTACAACACATACTATAACCTACAAAACAAAATGGGTTAACTGAAAACATTCATTATACATAACAAGATCCATAGTTAACTGCCAAGCATCTGAAGTATAGATGGCAATACGTTCAACTACCAATTGGAATATCTCGGTTTTGATAACGGACAGAAGTAAATATTGGACCACCATAGAATGGACGCCCTATATATAGAGTTGCAAATGTTATTTCTACTTCTGTAAAATTAATGTGTAATACAATAAAATTTCTTAAAAATATCTTAATTGTAGAATCTGACTAGTTTCATTAGTTCGCTTGTGGTCGTATTAATAATAATCATGTAATTAATTTAATATTTTAAATTATTTCTTAAAGATCTCTGCCTTTTATATGTAAAATGACACTAGTTTCTTTCACATATTGTAGAAGTTGTATGTTCTAGAAAATAATCTATGTATATTTTCAACTGTGTGACCTTATAAATTTCCAAATTGCTGGTTTTTCCTAATTTCTTATTCATGTATTTTAGACGACTAAAATTATTCAAATAAAGACTATATTGCAATAAAGTTCGTGTGGTTTTTCATAAAACGACTGTCCTTTACCTATATTTTCTAAATTAAAATGAGCATTAAAGAAACCTAAAGGTCGATTTAATGTCAAAATTATCAGTATATTCAAATCTTAGTTTTCATGGTAGAAAATCTCTTTATAAATTTTAACTTGTTATGCGTGTAACTTTCTAAAAAGTAGTCCGATTTGAATGATTTTTCTAAATTGCAATATTAACTATATACTTTATAGTTAAGATTTCAATGAAATTTTAGAAAATCCAACCCTAATAGGTTGAAGGGGTCAAAACTAATTTTAGAAAAGACCAATTTATAGTGGTTAGTAAACAATCAAAAGTAAAAAAACAAAAAAAATTCGCAAATAATACACCAGCTTCAAAAACAAAATCTAAATTTAAAAAATTATTTAAAATTAAATCTAAATAATTCCCTTGTGGTAAATTTACCTTTTGAAATCGTCTCTAATTATATTTCTAGATAACAATTCATTCGTAGAATCCGAAAAAAATTAAAATTATTTTTAAGTTCTTTTTTTTTTTTGAGGTCGGATCTATTTTTTGAGAAAAATTCTTATTTTTCTAGGAAACTACGTTATTTGAATTAAATAAAAATCCGCGCATAAAACATAAAGATGGATCTTTTAAGACTTCAAAATGGATCTTTTTTCCAAGATTTGCTAGGCAAGCATTAACAATTTAAATCCAGTCTTAAGTCCGGTCATAAAAAGTTACTTCTCTAGATGCTTCAATTTTGATATTTACAAATGATGGAATATTAGTAAATATGAAATTGCATTTATTTATTTATTTTGTTTTTTAAAATTTTATTTAGTTGGCTTTAGCAATTTTTGTTATACAGTCTTATCAAAAAAATTACATCTTTATTAAAATTCAAAATATATAACATATAATAATAAATAATCAAAAGTAGATATTAAATTTAAAAAAAGAAAATGAAATAATACAATAGCAAAAGAAAAACTAATACTTTTCACAAGAAAAAAAAAATTGAAAGAAAATACATAAGTAAATAAAATAAGGTTAATTTTCGAGTATGTAAACATGGTCAAATATGTGAGATAGGACATATGTCGTCGGAGACCGTCGCGACTTTTTACAGACGGGGTGAGAATAAACACATCGACTGAAGGCCATGGAATGGTTAATAGTAGAGACGGTTTGTTTAGTCACGGAAAACAAAATACAGTTAAGCTTTACGTTGAAATTTAAATCGAAATTGGAGTTATTGCGAAAATAATTAAGAAAATTAAATTATATTAGAAGTTTAGAATTTATTGGGAAAGGAGCAAATCAAAGATAGGATCTCACAATGTTAATTTGACATTTACATGTAGTTTTCATTTAGCGAATAGTCGATTGCTTTGGTAAATAAATAATAATTATGACTAGGTAAAGAGGTTACTCTTCCCAATTCAAATATTCTTTAATAAGATATTTAAAATTTAATAAGAAAAGTAAATTAAAGAATTTATTAATAAGTATATTACAAATTTGTTATATAACAATAAACAATTAGGTCAATATAGGGACAAATCATCTGAAGTGAACAAAGAAAAAAAGGAAATTTTGAAAATAGGTACATTCATTTAAGAATACCAAACAAAGCTGATATAGGAATTATCTTTATTATTGGTTTATGTCCTTAATTAATGTAGATCCCATTTTTAAACTTCTATGATAAAATCAATATAGTTTTAGCTCTAAAACTTTTTAATAGCACAGTCAGTACCTTCAAAGTTTGGGCTATTAACAACAAAGGCTAAATAGAAATTGTACCTTCTTCAAAACACTGCTTTATCTTCCAATATATACTGTAAATTACTTTCTAAGACTTGCACTTGGAATTGGTCAACTAAAAATTAGCATAACTAAAAACCACTAAGGTGGTTCACCAAAATGCTTGAATTCAGAAAGTTATCCTTATATTTGCCTTAAAAGGCTAATGTACCTGAATAGTAGCAAATCAAACGAAAGTTTACTAAAACAGCGAAACTCACTTTGATGCTTTAAGCTCAAATTCTACCAAAAAAGGCTATCTTTTTCTAAAAAATCTTGAGCAGAGAAATCAGCTTATAACTTTTCCTATCCATATTAAAAAAATTGATTATCCGTTTAATTTAAATCAGGCTTCGTTCCAAGGTAAAGAATGCACAGCATTCATGAGTCATCTGTAAACGTTTAAATATGCGTTAATTTTTAGTCAATTTAAAAAAAAATTCATTCGATCTTATTTGAAATTAATTCGAAAGTTATTCATTCGATCTGTATTTACGTAATATTATTAGAACTGTACAATATTTGTATATGCTAGAAATTAAAAATTAAATTTGTGTAATTTTATTACGTGAGTTCCTTGTCTAGGCTAAATACACTATTATTATTATTATAAACTACATTACAATTAAGTTATTTTACAATGTCATTTTGAAAATCGATTTTACATCGAGCATATTGAAATGACATAAAAAAAATTATTTTTTTTTTGTAGTAAATTGATTTTCGATTATTTTGATGAGTACAATTTATTATAAATGCATCAGTCAATATGTAATTTCTGCCTGTCAGTGTAAATGAAATATGTATTATATGTAAATATGCGATAATATTTATCTTTGTCAACAGAAGTGGTGTAGTATACAGACTGCTACTGTTATCAGGGTCATTTATCAAAACTAATATTAATTTTTCATGAAATTATAGTTTCACAATTTATTTCAATTTTTAAAAAAATATCATTTTATTTTAAAATGCAATTTTGAGAATAAAATAAAATTTTTTTTTGTCGCTCTGAAATGAACATTTCTACATTTTACTATAAAGATAATATTTAAAGTAATATTACCCGAATCGTTATTTAATTTTTAATCATTACAAGAACATGTATGAGAATATTAAATTAAATATACTAGGCAGATGTTGAGAAAATCTTCTTCCAAATTATGATCAGTTTGGGTATGAATAAACCAGTTTTAGTATCAGGTATAAACAAGGCAACGATTCCATCGCATTTTCTTCTTTCAAAAAAAGTGCAAATGGTGGATTTGTCAATTATATCAATGTCACGATTTCTATGATCGTATATAAAATACTTTATTAATTAATTTACAGAACAAGTCAATTCTGGCAAAATTTCTATGTTATATTGTAATTTTTGGAAAAACTATTTTGTACGAAGCAATCTATTTCGTACTATTTACTAATTGTTGTGATACTAATGAGTACCGAATAAATGTTGAAATAACTTATTAAAAAGCGAATTTTGTTAATAGGGGACAAGACTAAATATTTTACTGCTTCAATTGATTCAATTGTCTTTACAAACAAGGATCTGGAGTTGAAATAATGAGCAAGATATGGACATTCAAAATGCTTAATGAAACAAACAGGGAAATGTCTACACGCAACGCCAACTCTTTGTATCTCCATATAAATTTAATATTAAACTTCCGTTTCAGCAAAACCTTAAAAATAAAAATAAAAATATTAAAAAATTTTCAAAAAATTAATTTCTGTTTAAAATATGTGTAATTTTCAAAAACCTTCTAATTTGTTTTCTGCTGTACATTGTTATTAAAAGGTAATTAAATTATATATTTAACTATTATTAACAAACCTTGACTAAACTACAAATAGGTCAAAACTATTTATACAGGGTGGTGCAGAGGAAACGCATGTTTTTCAATATTGAATTACTGGGACACAATGGGTTGAAAATAATAAAAACAAGTATTAAATGATAGGATTTTTAATGCCGTTTTTGAAATTACATATCATATTTAGGTTTGGAAAATAATTTCTTTGAGATGACGTCCTTCTTGCTGGATACAAATGTGGATCCTCTTCTGAAAATTACGAACGGCTCTCTCCAACATTTCATTCGGCACGGCTTCAATTTCCTGACGAATGGAATTCTTAAGGTCTTCGAGTGTGCGAGGCTTGTTGATGTACTCTTTTGATTTTAAATATCCCCACAAAAAGAAGTCACATATCGACAGGTCGGGTGAGCGTGGGGGCCAGCGAACATCGCCAAATCTCGAAATCACATGTCCTGGAAACATTTGTCGAACCACTGCCATGGATGCTCTCGCCGCGTGAGCTATGGCACCATCCTGCTGAAACCAAATGTCTCTCATGTTCACTTGACGCCTTTCAAGTTCTGGAAGAAGGAAGTTGTTTAACATTTCAACGTAGCGAGCTGATGTAACAGTAACTGCAATTCCTTCTTCTTCAAAAAAATAGGGTCCAACAATCCCCAACTTTGAAATGCAGCACCACACTGTTACCTTTAAACTGTGCAGAGGTCTTTGGTGTAACTGTTGTGGGTTCTCAGATGGCCAATACCGGCAGTTTTGAACATTGACGTAACCGTCCAGATGAAAATGTGCTTCATCACTCATGAAGACTGTAGCATCGGGATCTTCCGTAAACGTTTCATCCATTATGCGACAAAACTCTCTGCGCTGGACAAAATCCCCTTCGTTAAGCTGCTGGACGATTATTATTTTGTACGGATGGAACTTGAGGTCATCATGTAAAATGCGGTGAAGCGAACGACGTGACATACCCATCGCTACAGGATGTCGTCTAGTCGATCGTCTAGGACTAGAAACAATTACCGTTCTGACTCGGTCTACATTTTCCGGTGTACGAACTGAACGGGGAAGACCAGGTGGTTTCTTTTTCATCACAGAACCAGTACTTCTAAACGCTGCAACCCATCGGAGTACGGTATTTCGATCAGGCACTGCACCATGACGTCCAACTCTAAAATATTGACGAAAAATACGTTGCACTGTGACTACAGAATCATTGTTTCTAAAAAACTGCTCTACAACGAACACACGACGGTGCACGCTCCATGGCGACTGAAACGGCATTGCATGGGCTGTCTGCTAACATTCGTTCAAGGTCAATACCCCCTCCCGTCGCCGCGTACTGGCGGTTCAAAAAACATGCGTTTCCTCTGCACCACCCTGTATTTAGAAGATAACCATGAATTTAAAATTGAAGAATGAAAACAGATTCAAGGTTTTTTGTTACCTTAATTTTTAAGTGATTTTAAATAATTAAAACTCTGAATATAAATTAAATTTTAAATCAGATTTCATGTGAATGTAATTGAAGAATTACATTTGAATGAAATATGAGAGAAATATGAATTTTTAATTTTTCAAATTAAATAATAATTTATTTAAATTATAAATTATTTGAATGTATAATCAAGAAATATTTATCTTAATGCAAAAAAAAAAAAAATAATAATAATAATAATTTATATAATCTAAGAATAAAGGTTCAATTTATTAATGAAAAACAAAAAAATACAAATTTTTCATTATTGAAATAACATACATGACTGTACATAAATGCAAATACAATTATCCTGGTAATTTTGAAACAACTAAAAAAAATTTTTCGTTAAAACTTTTGTTTCGCTACAATTGAAGTTTATTAAATAAGCGAATGTATAATAAAAAAGAGCGAAAAGTGTAACAGGATATCCAGTAGAAGCAATGTTCTTTTAGAATTTTACATTTTCAAACAAAGTTGAAATCAAATATTCGACGGTGTTTGATGTTAACAAAACTGGAATAGTGCAAACCAGATTCACTATTAATTAAAACTGTTTGTATTTTGTAACACTATATAAAATATTAATTACTAGCATTGGTGCTTGCAAATAGCTCTTTAATCATAGAGGTATAACAAATATATAATAATATATTTATTAAATCATAAATATTAGTAAACGAATAAGTGGTTTCGGATATTTCATAGAAATTCTTCGGGTATTTGATCCTTTTCTTTTTGAGTGGTTGTCGTATTATTTTTGACTGATGCAATATAACATGATAGTGAACCATCTAATATGGCTATAATTCAAATATACAGGTTTCATAGGAAAAATACTATATTTTAGGACTAAGGTAATTTAGTTATGCTTAAATATGAAATTATGAATATTATACGTATAATAAAACTTTTATTATAATAAAATTACTTCATATAAAAAATTTATTTTCTGCAT
The DNA here is from genome assembly GCA_020423425.1 of Chrysopa pallens. NCBI lineage: Eukaryota > Metazoa > Arthropoda > Insecta > Neuroptera > Chrysopidae > Chrysopa > Chrysopa pallens. Next base: position 3,158,978 of record CM035591.1, read on the forward strand.
ACACAAAAAAAAAATATATATATATAATACAAAAAGTTTTCTATATTAAATGTATGTTAGAATCTTTATATATTCAAATTGTGGGATTATGTCTTATCGTAATAATATTATAAACGTAGAACCAGCTTCAAAAAACACTCTGAATTTATCAAAGTTGATTATTTATCGCGTAGTAGTTGTGTACACACATATGCTACCAAACGGTTATGATTACTTTGGTATCTATATATTAATATGTGAGGCAAAAATTTTGTACTCCTTTCTATGAGCGGGTGGAAGCTCGCACTCTTATAGTTAGAAGAACTGGAAAATGCAAATATTTTTTTTAAATAATAACAATAAATATAAAAATCAATAAGAGGACATTACACACAATATGACACATACATACATAAAACGTATGGCTTATAAGACACACTCTACCATACACACGCATATATACTGTTTAATATACTGTTTAAAGACAGTGACATTCACTTTTGAGTGATTATGATCGAATTTCTACCGCTGTTTCGGGACTATAGTTCAAATAAATTAACTTACGTTGAAAATTGTTATACAATTTGTATATTGCATATAAATAACAGTTATGTCAGTCAATCAGCTAAATTTGAGAACGGAGCTGGTAAGTCACCCCTAATGTATGTACAATAAATAAATAAGATGCAATTCATTTATTTAACTTGAAATTTAGAGGTACTAAATAACTGTATATTAAGAATAAATATCGACGGGAGTTCTTCTACAATATTAGTCCGGTCTATTTACACATTCAAGTTTACATAAATTCCCATAAAGCTGAATATTGGCATAGTTGTTCAAAACATCATTATAAAGAAAATCTCAAAAGTCCTCATCGTTCCGAGGTGTGCTAAAAATTTGGCACGGGGTCAAAGGTCAAAAAAATGAGTTTTTTGCGCTTTTTAGCGAAACGGTGAGTTTTTTCGCAAAATTACCCCAGTACAAAATTGTAGATCACAAAATTCTCTACAAAAAATATATCAATAATTTTTTTCCTAAAAGCCACCATTTTGGAGATATAACGTTCCGAAAAGTTGGATCAGTCGTAATCCCTCTATTTTGCACACGTTTCCACGCCACCTATGAGGTAGTGTACAAAGCGCGTTTTTTTTAACGTGGTTTCCCCAGTAGGCCTATTCCACGGGTCTGCTGAGATTTTATATGTTTTAAAACTATTGCAAAATAATATTATATATTATAGTGGGCAAAAACAACGGCGGTGTAATTAAATAAAATACTTAAAATAAAAAGTTAGTCGTCTGATTCATAACTGTCCAAGATTTCTGTTTCTTCTTCTTCTTGATCTTCTTCTCCTTCTTCTTCCTGTTCATCCTCTTGTTCTTCTTCTTCTTCTTGTTCTATTTCACACGTAAACTGCCCCAATAGCGATTCCTGATCGGTATCAAACGAATCTTCAAGAGTTGGTGACTCAACATTCGAGCATGATCGGCCTTGACAGTGTGTGCATGCCAGGGAACAAAACAGTCCAACTTTTCTGCAACCACATTTTGCACTACACCCTTTCTTGCAGTTGCAAAATATTGTGTTGAGAAGTTTCTCAGGTGCTGGTGGAAGTAAAGTTTGAACTGGCTCTAGTGTATTGTCGATCAACTTCCAACCCCAGTCTTTAGGGTCCAGCTGATTACCAAGCCACACTTGAACTTGGTAATATACCCGAAACAGATGTTGATGAGCAGCTACTGAGGTTGGAGGAAGAGAAGCTAAGTTGACTTGTTTTTTATTACGCGTATTTTTCACGAAAGATGTGTATCGCAACTTATCTAAGCAAGTGGTTTTTTTGGGGGCTCCGTACATAGCAAGAAGAAATTGAACTCCGTTGGTGATAACATGTTGTTGAGTTGAATTACTATTTTTAAAAACTTCAGCACATTGTAGTAAATCTTTTTTTTCAAACATTTTGAAAACTGTTGTTTTTCCTCTCCTGTAAAAAGCAGATGTCGTATCGCAGCCAGTTATTGCGTGTAGAAACAATACATGATTTTGACATTTAGGAAAATTGGATAAACTGTTTGATGAATATATTTCCGATTGATTTTGGGCTTTTCCGGGTTTAAAAAAATAAATAATTTTTTCAGTTGGAGTTCGAGCAGTAAGCAAGACGAGTAAATCAACATCCTCACCAACAACAACAGTTGTATTTGTCACACTGAATTTCTTTATCGCTGTTTCAATAATCAATACATCAGCATCATCATTAGCTTGTTCAACGGATATATTCTCAGCAGTAAATTTTGCTTTCAACATCGAAATAAACCTAGATTTATTGTGATTATTTGCAAAGAATTTCTGTTGACTGGTAGGAACTTATTTTAGTTCTATTACACCTTTAGTGACTTTCATATGTGGCGTACGTGTGCAAAATAGAGGGATTACGACTGATCCAACTTTTCGGAACGTTATATCTCCAAAATGGTGGCTTTTAGGAAAAAAATTATTAATATATTTTTTGTAGAGAATTTCGTGATCTACAATTTTATACTGGGGTAATTTTGCGAAAAAACTCACCGTTTCGCTAAAAATCGCAAAAAACTCATTTTTTTGACCTTTGACCCCGTGCCAAATTTTTAGCACACCTCGGAACGATGAGGACTTCTGAGATTTTCTTTATAATGATGTTTTGAACAACTATGCCAATATTCAGCTTTATGGGAATTTATGTAACCTTCCTCCTGATTTTAGGCTTAAATAGACCGGATTATATGGTTTATCTCCGTTTTCACATTCAATTGACTGACTGACAAAGCTATTGTTTATATGTAACTTACAATATGTATAACAATTTTTAGGTTTAGTAAATTCTCTTAAATAACACGGCAATCATAACCGTTTTGATATCATGTATGCGACACTTGTTTTACTGTTAGCTTGACTGATCGCTGTTTGTGTGTGTACTCAAATACTATAACTAATCGTCATGTGATCAGCTTTAGTAAATTCAAAGCATTTTTTTGAGCTGACTCTTAGACAATTATAACATAACTGAATATACAAAATTATTATATAAATTTTGAAGTATTTAGTCATCAGTAATTTATTATAATAGTCTACTAAGAATCGGTGCATCAGTACAAAAAAATAAATCACCTCAATTTTTTAATACAATTTTCTTTAAAATGTCCTACTAATGATATAAATGTATGTTGCATGCGATCAACACTGGGTCATATTGTTTCAGCCGAAATTATTTAAAAAATTGCAAGGAATTGTTATTTTCAAACGGTCAAAAAAGTTACAACAAACACTTTCGAACTTCTCTTCTTCTTTTACTCGTGGAATCAAAAAAATGCGACACTTTTACCTATTTTTATTTTTTTTTATTTCGAAATATTAAATAATCGATTATTATGTTGAGTTGTTCATTTTTTTTTCAAATTAATTTTTTTTATCTATCTAAAATATTCATTTTAGACTGGAAAAATTTTAAAATTCACCTTGAAATTAGTTTGTTTTATAATGTTAAGTAAACGTGGAAGATTCTGGTGTTGTTTCATTCCATGAGTATGCATTGCACAAAAATATAACTTTTTACAAATACATTCAAAAAAAAAAAGAGAAATTAGCAGCAGCAGTCGTGTTAAGCATTTTAAAAATCACGTAATTGGCTTTTTTCAATTTTAAATTTCGCTCTAATCTCGAAAAACATTTAACAATTAAAACTTTATTTTAAAATGTCATAAGATTCTTTTGATTTGTATTTCATCAAAGAACAAACTAATATGACAAAAATTCTCGATTGAAAATAACAATTCCTTGCAATTGTTTAAACAATTTCAGTTTAAACAATCTGGACCCGAGCTGCCTCCTGGCAACATGCAGGTATTTATATCACAAAAAATGAATTTAAAAAACAATTTCTGTTTGTTTGATCTCTCCTTTTATCATTTAACCTTTAAAAGTTGATTCGTGCATAAATTGGATCCGATGGACCAATTTTGCACATCACTAACTTAAACTCACTTTTTAGGCCTAAAATATACATCCAAAATTTCAGCTCGTTATCTCTTTTTGTTTTTAAGGCATCTTGATGGCATAGGAAAATGGACTAATTAAGTGATTTTGTGAACACGTATTTAACAATTTTGTTAGTACCTTTAATATAAGTTAGTATTAAAAACCTATATTCTGAGTATAATAATTCTTAATAACCTAAATGAAAGATAATCCCACTTAGATTCATGCATTGTATGAATTTTATACTTTAAATGTAAATGATCAAATTTGTTGGTCAATTTCCATGTTCTTCACACAAAAGCGCATACGATCGAACCAATAGATCAATTAAAATTGTTAAGTACTCTGTACTCGGTCAAATTATTAATTATTTGTCAAATTTTTGTTTGATAATCGTGTTTGTCTAATTTTTGAAAGTGTTCAAGCTTGCTTGTTTTACGTATTGTGTGTATGTTATTTCTTTGGGTTTTGAGCAGAATACGATTATTCATTGGACTATGAATAGAACAAAATAACTTTTAAGATTAAATTTGTTATAGTTACTTAACATCGTTCCTCGTTAATACTTAAGTAATAATTTTACTTACGACTGTGACATTTTACATATTAAATAAATTATTAATTAAAAGTTATATAACAATATTTTGTTTATGTTATGTAATTTATGACATTCACAGATTATTATCTTCAAAGTATTCAATTTATTTATGAAAATGAAGTTTAATTGAATAAAGTATAAAAATCTTTATGAAAATTGTAATTTGAAATTTTATAACATTAATGATCTTAAAATTTGCATGAAAATCCAAATCACATTTTAAAATAACAAAAGTTAAACCTGCTTGTTATAAACCTATCAAATTTGAAATAATATATATAAGTTTTTTTTTTTTAGTTTCAAAACAAGTTTTTCATATTTCAATAAAATATATTTCTAAAATAGAAAGTATAGAGTTTTTTTTTTTTAGTTTTCAAAACAAGTTTTTCATATTTCAATAAAATATATTTCCAAAATAGAAAGTATACTATTAAAATGCAGTTTTCTGACATAAATGAAGCCCATTACATCGTTACAAAAAAAAAAAAAAAAAAATAGGAACTTTGGTATTATATTAATGTAAAATTGAGTCATTTTGTTGTAAAGCGATTTAAAAACAAATTAGTGTTTATTGGTAAGTTTCAGTTTTACTTTCATTTTAACTTTTACTCTCAATTGATGATTATGAATGACTCTATCTTTTCCTTTGCTTTTGGAACTTGGACGGGCAAATTTTTAAGATGAAGAAGTTTCTAAAAAATCCATTTCTTTGATTTTTTCATAGTTATTAAGCAGTAATTTCCGGAAACATGTTTATTATGTTATAAACTGATCGCTGACATACACTTCTCTTCAGATATCTATATTTCATCAATTAATACTTCTTTTTTTTACCTAACTTATGCATCGAAGGTTAAAAAGTAGGGATGTGAACGTATTATAATACATTTTTGTTATATGATATTATAAACGCGACACTCGAAATTAGATTGCATCTGTTATGCAACTAGAAGGTTAAAAAATTGGAATATAGGTTCATCTTAATATCAAGATTGCACGTATTTTTTTTTTGCAAAAAAAAAAAATAAAAACGTTTTTATAGAAAGCTCAGCAAAAAAGTTGAAAATAATTTCAGTAACTTTAAATTAAAAGTAGAGTGATTAACAACAAAATTGTTTCTGATGAACAAAAAATGATTCTGTTTTTACCAATATTTGTCAGTAAAATGTTTACAGCAATTAGTTTGGTTTTATATAACAACGTGTTTTTGAATTCAGTTTTGTTTTTAAACTGTTATTTACTTAAATTTTAATAGCTACAAAGGTTTCTTAAAATATTGCTGCTATTATGTAACTACTACCCTAAGCATTACATATTATTAATAAAATTGTATGCTTTATTTTTGTTACAAAAGCCAATTTTGTTTTCTATATACAGAAAGAGAAAAGTACAACCCAAATATATTATAAAACATGGTAGATAGTTGTACAAACTTTTTGTTCATTTCATATAAATTATAAAATGTTGCATATTATATGGACGACCGACGCTTACACTATTGTGGCGCCGAACCCAATAAACTTTGACGTCCGGATACAACGGATCGCTATAACAAATTGTTAATTAATTTTATTGCAATAAAATTGTTATTTAATTTTTAATAATTTTCTAGAAATTTTCCATTGTACACATTTTTGTATAATTTTTTTTAGATTATTTTTATGGAATTATAAACAATTTTTTAGTGTTATACAAAATGTGAAATTTAAAGTTGTTGTATAATATGTGAAATATAAAATGTCTAGATAACATCGGTTAAGCAGCCTCGGTCCAGAAGCTTAATTATCATAGTGTTATTTCACGAAAATGAATAATATCGAACAATTAAAGGATTACTTAAAGTAACCAATTTCGTTTTGAGAATAATAAAATATTCACTTCTTAAGAAAGTCTGTTCAGAAAATCTATTAAATATTAGTTGTCACTATAAAAAATACCTTATATAGCGCTGACGTAGTTAAACAAGGATAGAAAATATGTATAACAAAAAGAGATATTGGAACTTGTTATTTATTTATTTTTGTATGACTTTTCAAATAAAACATTACATGTTAGTCGTAATTTTGATTTCTAAGCAATTTAATTTTTAATAGTATTTTTATGTTTATTCCTGACTTTGTTTCAAAATAATATAAGAAAAATCTCAATTAGTAAATGGTTATAATACTGAACATTTTAAGATAATAAAAAAAAGACAATTAGCTTCTTAACGAAGATTATCATTAAGAGTTAAATAATATTTTTCACTAAATTTAATACATCTATGTTGATTATATAATTTTCAACTTCTATTGTTATTAAAAATACTCCAAAATTTATAAAATTGCGTATCATCTCTCCTTCCCCTGAATCCGATCATCCTTATTTAAGCCGCAACGAACTTTTCAATGATAAAACAAATTTAAATAATCAATTTCATTTTGGCCGCACTAAAATTCTGAAATATTGATATTTATGCCAATAATTTAAGAAAAATGAGATAAATTTTGATAGTTTTTTATAACAGTATCCCTCAGAACATCTTGTATAAAAACTATCAAAAACTATCGAATAATCAGAAAACGATTGTTTTAAGAACCTAAATAGTTTTTTCGTCTCAATGGTTAAAACATTTTATCTTACTTTCTCTATTAGTTTTTGATAACGTAAAGACAGCTGATCTGGTATTGACAAAAATGAGCTAACTAATTAGGTGATTAACTATGCACAATTTGCATCAATTTTAATATTGATTTTTTTTTTGAGCGTTTCAAACATAAAACTAATTGAGGATATAAATATTATTATATATATATATATATATATATATATATATATATATATATATATATATATATATATATATATATATATATATATATATATATATATATATATTTATATATATATATATCAGAGTATATTAAATCTAGCCTAAAGTCCTTCATCAAGATAACTCAAAAATAGAAAGCAAGCTGAAGTTTTGATGAAGTGTTGTAAGCATAGAAAGTGAATTTCAGTTCGTGAAGGAGTAAAAGCGGTCTATTGGGCCAATTGAGCCATAACCCAACTCTTAAATCATGAAAGATAAAAGAAAACTTAACAAATACAAAATGTTTTAAAAAAACCTTTTCTTTCTTGTATTTGTAAAAAAAAAAAAAGAAAAAACTTTTGCTTTATACATTTTTCTATAAACTGCTTAGATTCGCCACAATTGCAGCTCAAATTAACAAATATGTACTTATATTTGCAATACTTAATTACTATTATATATGTACCCACTCACTTACTGTTAATACTGTCATATGTAGAGTATTTTATTACTGCATATTTACAGTATTTTATGAATTAAAACACGAAACTGCTTGTAGTTATGCAACCATTCTTTACAAAACAACGTTTGTGGCATCGCTTTATGTGCACCTAAAGATAGGAAAATATTATTATATTGTGTATGGATTTTGTAGTATGTGTAAATTGTCTTTTATAAATGCTGTATAATTCGTGTAATTATTTAGATGATCAAGGAAATTTTTTGTTATTCTTTTTTCAAATCTCAGTTACATTTCTTTAGTAATACTGCAATATGTACAAAACTGCTACTACTAGCCCCGATACTCCTTATCATTCATACCGGGTAATTGTATATGGAAATAAATTTGTAAATGAAGTCTTTTTCTGAGTCCGTAAAATATCGGAAGATGATTTTAAAAAAACGACAAACATCCGGTCTTATTACGTAGCGGGCAAAATGGTTTTTACATTTCTTTATTGAATGATCTCCCTAGTATAATTAAAAATTTTACGAGTTCTGAAAAAGAAAATTTTTTACCACTTTTTAGAATTATTGTAGAGGATACAATTAGTTATAATTTATGACTGACCATATTTAGTTATTATTTTTGTCCTTTATTTATTATATTTGATATTTTAACTCCATTTATCATTGTATAGGAAAGTATAAAGCTATTTTCGATTATTATATAATTTTTTTATTTTTTTTTTAAGGATTATAGAGCATAGTTTTATTAGTTCAAATTAATAACAACGAGGCTCATTTTGACTTAAGAGATGAAATTTATGATGTTACAACTAATAAAATATGTATATATAAAATAGCCGATGTATATTTACAGCATTAATAGAAATGTTACGATATCTAGCGTTCAATAAAGTACAACACTACCTGTACATATCTCAAAATTAAAAAATGGTTAAATAAGATTTAGAAAAATTTTTGCTTGAATTTTTAAAGATGGTGTAAGAGTTCAAATGAATTTTAAACATTGTTTGAAAATTGGAATTTTCGGTAAAATAACGTAAACAACTGAATATCTTGATCACAATAAATTAATTGAAATTTTACAGGTACGAAATTATTACACAAAACTGAATATAGTATATTTAGGACATTTAGGATTTTGATAGTTAATTGTTACTTATTTTGAGATGCTGTACGACTTCGATGTTGATCTGTTAAATAACTAGAAAGTGGGAGATACTCTTTAAATCGTAAAATATTCTTTTTATGAGTAGAAAACTTCTCTCAGAGAAAAAGTATTATACGTTCTTCTTATACTTATCTATATAAATTTTTCTTAAAAAAATCTTACTATACACTTTGACTTAAAAAACCTACACAATTGACGATCGTTTCATTGTGTGATTCAGAAGTCCAAAAATTGGAGATTTTAAGGTTTTTTAAATCGACTATTATACTTAACCGTTGATCATTCGAACTTCTCAATTATTTTGTATGGCAATTCATATTACATAATTTTTAATTTATGTTGTTTTTCATTAAAATTACAATTTTTCTCTGAATTAGATTATTGCACTAAACCAGGCTGTTACAGATATAAAAAATAACTGTGGTAGCAGAGGCGACTGAGCAAATTCCTTGTACAGATAAACAAACTCAGCTCCCGAAGTGTGCTAAGATTAAGATAATATTATTATCTTTCTGTTATGACAAGGAAGTCGCAGCAGTGCCTAGTACTTTTGGTCATCTGTATCCTCCTTTAAAAGAGTCCATCACCTGAAGCTAGGATGCAAAGGGAAGAGAAAGAAAGAACCATCCAAAGAAGGTTATGCTATAGGCTCTTATCGAGATCAGGGTCCATAATTTCAACGCCGGAATTATTCCCATAATTGATCAATCCAGAGTTTCAGATACGACAGAGAACATTCTATATCTAACACCTGGAAGATTTCTACAGAGAGGTCCAAATGAATTTCCCAAATTTTGAAGGTGATTGTTCAACTGACAGTGCCAAAGTTAAAGTGAAAAAGTCTTTTTAGAAGATTGTATACACGTTTTTAGCCAAGAATGGGCTTATCTACTCAGAAAACTAATAACTACAAGAGTATTTAAAAATTGGCAGATCGTAAATGTTATTCTTTTTCACTGAGTGTAAAAAAACGATCGAAACTAGTTTATTTTAATGTTAAATTTCATTTTTGTGAACGTACATTCTGCAACGTCGTTGCTTGAAAAATAATCATTTTATATTAAATGTTGAATACAATAGTTGAAAATTTCTGTCAAACTCTTTTGGAGTAGTTGTTCTAGAGTCCAGATCTTTTTTTGTAAACCCAGTATAACTGTTTATACTGTTTTCACAGTGCTATGTGTATCTCAAATACACCGTCCATAGCAATATACATTATACAGCAGTAATAGCATGTCAAAAATGCAGCATGAACACAATTTTTTTTAAATAAACCACGTATACAGTACCTACTGAATAAATGCTATGATAAGGAGAGATCGCTGTTAGAGTTATATAGAGAGTTTTGTAGTTAAACCTTACACATGCACACATACAAATAAATATACGATGTAATATCGATCGCTTTAAATACGATTTTACGGCACAACGTGAGGCGCCGACGTCAGCCAGTAGACCGGGGCGTCGTGACGCCTCTATTAGAAACAACACAACACACACATACTTACACACGAGAGCTTTTACATTTCATATTATCATATTAAATTCAAAAAGTTTAAGTGTGTTATTTTAGACCTTCATGATCGGTTCATCTGACAGGTCATACTGAACAAAATTTTATGGTTTTCTGTTTGTGTATTTTGATAGTCTAAAAAATTGTGTATATTATACGAATAACTTTAATTGAAGTCGTTTTTTAGTTTTTAATCATTTTGATTTTGGGTTGTGTGTTGAAAAAATTTTTTTTTTTTTTTTGTAAAAGGTGTGTGTTAAACTTTTGTACAGTTTGAAAAACTGATAACGTTATTGTTTACTCCTCTTTGATTATTGGTAAGAATCGAACTATTTTGTTATTGGTTATTTAAATTTTTGTATCAACAACTTACAAAAAGAGCATTACCCCATAAAACAATTGTTTTTATTTAGATCAAATCAGGTTTTATTCCAAAATCAGGTTTTATATTTTATTAACTGATAATTTTTTTTGTTTAAATTTAATAGAGATTAGAATAGTGAATGTAACGATTTGGTTTTTGAACAGAAATTTCGACAAGTACTATAAACAAAAGTTAATTTGTTTCGATTTGTTCTTGTTTAATTTATAAAATAGATTTTGAGAGAAAAACATATTAATTTTGACCGTTCATAAACCAAAAACTATAAATTCTTTATTATATAGGTTTCATTGTGACTTACGGTGAGAATAGATCGCTAGACGATGAAAATAGATTATTTCCAGAGTTTACATACTATTTTTTCTAAACCCAATATTTGTAATCCGTACAAACATGGCAAAAAACTTATAATAGTTGTATTACGTATTTAGAGCATGCTAGTATTTCATTTCAAATTCCTTCATATATGGATTATATGACGGTATATAAAGTTAAGTCTACAGTTTGTCATGCTGGAAATTTTTGAAGCCACTAACAAAGTTTTGGTACCTATAGGTGTTCATAGAATCACCTAATTAACCCATTTTCGTCTGTCTATCAACAGGAAAGCTTCAAAATGAGATTGCGAGTTGCAATTTTGAAAGTGTATTTCACTAGACCTAAAATATTAGTTTAACTAAGTTCGTGACTGAGCAAAATTAGTCAAGTGGGTCCAATGGATCCATGTGCACACTTTTGAAGTATAAGTGATCGAAGGAAAGTTCAAATACAAAAAATATTATTTCTTCAAAACAAACAACTACTTAGATTTGCAACAATAACAATTGAAATTAAGCTAATAAACATGTGTCATAATTATTATAAATTTTATTATATAACTAAATTATAACTATACCATATTTGGTATATTTTATGAATGCTAATGATTAACAATAGCTCAAACATTAATAATCAATCATATGTGGGCTATTTTAAGTATAAGCTCTCTTAGTTGTTACTTGTTCTATTTGACTTCCAACACGTTTATTCAAACGAAAAAATTTAACCGAAGAAAACTTGTAATAAACATATTTTATGAGACAGTTTTTAATCATATATCGAGATTTTTTTTAAATCAATACTGTTAGTTGTTATCTTCACTTATTTATAATATGTGTAGTATTTTAGTGATTTTTTTTTGAATTGAATAAAAGAATTTGATAAAATGTTTTCAACTTGTATATTTTTATAACAATATAAATGGCTTTTTATGCAATACATGCAATTTACTGTATATACGCAATGTAAGTTGCATACATAATAAGAATATTACCATATATATGACATCTCCATTTATAATGCTATGTAATATACTGAGTGTTTGAAAAAGTTTTACAACAAACAGGCGAATTTCTATCAAACATCCAGGTTTTGATCACTTTTCTTATTAAAGGAGTTTCTCTGAAATCTTCAAGATATTCTAGTGATTATTGCAAAAGTTACTGAAATTTATTAACCGCCATACTATTAAAGTTTTTTTTTTTTTTTTTTTTTTTTATTTATGACAAAGTGGAACTTATGAACCGATTTTAATATAATATACGTCAATTTATTAATCATAAACAACAAATGTTCCTGAAATGCTCGCTCTGAATACACATTTGCTCGACTTAGATAATTAAAAATTTATAAATTATTCCCTTCGTCTACTATCGCCACCTGTGTTTGTGCCAATCAAGATTTAAATTTTTGTTGGTCATGAATAACTAATTAATGGACCCCGGACTGACGTAACGTAATGACATGCTTAAACCAACTAATAAAAGTTAAGCAACAGCAGTCACAATGTGTACTTGGATGGGTGACCACCTAGCATTACTGTGTACTGTTGTTGTTTAATAATAATCATCCACTTTGGGTAATGGCTATATAGCTGAAATAGCTAAAGCCAGAAAAAATAAATAAATAAAAACTAATTAATGATTAATTATTTAAGAGGATTAATTGCACATTCTAAAAGAGCATTTCAGGAGCAATTTTGCATACACACACCACACACTATTTGTCACTATTTTATACATACTTAATATTTTCGATATCGGTAGATACCACTTGGTTTTCTAATATCGTTAGGTAACTTGGAATTAAACATTTTATTTGCCATATGAAAATTAAACAAATCGAGAATTTTAAGGCTAAAACATTTCAATTTACAACTTCAAAGGGTTTGAAATTAAATTTATTATTATTACAAAAACATGTTATTGTTAAAATCAACCCTCTTCTTAGAAACACTTTATACTTTTCACCCTTAAATCTTGAAACTATTTCAATGACGTCATCTTTGTTTACATAAAATAAAAATAAAAAAATTAAATAGACAATGATACTTAGAGATGATATCGTTATTTTTTGCTACAAAACATAAAATAAGAGGGTAGATGGGGGTGTAGTGTAGTATTACGATATATGGGGATACAATATGTATATTTATTTATAACTTAATAAGTAATTTTCATCTCACGTAATAAACAAATGTATTTGTAGTTGTTTAAAATAATAACAAATAACTAAAAAAAAAAAAAAAATTAATATACATCCTTAATTTATTCACAAATATGTACAAGATGTGAAGATTGTATATATGCTGTAATGTTTAGGTTAACGTATACTAAAAACTCGAAAAATAAGAGGTGAATACAGACAATTGTATTAAGCAAAAGTCAATTATATGTTTTTTTAGGAGATTAAAGTTTGTCATTCGCAGCTAAGTGAAGCATGGAATAAACATTTTTATACAAGAATCAAAGCTTCTTAATAAAATTCGTAAAGAGGCAGAAGTTGACTGTTTCAATATTGAGAATTTTATAAATTTTAGCTTAGCTTTTCCATAGATTTCTAGTTCAAAGCTACAAAATATTTGTCTCTTACTATTTAAAACTCTTACTATTTTACTTGTTTTCAAATAACTAATTTTTTTGTATTAAATTTTCGCACTTATCTTTGCAATATATCAAATTTTTTTGCTTAGGAAAATTTTTTTTTCTGTCAAAATAAATGTGCAAAAAAAATTTATAAAACTCATTTAAGAAATCGAATTCATCCTCACTTAATATAGTATTGTTCTATTATGTATGTACTTTAGATGGATCAGGCCTTTCAATTATTAAACTTTTGTTTTAAACAAATTATTCGATGCATCTTATTATTCGAATTATTTGAATATTTCTACCTAAAAATAGCACTCTATATATGCATTAAATTTTGTAATACTGTTTTACATATTTTAATTTTCAAAAAAAAAATTAAATTCCTTTGTATTGTTTAAAGGATATCGAATTTGATATTTAGTTCATAATAACGCCTTATTATTATGCATTCTTCCAATTTCGAAATATTTCATTGAATCAATAATACATGATAATAAGTCTCTAAGGTATTAAAAGAGCTATTGAAAAAGTAGTTTTCATAAATTTTTACAATAAAAATAAAATGCAAAATTTGTCAAAATATGGTAGAAGTACTAGAAGTCAAATGGATGTTTTTGTTTTTGAATAGCAACTAAGTAATGGGTCATATTTTTCTTGCTAAATTTGATTATATTCAGACTGTTAGACAAGTAGAACTAAATAAGATCTTGGAAAAAAAATGCCATAAAAGACTAATTTAGAATGTACATGTTAATCTACGCATAAAATAATTAAAATGCATTTTCTGAACAACATCTTAATCAACAAATTACTTAGAAGGGCTAGAATAAATTACCACAATTTAAAACTGGCTCATCAATTCACTTGAATGCGACACTGATTTCTTACCATTCAAAACACATTATCGTAGTTAAGTTTTAGATATTTAAACTTATTTTCATATTCGACATGTATAGAAAATGTCATATGATTCGACATATGTAGAAAAGTTTATAAAAGTTGGTCTAAAGTCTGTAATGCTAACAAAATTTTGGTATAGGTGTTCATAGAATCATCCAATTAGTCCATTGCAGTTTGTTTGTCATCAAGATAATTCAGCAACAAAAAGGGATACTGATCCATTTTAATTAAAGTGAAACGTTTTGTATAAACATACGCTGTTTTTTCAGTACATAAGCATTACATAATAAATATCAGCTTTGGTAACATATAGTTATGAAATCAGAAAGCTCATCGACCTGAAGCTTCCACTAATAAACAACTCAACACAAGGGAAGATTCGAGTATTTAATGTTTATAAGTAGGTAAAAAAAATTGAAATAAAAAAAGTGTTGCATTTTTTGAGTTTTTTGAGTATACATTGGTTATATAAAACGTTTCAAATGATTTGTTTATTACCATCATAATGATTACAAATTTTTTTTTATACAAACAAAAAATAACATTTTAAATAATCAATTTTTCCATTTCCAAAAAAGTTTTATGAATTTTTTTATCTATCGTTTATACATTATTTCCAAAACTTAGATGTAATGCAAAAACTTAGAAATTTAATTTAATACAAAACATTTTGTTACATTGAAAATCATTTTAATACATACTAATCATGTGAATCTATCTTCGTACAAAACATTTTGTATAAAAATTATTAGTAAAAGAAAAATACAACGTTTTTGAATAAAAATTTTTATTCGATATGCTATCTGACACTGAAAAACATTTATGTTTTTACACAAAATAGTTCAAAATGTGTGCTTATTACACAGCAATGTATTGTTAGCTTGTATTAAATACATAAGAGCGGCTTTCTACGCACATCTGTGTATTTCGTGCCCTTGATAGAGCCAATTTTATTGCAAAACTTCTGGTATCAAAAATAACAAACTGAATAAAGTATATCTCTTAAATAATGTGCTTCAATAGAGATTTCTCTAAACTGCTCTTTAATCAGCTACAAGGCATAAAACCTATAGATCCATAGTTTGGTATATGAGGTTTAATATTTCAAATAATCGTATGAGTCACGTTATTGTGTGCATGAGTATTTAATACAAATTATTTTATAATAATTATTTTAGAAAAATTACTCAAATATCAAAGTAAGCCTGAGTTAAATAAGTAATCTATAAATTTGAAGCTTATGAAAGGGCATATTATCTTTTTTGATTTAAATATTCTTAAAATAATTTATTTGGTACGCCAATTCTTAAATAATAGTTAAGTATTTATGGTATATTCAGGCTTTTCCACATATAATATTTGAGACACAATAAAAAGCAATAAAGAAATTTATAATCAATGTGCCATTAAATTTCTGTACTACGTACTTTGTTTATGGCAGCATGTTATAAAACTTTTATTTTCAATTATTAGTGGTTTTCAAATAAGAACCGTTAACATTTAAATAATTATATTTAAAGTTAATATTTAAATAATTAGTTTTTTTAATCTATCACAATAAGAGTGACACACCACAGACTAAACAAATATTTATCAAACGATTACGGGAATAATTTTCAAAAGTCAATTTAAATGAGAATAAATAATTAAAACTATAAACATTACGATAATGATTCACGCTTGAATATATGTTTATTCTTTATATTATTCGAAAATTTTTTATATATATTGAGGTAATCAATTTGCAGAGTTAATTATAAGTTTAATAAATAAAAACAAAATTTTAATCAATTAAAACCAATCAATTAGTAAAATTTCAAATTTAAATATAATTTGCATGCTTACATTATCATCTATAACTATTTTTTGAGTTATTGAAGAAAAAAAATACCAAACAAAGAAATTACAATTAAATAAACAAAGAAAAACCTTACATTACATGACTTTATAAGTAGTTTATAATAAAAAATAGTCAACATTTCTGTAGTCTTGTTTTTATTTCTTTACATAAAAACAGTAAATTAAATGCATTTTTGTTAAATATAGTGGAATGTCAAGGCTAATCCTTAAAAAATAACTCACGATTTTATTAAAGTTTTTTTAATGTTGTGTAAAAATGAATTTGTATTGACGTATAGAAATGTCAAGTGGTTTCGTGTACATTTAATATATGATAACAGAGGCATGATTGGAATTCTTAATCCAAGAAAATTGTTTGTATATGATGTTGAAAACAAAAATTAGTGGGGCATTAAATTTCTTGCATCAAAGAACTTTAATTTACTGTTATATGTTCAAAACAATGAATATAATCAAATAATTCATTGTTTTTAAATCATTTTATTAATAAAATTTGAAATTATGTCTAAAGTTTTATATACTGGAAGAAATTTTCTAAACTATAAGTAGTTATATGTATCCTTAAAATCCCGGACCAAAATGAAAATTTATTATAATAACAAGTGATAGATAACAACTAAATGTTAATTTTTATATGCGAGACGTATTTTTCAGTTATTTATTACAATCATTAATAACAGTCACTTTTTAGTTATTTATAATCATTAGCATTTATTAGATACGCTTAATACATAGGTCATACAGTAGTTTTGTAAACTTTGTTGTATAATAATACTAGCGGCCCGATACGTGCTTCGCTACGTATTCAGTGAAACAATCAAAAAATTTAATTGAAACATCAAATTCATTTATTCAAACAAACAAATATTTTATTAATTGCTAGCTATTTTAAAACTTAATCCAAAACATTTGGATAAACAATATATTTTGTTTTTCCATTTTGAGCATCAATAAACAAACATCTGGGGGTACCGACTCTGGAAGAGGCAACATAAAGTTGACCTTGTGAAAAACATGATTCCTCCAAATTCACACCACTAACGTGAAGTGTTTGCCCTTGGGACTTGTTGATGGACATCACAAATGATAAACGCACAGGATATTGTAATCGTTTAAAACTCAAATGCCATATCAGTTGGAATCATAGGGATACGCGGTACCAAACAAACTTCTCCTTTTGATTTAGCAGTTAAGATCGTAGCTTCAATCAAATTTGACAATAGCTTTTTCACTGCCAATCTAGTGCCATTACACAGTTTTGGTGTATTAATATATCGCAATAATATAATCAATAGAGCAACTTTCAGATTCAAGCAATGCGGTGGCATATCAGCCGGTTCCAATGAATTTAAAAATTCAATTGGATAATTCATTGCCTCATTTAGATTCATAACACTGTCAATTGGTTTTTATGTCGTGACTACACCTGGCAGTTTCGCTTGAATTTGACAATTAAACGGATTGATATGAATGTACTTCGGTGCTAAAATGGTGCGTTCTCTCAACCAATAATGATTTTCGTTATTCTGAAGAATATTCGGAAAAACACATTCAATCAATTAATCTATCGATTACGCCATTGTATAAAAATTTTTCGGTACAACGATCAATCCGTCGATTTGTATTTTCCCATCACCATTTTCTAACAATTGTTTTGAAAACTCATGGGCAGCTGGATCATTTTGTAGGTGAATACATATATTATTGTTCAGTGTCAATTTTTTTACATACCAATGTCAATTTACCTACATACCAAATAACTGATGACTTCAAACAGGCATTTATTTCATCAGCAAGAGTTAATCGAGGAATGACAGGCAATGTTTCGAAAATCCCCTGACAGTAATATCAAAGCACCACCAAAAAGCTGTTGATTACCACGTAAACCTTGCATTGTTCGATTAAATGCTTCTAGTGAGTTTTTATTCGCCATTGTACACTCATTCCATAAAATAATTGACGTTAATTGCAGAACTTTTGCCATAGCAGAATTTCTCGAAATGTTACAAGTTAGAGTTTCAATCACCTGCAAATTCAATGGCAATTTTAATGTAGAGTGTGCGGTCCGACCACCTTCTAATAATGTAGCAGTAATTCCCGAAGATGCAAGTTCCAATGAAAGTTTCTGTTCCGATCGAATAGTTGCTAAAATCAATGATTTAACGAACGTTTTGCCTGTATCATCATGTGCATCCAAGAAATATAATCCATCTGCATTATTGGAATAATATTAATTGTCATATACATGGATTTGATGAATTTTCAATTTGGTTATATTCGATTTTACAAATAAACGCAAATCATTAGAATTGAATTCCTGCTCAAGTTGCAATTCACGGTCAAATAAATCATGCATCTGACGATTTGGTGCGGTCATACCCTATTATACTTATGCTTTATTTGCAATCGTTAGACACATATCAATTATTACCAAAGCTTCGTTGTACATTTCCAAGGTAATCAACAAATCAGGATTTCTTGCATGATGACGCATACGAATTAAATATCTTTTGCCTTATAATGTAATTTCTTTCAAACACCGACAACTCACTAAAAAACTAAGAAAACTACACGCACACATATAAACAGTACATTTGAACAATTCAGAACTTACCGTTTGTATGAATGCACTCAACAATATGTTTAAAAATATAAACACAAAGCAATAATTATCGCTTACAATTTATTTTAATCGTCCAAAATGAAATAACCGCATGAATGACATAACAACATGCTTGACAACTGTCAACACTGAAAAAAGTTTAAATTTTACAGCACAATCTCGGTCTAAAAAAAAGTTTAAATTTGACAGCAAAATCCCCAGTAACAAAATGATCCGCCATTTATTGAATTAATTTCGTACAAAAAATGTGATAAATGAAGAACCGCTGGGCCGATTTTGTGCAAACCTCACATAAACCATCTACTAAATAGTCCGAACAATTTGCATTGTCCGGCATTGATTTTTATATATATAGACGTATTATGATCATGTGTTATTATAGGTAAAATATATGAATTTTGGCCAATCTAATCACTTTATGGAAAAATATAACCAACAAAAAGTGTTCCAAAAATCTACAATTTTTGTATTTGAATATTTCTTCTGTTATGGTTTACAGGCCGCCCAATCAACCAATTTTGCTAATTAACGAACTTAAACTCCAAACTACAATTCATCATAAAAATTTAAGCTCGTTTTTCGATTTTGAATTATGTGATGACAAACAAACAGAAATGGATTAATTAAGTGATTCTATGAATACTTATATCTACTCAAATCTCTATCTAATCAAACGTTATACTAAATTTAATATATCCTCATATAGGTTAGGTTTAATAAACAATTTTATTATTATTTATAAACATTACTCACGTAAAGCTTTCTACATGCTAAAAATTAAAAAAAAATTATTCTAATTGTATGCATAAAATTTTAAAATTTAGAGGCTTATATTAGAGTTCTGTAAACCTAAACGTCTTTTGTAGTTAAAGAAGAAAATGTAAACCTTCACCAAATTAGCCACGAGTAACATTTCCTCAGAGAATCATTACAACTAGCTAATTCATACTGATGATGACTACTTTGTACTCTAAATACGTATTTATAAAATACAAAAATAATTTGATCTAGGAAATTGGGGAAAAATCGAAATTTATTAGTTAAAGAAGCTAAAAACTTGGGGAAGTAAAGTATATTTTATATTTCAAACGTTTCAACCTACTGTAAAAGAGGGTAGGAGATTATATTTCTGAAGAAAACCTAATTTCTATACGTGACAGAGGTCTTATAAAATATACTTCATTCAAAACATATGACAGTTAATTAAAATTAAAAAAAAAAAAAAAAAAAAAAAATTAATTAAAAAAACAAAAGCAAACTACAAAGAAACTCTTTATGTGTGTAGTCGAGCCACCTTCGGGGACATTCTTTAAAATTTTCATTCAGTTTTTATCGTTTTACAAATGTGTATGTTTTACTTAAAAAAATTTCACAGGGACCTGAATTACAATTTTACAAAACAGTTGTAAAAAATTTGAAAAATATAAACCGTACTCCAAAGAAATAATAACCTATCCTGGCTCTCGGGTTTTATTGACCTAATATACTTTTATTGACCTAATTTTTAACCTCTCTAGCCATTTATTGATTTTTTTTAGAAATTACCATCTTTTTTTTGTTATTATTTTTAAACAATAAATTTTACCATTTTATTAACGGCTCATTTCATAATTTACTACAGTAAATATAGAATTTAATCTCGCATTAAATTTCCGATCCAATTGCATTTTTTAGGTGCCATCTTGAAAAAACGATTTTGGTCGATATCTCGGAAATAATGCTCTTTAGGTTAAAAGTTTTTTTGGCCATTATTGTAGAGAATAAAATTTCTAATTTTTTGTTTACTGTAAACTTTTTATGTAACACTTACCGTTTACGATTTATGATCCAAAAATGAACCGTTTTTTCTATGTTGGCTGATAACTCTTAAAATATTGGATTAATCAATAAAATACATCTATCATTTTTAAAGATCAATTTATTCTCTTCAACTTTTGTTTAAAACATTTTTATTATCTATATTTTTGAGCTATAGGACCTTCAATGTTGGATTATCGAAATTTTAGGGAGTACATAGAGTTATCAAATTCTACAAATAATATTTTTTTTAAATATCCCGATTGTTTATGTAGTTAACATTTGATATGTTCATTTCTTTATCTGCAATATTGTTAATAAAAATTTGGCCATGTTAATAAATGGCGTATTTGGCCATGTTAATAAATATATTATTTTTGCAATAACTAAACATGTAAAAGGATGGTGATTCAAAATTGGAAACTACAAAGAAAACGGAGTTATCGACCTTAAAAAAAATTCCCAAAGCTAGACGTTTTCGTCCCTTTTTTTGAGTACAGGCATAATAGAAATAGCTACATGCTATAAAAAAAAAACTTTGGGCTGCTTATAACTCAAAAAGTATGGACATTATTAACCGATTCATTAAATGAACCATAAACCGTTAACAGTAAGTAAAATAACTTTTGCCCTAAAGAGCATTGTTTCCGAGATATCGACTAAAAATGTGTTTTCAAGATGGTGCCTGAAGATCCATCGAGATCTGTCAAGCATTTTGTGATTTTATACTCAGTAAGTGATCCTAAACATTATTTTTAAAAAAAATTGAATCAAATATTTAGAGGGAGATAGATAAAAAAAACTGCTATTTTTAGTTTAGCATATATTTTTAAAAGATCTTTAATTTGAAGGTAAATTAGATTGATTAAAAAAATAAGTAAATTTTTATATATATTCAGTCTGTAGATATAGTAAGTTGATGATTTATTTAGTTGAGGTCACTGACATTTATATTAATTTGCATATAATAGAGTTAGTATTTGTCACATAAAGAAAATTTTTGTTTATAGTCTTCTTTCTATATCAAATCGAACAACGTATCTGTCGAATTTTATAATTCATAAATACAAATTTTAAACAAAACCATATGTAAAAATTTAATAAAAACTCATTGAGAAATTGAAGAAAATCAAGGCAACTATATGAAATATGTAGCATTAATTTCTAGAAACCCGATTTTATAAATATAATCTAAAGGGATTTAAAACAATGGGAGGTAATTTACCAATGCATATATAAATCATGATATTAGATTTAATTACAATTGCTTCGTCAATCTTCGAGTTAAGTACCCAAGGGAGTTCAGTATATTTTGATCACATAGACTGTAGGTATACATTATATATCATTAATTTTATATGATTATTATGAAGAAATTGCATTGATATAAAAAATATTTAAGAAAACCTGTATGAAAATAAAAGTCCTATGCCATTCATAAAAATGAAACATTTTTTCGGAAATGACCATTTCTCATTTGAAATTGACCATTTCATTGTTCATTTCTTATATTAAATAAAATTTAAATAATGCAGAACATTACAACTTATGATATCGTTGATATATTTGGCCATATCGTAGTATTTTATTTACTTCGATACTCCAGGCTCTCTCCAGATGCGCAACTTATAAAAAACTACATGCCGTTTGCATTCCACAATTAGTTACGATTTGTTTTTTCATTTCGCATAAAATAAAAACATATGAAGTTTTATCATAAGGTAAAATGAAATTACTGTGTACACCCTGAAAATAAAAAAAAATATTACCATTATTCATTAAGAGTATCTTTTGAAAAAAAGCATGTCTATGTATTTGTTTTAAGTTTTAGCTCTCGCTAAAATTTTCGATTTGAAATTTTGACTGATGTCCCCAAAATTTCCATTCAGAGTTTCAATATGTTCCCTAAGAGTTCAGATACTTGAGTAAAACAAAAAAAATTTAAAATTTCTTTCACTTCAAATAAAAAAACATTATTATAATTAAATAGTAATGAATATATCTGGAAATTTTTGGTTTGGCTTCATACCCAATTTGGAGTCATACCCAATTCTATTTGGTTAAATATGGAAGTTAATGAATAATTCTTTGTATTTTATTATTTTTTATATAATTTGTGTTTTCAAAACAGTTTCTTTTTAATTTTTTGATTTACATTTATTTAAGTATTTTTCTTTGTTACAGTTTACCGCATGGGTGGATGCTGTTATATTTGTATTCAGTCTTGAAAACGAATCTAGCTTTAACGCCATTTATAATTATTATACAAAAATGTCACATTTTCGTAACTCTGCTGAAATACCATTGATATTAGTTGGTACACAAGGTGAGTTTCTTTAAAACTTTATTTGTTTTACTTTACAGTCACGTGCTTCTGTCATGACACAATTTTTATGCAAAAAATTAATTTTTAATTTAAATTAACTTTAATTTTTTATTTGTAATTTCAAAAATGTATATTATCTTACAGTAATTTTGTCTTTTACAAGCCATAAATATTAAGTTTGAGTAAAAGCTGTTTTCTTGGAAAATATACGTATATAACGAGACAATTTTGTGTATCTGTACTCAACATTAAAATTTGGGTAAATTATTTTTAAATTTCTTGAATTTTTTTAATTTTTTTCAATTTTTCAAAAGTAGATAATAGTAAATGAAAGTTGTCGAACGCTTCGCAGCACATTTTTATTTTTTAAATAGAACTCTTTTTTGTAGATTCCGATTTTATAGAGAAAAAAATACATATACTTTTTATGTAAAAAAAATTTTGTAATGCATATATTTTACAATGAAATGATATTTTTTTTTTCAATAACTAGAGCTTATTTTAAGATATTTTGTAAAAGACAAAAATTGCGTATGACAAGGATTAGAAGCTTTGCATAGACTTGAACTTTCTTTTAATTTTTTCTCAGATCTTAAAAGATACCTATGCATTAAAACAGATTTATTAAGACGAAGGCTTAATATTTTCTCTAAAATCCTTAATAAAAAACATAGTGTTACTTTGTACACACTTGATATTCATATTAATTAGAGTATTTTTATTAATAATATACCAAAAAGAGCAAAGAATGTGAAATGGGTTAACAAGTAATTTTAAGGGGTGTTGTTACCTCTGTAATAATCACCCTTCTTAATGTACTATCATTCAGCTTTCGCGCATAAATGACTCAAAAAATACTGCAAATAGTATTAAATTTGGAATGCACAATATTAATATGAAAACGAGGAACTTGTCGAAGATTTTTTCTTGAAAAATTATTTCTAAATGTAAAATCAATTTATAAATCACCATTTATCAGAAAAATTTCATAACATTGGATGAGTATTTTTGAGTTATTTACGCGCAAAAATTGAATGATAATGCATTAAGAAGTTTGCTTATTATAGAGATAACAATCCCCCGTAGCACCTTTTAAAAAATAGCAAACCTACTTTCATATGAGTAAGTAGTATTAATTTACTGTATATCCATATAATTGTAAAAGTTTTTCTAGTACATACTCAAGTTTTACTGCAACAAATTCTTGTTCGATGACTATAACATAAAAAACTAATCATGAATGTGGAAAAAATTTTTTTTATTTTATAAAAAGCATAATATATGGACTATATTTTACATAATACATTTAAGGGAATTGACCTAAATACACAACATGTAGTGCTTAAATCTTTCATTTCCCTGAAAAACTTGTATACATTACATATACAAGTTGATTTTTTTATTTGGACAAATGAACAAAAACTGGAAAAGAAAGTTGAATCGAGAAAATTGTTTCAAACATAGTCTGAATCATTAGTAAGGCCCCATTAATTTAAAGTTTACTTCTAGGAGGTGCAATATAGATTATCAACATGATTTGTTAAATGCTACCCTATATTGCATAATCGGGTTTTATAAAGAAAATAATTCACTTACGTTTGCTCTAAGCAAACTTTAACAGACATTATTATTACAAAAATTACATAAACTAGAGTTTTTAGTTGAAAAGTTGTGGTTTTAAAAATAATTCGTAGTGGGCAATATTTGCTGAGATTTCAACAAACAATCTTCAAATTTTTTTTAATACTATTTTATTTCCATTCAGAAGGAAGAAAAAGAAAAATTTAATGACAATATAAAAAAAAACCTTCCAAAAATTCTCATAGATTCCATCTAACCTAAGTAATTTTTGTGCCTTAAATATAATTTTTAGAAGCTATGATTTTCATACAAAACTTATAATTTACGAATATTCTTTTTTTTACTTTGCAATAAAAAATACACTGCCAATAATGAGCACAAAAATTTGATGTACAGTTACTTTAATAGTTATTTGTACAGTACAGTTCAACTAATGAGTAGAAATTTGGATATGAGAGTAAAAATGCTTCTTCTACACTTCAATCATATAAAATGTTCTGTACCATTAAGGTAATGAAGTCAAGTTCATTTTTTTGCGATTTTCTGTTTAAATTTGTTTTTCTTCAATATTCAGAATAATCAATTTCAAAAATATTAAAGTCACCGATGTAAAATTCAGCATGCAAAATTTCATCAAAAAATGATGTATAGTTAACGATATATTGGCATTTATATGAAAATACTCATTCAATATATTTACTTAAATATCTTTGGAACGGCTTGGTCAAAATGGATATGAGGTACAAACAATCCATTTTCTACATGCATATGAAATTCTCTGTGACAAAAACCGGACTCTTATGTTTTCCACACTTATGCGTTCCGATTTTTCGCGCATGTGCATATAAAATTTCACCAAAATCTCGGATGAACGGTCATAAGATATCGACATTTAACCGAAAAAAAGTGGTAAGTTTCGAGCGCTATATCTCCGAAACAGCAATTCATAGATGGATGTTTCTAAAATGGGACCATTCTGAACACCCCCAGTTGTTAAAAATCGCAAATTTATAAATATTCGATCATTAGTTTTTGAGATATTCACGTTTGTCTGAATTAGTTTTATAGACTGGCGTACCAATAAATAAACGGATACTAATCAATAGCGAACGTTTCAAAACGCCGACATATATAAAAATATTGAAATCCGAGCAAAAAACCTTTACTTGAATCAGGAAAAAAATATTATGAACTTATTTGAAGTCATTTCGGGTTCCAATTAAAAAAAGAAGACATTATCCTAAAATATTCATCCTCTTAAAAATGTATATGCACTTAAGATTAATGAATCCTTTCAAATATTGAGATATTGTTAGAAACAATTTACAATATTCAACTTTTTTTTAATGTTTTTATGCTTATGTAAAATTTTAAAAATCAGCCTGTATATTGTATATCGATAGTTCGGTCTATACATTTTATGGACAAATATGGATAGTTTTATAATTGTATTTTATAGATAGAGCTACTCGGGTTGTGGTTGAGCTACATATAGTATATTTGTGTTGTAAATGTAATGTATGTTATAACGATTCTATCACAAGTTATAAAGTAACAATGACGTTATGTATTCAACATAAAAATTCATTCAAATATTAAACATAATGGTTTGTGTAGAAAATGCATAACTCTTTTAAAATTGTTTGGGCACCTTCATATCATTTAGAATTATAATTTGTCCCAATAGGAACAAATTTCAAAATCTCCCTTTTTTTCATTGTTCACTTCACATGCATTGCCTATTTACAAAAATTTGCACGGGAAATCTAAAGACTTCCCCTTCTCGATACTTTTTAACGATTTAGTTGTCTCCTTATATTCAAAACAACTGATTTTTAGACAAATGCATGCAGTAAATATCTCACGTGTTTTTGTGACAACATCTGACTTGAGAGATTACAATTATTTTTTTTGACATGGACAGATCGTTGTATATTCTCAGCCTTATGGCTAAAATCAAAGTAGCTTAGATCGCCGACCGTGTCAGTTGCTGGATGAAGCACTCCAACAATATCTCTCCAATAAAGAACTTTTGTTTGATTATAACATTCTACTATATACCAAATTTTATAAACTTTAGTTTAATCTTTTTTAGATTATAAAAATAAAATGCTTTAATCAGCCATATCCCGTATTATAACCACAATTTTAGTACCTATACGAATAAGTAAAATTTATAGTAAGATATAGAATTATACAAACTTTTCTCATGCTCACTGAAATCGATTTAAGATATCTAATTTTTATTCCGATTTTCCATTTCATGTAAAAATGTCTTCAACAAACTTTTGTAGTAATATTTCCTCAATTACAAAACATTCTATAAATAAATTTCAACTCAAATTATAAATAAATGATAATAAATTATTGTTAGCAAATACTTAACGCACACAATTTTTACGATTGAAAAAAAAAAAAATTATGTAAATTAAAAATCAAAAAAGGGATTAAACATAATATTTTATTACATGTAATATAATGAATAAAATTTAAAAAAATAAATTTATTGTTGTTCAATCTATCTCATTATCTTAATTTATTTATCTTTTAAATCTTTTTTTTTTCAGATGCTATTAGTGAAAATAATCCACGTGTAATTGATGATGCTCGAGCTAGAAAATTGGCAACAGATTTAAAACGGTGCTCATACTATGAAACTTGTGCCACATATGGTCTTAATGTTGACCGAGTCTTTCAAGATGGTAAATATTTCGTATACCTTTAAGTTTAAACTTATCTTATTTATAATTTGCCTGTATGTTAGAAGAGACAGTATCCTTACACTACTTCTCAATTTATCCTTAAACATATTAAATAAGGTGTTGAAAGTAGGTCAAACATTCTAAGAATATTTGTTTTATGACCTTATTTGTATATAACCATGTTATACCAACAACTGAAAATTATTAAACTTTTTTTCTTATTATTTCATAAAAGTTATCAAAATATGTAATTTTCAAAAATTTCAAACATTATTATATTTTATTACACGGAAACGAATTTGTAAGTTACATAATCACTAGTTGGTGTATGCATTAATTAAATCATTCAGACCAAGGTGGATTTGGATTCCGACAAGATCATCAGAAATTATATTTTACAAAAAATTTATTTTAGAGCTGTACCGACTGTGGCTGCAGTCGAATAAGTGGTTAGTCGGCCGAGTGACCAGCCAATTATTCGGCCAAGACAACTACAAAAAATTTTTTTTGTATGTGTTAAGTTTAATTTAATTAGGTTATGTATGATTATAAATCTGATTTTGTTTTTATGAAAGATGTTTAGAATTTTAAACATATTTTTTTATTATTAATTTTTACAGTAAATCGTTTAGAATTTATCAAAATATTTTTTTTATTATTAATTTTCACAGTACATCGTAGACATGCAATTTTTATTCAATATTACTGTTTCCAAAATAAAAATAATAACATATTAATTAGCAATCAATGTTTTTATTTAATATAATACCTACTAAATAAATCTGTATTTGGATGGGTGACCACCTAGCAGTGCTGTGACTGTTGTTGTATAAAAAAAAAAAAATAATAATAATAATCATCCCCTTTGGTTAATGGCTATATAGCTGAAAGTAGCTGAAGCCAGAAATTAAAAAAAAAAAACTACATGGAAACGGGCAACGGTGTTGAAATACAAAACTTTTTTTTACATTTAGATATTTGTTTTAACAAAAAAATTCATCGATACGATCTCGTTTTGTATGTTTTGATTATGCATGCGAATTTTCATTACTTTTGGATACTTAATTTTTTCAATAATTTATGTGAGAAAATGATTAAATTTTTTGAAAATGCTATATAATTTATGTGGAAATTTTACATATAAATCTCATCGCTATATTGATGGCCATTCCATGATTTTAAGCAGCTAATTAAAACTTTCTATATCACTGAACATGTAGGGCTAGATGTCTAGTTGACTGTGTCTTCAACTGAAATGCACGCAGTTTACCGAGGTTGCGGGTTCTATTCCCACCCCCATAACAAAAATTATTTGCGATAGATTAATGAATTACAAAAGTATCTCGATGCGTCCCTGCAGTATTAACTACCTACTACTACTTCATACCAGAATAAAGTTAAGGGTGATTTGGACAAACCCTAGATGCAAAAGTATAATAATAATTTTAAGGTTTTTCAAGGAAAATTTTATAGGAAATTTCAGCAGGTGGCCAAAATCTTCGGAAAAAAATTGACTTGAAAAACTTCTCAAAAAAAACTGCTATAACTTTTGAAAATTAATTAATTGCTTATTAATTACACCTCAAACTTTTTGACTACTCGGGTTCCTTGTGGGAATGTTTTGTGAAATTTTCATTGAATTATTTTTGTTCGGAAAATTTTCTATTATTTTTTGAAACAGAAACAGTTTGTTTTGAAACAATTCATTAAAAATAATTTTACAATACATTTACACAATAGGAAAATGATCAAAAACATTTTGAGGTGTAATTCATTAGTATTTTCAGAAGTTATAGCAGTTTTTGTTAAGAAATTTGGCAATTTTTACAAGCAAATGCACCTATAGCTTTTGAACGGACCAGAGAATTGATATAGAAATTTTTACAGCTACCCAAATATTCATGCTCATATGCTCAAATCATTCATCAATTTGCCTCTTAAACATCCTTAGTGTTATTAAAGGTATCATAACATATCATATCCCAAAAACAAAACATTATCGATTATAATTTAATGTTTTATAAAAGTGACTGAAACAAATTATTAATAAAATAGTTAGTCCACGTGATAACAATCACAATTCACAAAGCAATGTTACTTTTAATAATTATTTATTATTAATTAATATTATTAAGGAGGTTTAACATAGCAACTGTTTTCAATAGACGAATGTTTAAATCCTCCACTAGAAATAATTTTGATCACAGACATATTTATAATAAATGGTTCTGCTAATATAAAATATTCTGGGCTTATTATTGTAATATTTCTGGGTGTAAAATAAGGAAAACCGCTACTTAAACCCATGATTAGTAGGGGAATAAATAAAAAATTTAAAAGAAAAACCATAATGATATTGTACCAGTTTTATTAAAATTATTATTTATTGATAGTGGTTCCAACATTCAATAAAAAATTCAACCCTCTCCCGTGACTTACCAGTATCGTCGGCTGGAATAATTTACTTAATAATAAAACAAATAGGGTAGTTGACTCTGTCATAAATAGTACTTCATAGTGTTGATTTCCGAAAAAAAGTCACAAAAAAATTTTCCCAAAGTAAATACGATTTATTACCATAAAATTACAAGAAAATTTAAATCTTTTTTATAAAAGTAAAAACGCTGTCAGCAATTTTGGTGACTTAATGCTGGTATATAATATTGATAATACTGGCAAAACACATTCAGAACAAAACATAATCTAACAATTTTAAATATTTTGTTATAATTGTTTAGATTGAATTGGCAGATGATAATTGATAATTTACATGACTTCACACCATGGCAGGTCGTGTTTTAGGTCACACCTTATAAAAATAAAAAATATCGATTAATTTTAATATAATAAAACAATAATGTTTTTATGATTCAAATTCAAAATAATTAAGAATGTTTCTACATAAATTTTAACTTTTGTCAAATTTCATAATTTATTTTTCACTACCGAAATTACCTTATTTGTCAAGCCATGTATACAATTTCACAGATACTTATGAAAAAAAAAATTTTTTTCTCAATTTCTAAAATATGTAATTTAACGATGTTTATAATAAATGGCATTATATCTGACGCCACTGAGCTTAAAATTTTTGAAAGAACTGGAGATATTGGAATGTTACTGATAAAAAATAGAATTGCAAATGGTCATTTTTTACTAGCATCAGTTTTCGATTGGCTATAGCGGTATATCATTAAATGACTATGAGTAAAGTTCAAAAGTAAGCATTTTTAATAGTTATCTTATGACAATGGGGCAGTTAATCTTTTTTTAAATATATTTAATTTAAAAAAATGTAAAACTGTAATTAAAGATAGAAAAATGACCATATGCTATCACATGATGTGTTGTTCGCACTACCTTAAAACTTAAAAAATCGCATTACAATATCTTCAATGGTTTTTCGCGATGTGCATTCAGTCAGATTACCATGTTATTTATCCTTTAAGAAAGTTTTAAATTTAATGTACATATTCTCCACGATATATTTAAATAAAAAGTAACCTTGTAATTCAATTTTTTTTGCATATGAAGGTTTCACTTAACTATTATAATTGATAGAAAGAAATTACATTGCTGGTTATAAAAAATATTTTAAATAATTATAATTCATTGACGCATTTCACGTAAAAATACCAAATTATTAATCAGACCTTATTTAAAAATTGAATCAACAGTTTTATTAAAATATATTTATCGTTATGATATTGTCTATATTCGTTCATATAATGTTTATTTTAATAATTACTTATTTATCAAAAAAATAACTGTATTACACAACAATAAATATTTGTGAAGTATATTTTTTTTATAAATTGAGATATTTTGTCTTTAATTATAAAAAAAAAGTATGTGGCAAAAAAGTTAAACAGTTTCAATATTCATTTGAGGTGTTGTGATCAGAGTGATTTGATTTTGGTGAAACGTTTTCTTCACGTAAAATAATTAAAAAATTGTAAAATGTTCAAATATAAAAAACGATTTCGTAAACGAGTTTTTACAAACCAATATATTAAATGTATTTTACCGTACCCTCTTAAATGCAAGCAAAAGAAATTAGACTTGTATTGTAACTTTGACGAAAAATTATGTGAGAAATTGTTTTTTACTACTTTGCCCTCATTATCTAACACATGCCTTCCCAATTTTTTCGAAAAATTTCTTCTTTTTTAAAATATCAAAATTATTTGTATGTTATGTATTTTATAATGAAAATTGTAGAAATTTGGTGACTCGTTGTAATGCACTTACACAATCTGGCGAAATTACGTACGGCAGTGCATTTATCTGCACCAGAAAATTCTACATTCTTATAATCGATTTACATTGTTGGTTAAATGTTTTAACAAATTTATAAGTTTAAATTCGTTATCTCGAAAAACAAATGATTACTCATAAAATATCGACTTTTATCTATTATATGAAATTTAGAATAGACGGACGACATAATGTAGTGTCTTCTACTAATGTCTTTTGTCTTATGTTTACAGCATGTCAAAAAATTGTACAACAACGACTATCATCTTCAGCAGTATGTTTAACACCAACAAATTCACGGCCATCAACACCAAATAATCATTTTAGTATTGGACTACCACAAATCGGTGCATCGGCCACAATGGGTGCACCACAACGACACCCGCACATACCAAATGTTGGTAACGGTGGTGGTGTTGCAACAGTGGGTGTAGTTGCTTCGTCTCCAACAAATGGCTTTGGATCATCGTCTACAGGGTCACCAGCATCGAATACGCATAGTAGTGCATCGCCTAGTCATAATGCTCACACGCTTTCACATAAGGTTTGTTTTTTTTGTTTATTTCATATTTTTTACCTAATAAATTTAAAATAAAGGCAAATTAATTTTCCACCATTTCAATCTCTATTCCTGTCCAGAATTAGCCCGTTATTTCGGGCAATACTAACCTACGAAATCTTAAAACAATTTGTAAATTTATTAAGATTACTCAGGTGTACTTAATATAATAGAAAATAGGAATGTTATGGATATAACAATTTCGGATACGGATACGGATTATGATATTGTAATTATATTATTGGAAAATATGTCGGAAGCATGGCTTCTCCTACCGACAGAAGCACTTACTACTCTAAAACGAATTCTTAAATGTAATAAGTGTGTGTAAATTCCATCGATGAAAGAGAAAACTCATAGAATTGATATATACACAAAACAATTAACAGATATTCAATTGTAATTCAAAGGAAAACGAAAAAAAACAACAAAACAACTCGTTTCTTTTAGACATAATAATATGATTGAAAGGAAATTCATCACTGTTGTTTTCAGCGACTCAATTTGTAAATAATGAGGTTAATTTTGGATTGTTAAGAATGAACTTCAGAATTAATGATATTTTTATAAAAATAATTGATTATAAATTTCGAAAATAAAATCATCTGTTTCAAAAAGTTTCATAACTCTGAAGTATAAGGTTTTCACCATATTAATGTGTATAAATTTATTAATATCTGTCAAAATTGTCTAACCTTCATTTTGAAGAAAATCAACACAAAATAATTTCCGAATTTTAAATTATCTAATACAATAAACAAACTAATTAATATTATCTTAAAAGAAATAAATACTAAGTTGAGGTATACTTAAAATAAAAACGTTGCAAACAGGCATAACTTCGGTACGATACACTCATTTATAATAATCGATATTGTAATTTTAGTATATTAATGTATGCATACGCTTTCAAGTTATTTTTTCAATACTTTCATTTGATTGTTACAGGAAGTCTTAAATATGTCGTTATCAGGACGACAAGTTCACACATTATCAGCATCCACTCACCATTTACATCGACATCCTGATAAACATGATCCACCTCCACGGCTGGACGATAAATGGAGCTCAAGCTCATCAACTTTAGGTGGTAGTACTGGTCATATGACAAATACGTCATCGTCACAAGCATTTGTAATACAAACAATACCAACAGAAAATAACAATGTCACCAAATATGTAGCACCACAAGGCGGATACGATAATAATCTTCAACCGCCACAATCACAGTCACAACAAAAAGATGGAAAAGATTTACCAACTCCAAGTAGTACACCAACAACTTCACGGAAGAGTCGACGAAGATCGAATTTATTTACACCATCGAAAAAAGGGGATGATAAGTTAAAGAATGGTGAATTAGGTAGCGGCCGTGCGATACCTCTAAAACAAGGGTACTTATATAAACGTAGTAGTAAAACTTTGAATAAGGAGTGGAAAAAGAAATATGTTACATTATGTGACGATGGTCGATTAACTTATCACCCAAGTTTACATGTAAGTTTTCTTCTAAAACAAACCTCGACTTTGTAAACAAAAATGCTATAGATATTTTGGGTAACTCTATATTATTAACTGGTTGAGTTAGCAACCGGAAGACTTAAAATTGGTATAAAAGGTTTACAATAAAATGATTACCAATCAAATTACCAAACCATTTGATTGATGGCTCGATGGTGTAAATAATAGAGCTGAAATCATTTAATAATAAAAAAGATACTCCCCCAGGATAAACTCATTTTAATTTTTTATAACATTACTTTACTCATTAATTAACATTGACATTCTTAATCAAAAAGTATTTTTGAGAAGTCGAGGGCAGTGGAAATTTTGGAAATTTCGTTCATTTATTTACGTTTTTATTTACTTCACTAGGATTATATGGACGATGTACATGGAAAAGAGATCTCACTACAGTATGTAACAGTAAAAGTACCAGGCCAAAAACCCCGTGGTTCCAAGTCAATTATAACTGTAGCTAATTCAAATGGTAGTTCTTGTATTAATGAAAGTCTTGGTGGTCTATCACTTTCATGTAAGTATTTTTTGGCTGTTTATACAAAACCATTTTTCACCTAAGGTTTTCAAATTCTTAAACTAACAAAGAATCTGAATTGAATTATCATGCTGAGGCATATTTTATTTGCGATTATTGTTACGGCTTTATATTTTTGGTCTAAATAATGCTCCAGACGGAATCGCTTACGTTATTCTATTGTATTCAATCAGCCTTTTTTAGGAAACGGTTAAACAGGTTCGTGTTTAATGAATAATGGGTTAAACAGCTTATATCTTTCGTAGGTCAATTCTGAAATAAATTTAGATAAATATGAATCACTTGCAGGTACAACACATTTCAATTCGGTTAATAGTTTTGCGGAAGCTTATATAATCGTTTTCTTTTTATTCTATTTTAAACACAGAAGATACCATAAATTTAATGTATAACTTTTAATTTTTCTAGCTTTTGATTCATTAAAAGATTCAAATTCGAAATTTTCACAACCAAGTGTAAGTGGAGATGAAGGTATGGTTGTTTCAAATAGTAATTCTTTTTTAAATGGCGAAACAAAAATGGAAACACCGAATGTAAAAAAGCGACATCGGCGCATGAAGAGTAGTGGCGTCAAAAATTCTGAATATGATGGTATGTATTATTTCTTTAAATCCTCCATTCAGAATAGAGTATAAATTTTTCCGAAACAAGACTTTAAAAGTATGAGATACAAGATACTTCGATGGCCTTAATCGATTTCCTTTGAAATTTTCATTAAATCAAGTGTCATTTATTCTTCATTTGATACAAATTATATATTTTTTTCTTTAGATTCTGATGTTTTCGAATTTTATATTGTCTCGTTGGATAATAAACAATGGCATTTTGAAGCGGCCAACTGTGATGAACGTGACGATTGGGTATCTGCAATTGAACAACAAATATTAAACTCATTGCAAGGTAATGAATCGTCTAAAACGAAACGAATAAATAATCCATTAGAGGCAACTTCGATACAAGCAATACGTGCACGTGTACCAGGCAATGGATTTTGTGTGGATTGTGACGCGTCTAGTAAGTATTGTATTTACCAGTTTCTAAATTTTTCTAAAAAGTATTTTTCTAAAAATTTTCTAAATAAATGCTCTTTTTTTCTCAGATCCTGATTGGGCTAGTCTAAATTTAGGTGTATTAATGTGTATTGAATGTTCTGGTGTACATCGTAATTTAGGATCACATATTTCAAAAGTGCGATCGTTAGGTCTTGATGAATGGCCGTAAGTTTTTTCTAGTATTTATATTTTATTTAGATAAATAGGACTCAAAATCTATTTTACATTTTGTTCTGACAAAGCAGGAGTATTCTAAATATAATTGTAAAATAAATGAAATTAAATATTAAGATATTTAGACCTTAAATTTCAAAATTCTCTCCAATAGAAATCAGATTTCTGGTGACGAATTCTATTAGATACAAATAAAGCTATAGAATTTAAGTGGAATCGCAGCATTTCATTGCATCTCAATCAATATTTATCTGAATACGAATTGAGTGTCCCAGAGGAATATTTTTCTAAACAAATTGCCAAATTCTAGAAAT
Organism: Chrysopa pallens; assembly: GCA_020423425.1. Lineage (NCBI taxonomy): Eukaryota > Metazoa > Arthropoda > Insecta > Neuroptera > Chrysopidae > Chrysopa > Chrysopa pallens. Next base: position 3,195,004 of record CM035591.1, read on the forward strand.
ATAAAGTGAGTCTAACGATAAATTTGACCAAACTTATTCTGCAAAAAAAGTCCTGGTTACTTAGATTTGCGAATATCAAAATTTCGTAAAATTAAAATCACCACACAAGTTTTATTTGCTGTAAAATGTCTGTTAAGAAAAAAATAGTACCTCTTTCAAATCGTTGATTAAATTATAAAGTGTTTAGAAATGATAAACAAGAAGAGAATTACCGTTAGTTATAATAAGTTTTAAAGAACAAATCTTTTGTAAACTCAGCCAAGAACAAAATTTTCAAATCAAAAATATTGATCCGCTGAGCAATTTTGACATCTATATAAACCTCGATCAGCTCTGCAAGCATTTAAATGTAATGTGTCTCTAAAAGTAACCAAAACTAACTCATAAATAAAGTGTTCATAAATAAGGCAATAGACAAAATATGAATCTTGTAATTTTGGATGTTCTAAAAATATGTATTATATTTCATTTACAATTTTGATCTTTGTTATATATATATATATATATATTTTTTTTTTTTTTGTAATTATAGACCTGGTCATTTAAGTGTAATGCTTGCAATTGGAAATAAATTAGGCAATTCAATATGGGAATCTAATACAAATGGACGAATAAAACCAACACCAAATTCAAGTAGAGAAGAAAAAGAACAATGGATTAGACATAAATATGAATCGAAAGAGTTCCTGGCTGCACTAGCATCTTCGAGTTTACCATTAGGACAACAACTCGTTGATGCTGTCTGTAGATCTGATATGAAAGGAATTGTTACAATATTAGCACATGCAAGTCCCGAACAAGTGAATACCGTTGTTAGTACAAGAGATTTACGAACACCGTTACATTTAGCATGCGCTATGGGTAATTTAGCTGTAGCACAACTATTAATATGGGTAAGTTCCAAATTTATCTTTTATTCTTGAAATAAAAGTACTTAAAAACAAATGATGTGTATTGCGAGTAACTATACAAGATTGTCTATTTAACAGGCCCAAAATTTCAATTTCTTTCTAAATTATTTTTTAATTTTATTAATAATATTACAATTTCTTTTATTGTTTACATTCATTGCCACTGCTTCTGAATGGACTTATAATAGCGAATTATAATTCCTGGAACTAAACAATTCTTAGCCAAATTTTAATTCTTACATTCATAATTTTTTGAATAATCAGTTCAAATAGAACTTTTCAATTTAAATTTTGTTTTTGTTAATAATAAGTTTGACAAAGATAGAAAATATTGGATATTCAAGTAACATTAAATTTTTGATATTTTGTCCAAGTTGACATCCTAACAACAAATCGAAAATTAAAATGAAACGTGTTGTTTGAACCGAAAGTTCAAAAAATACTCAATACAAGAAATTAGTTACTTCCAAAAAATTGTTTATTTTAGGGAAATAATTTCGCTATCATAAAAAAATTTGAATAAGGAATGTCAGAATGTAACCAATTAAAGAAATTTAACATTAATAATAAAATTATAAATAAATTTACTGGAATCAATATGAAAAGTGACAAAATAATTATTTGAAATTTTGTATCTTATTTGGTCATTTTTTGACCAGTTTCAAATTCGATGGCACCATTGTAAAAAATGAAGTATCGTAAGATATAGAGTGCATTCGAAATTTTAAACTTGCAGTGCCCTGTGCCACCCTGTAATTTTTTTTAATGGGTCACCATTTTAATCTAGACTGAAATTTTAAGAACGTGTTTTTTTTTATTATTATAACGGTATCGGTTTAAGAGATATTCAGTCGATCCTCTTATAATAATAAATTTAGTTCCTCCTGTTTTCTTTGAATATTCTTTATAACACAATAATATTATGATGTATTCTGGCCAGGTTAAATTAGTGAACCTGAAATATGCTGAAAATTGTGAATTACTGGAAAAATTAGTTTTTTTTTTTTTTTTTTTTTTAAATAATTTTTAATCAATGCTTGATATCGAAATATTTCAAACATTGTTTTAACATTTTCGTAATCCAAAATTAATTTGAATTTTTATGCATAAATATAGTTATGAAGTCAGCCTGATTTATTAGTGGACCCGTGTGCTGCTTCGCAGCGTTAAATGTTGATAATAATTTAATATTAAATTCTTATTTATTAAATTTATTTGAATATTGAATTCTAAATAACTGTGGCATTTTCTAAACAGACCTGATACTATTAATGATTCAAATCAAACAAAAAAAAGTGATGTATGTTGTGCTCTCAACAATCTTCAACTCATCCAATTTGAGTGTTTAATGGCTCAAATGATAGATTTTAAGCCACTTAGTGTTCTTATGTAACGAATCTACCTTCATAAAAACTGGAGGTATTGGGATACAAAATTATCAAAACACTTGAAAGAAACGACCCATAAGAACTTGAAAAACGCAAAGATAGATGTAATTCAATACTTGATACTTCAGCGACACTAATACCTATTATAGTATAATACTACTATAATTCTTATCCTTAAAATTATGTTAAAAAGTGATGACTTACGACAGCTATACTACTAACTATACCACAAATGTTTATAAATTATATTAAATAGCTGATCGGGGCTAGTTTAGCCCAGGAAGGCAAATTTAAGGGGGGGGGGGGTCAGGTAGTGAGAAAAGGTATTATTTCCGCGTTATAGAAAATGCTTTGAAAACTGTCATCATGTTAAAAACTTATAATTATAATAAATAAAATAAATTTATTTTACAATTACATTAAAATTTCGATGGAGAAAATAAAAATATATATAAGAATTATAACGAAGCAAATGTACTCACGTAAATGATTAAAAAAAGTAACTTTCAAAAATAAAAAGTTCGTAAAAAGTATACCAAATTTATTTCGTTGTCGAATTTTATAAATTTTAATTTTATTTTTGTTAGTTATTTGTATTTACTGGTTATTTAATTATTCGAAAAATCTATTGTTTGATAACAAAAGTCATATTATACCTAAACGAAATTTGACCCATATAGGTCATAATAATCTTAAGGGAAGTGAGGGAACTAAATTTAATAATGTATAAGGTAAAATGAAGAGTTTAAAAAGAGTGTATCAATGATATTCATATTATCGTTCTGTCAATTGTGTTCAAAATTCCAAAATTAAAAAAAAAAATTCTTTAAAGTTTTTAGTGAATTGTTAAATACATGTTTTTAATGTTTTAATTTCTAGCATAATGGAAATGCAAAAGCAGTGGACCATGAAGGTAGAACATGTTTAATGTATGCATTAGCTGCTGCCAAAGCACATACAGCCGCTGCAGGGGGAAATGGTGTTAGCTCTGAATTAGCAACAGCAACTGCACGTGGTTTAATTGAATTATTATTAGCAAATGGTTGTCCTGATATCACAACAATATCAGCCAGCAGTGGTACACTACCTAGGCGACGGGGTAGTGTTGGTCGACGTGAACCAGGATTATCTTCGTATGAAAAACTCCCATCTAGCGTAATATAAACCAAAATCAACTCAAATGTGTAACATTAATCTCCGTTGTAATTTTTTTATCCAATTTAGAAAAAATCTTTTTTTTTTTTAAATCGATATTTTTGTGATATTAGCAAATGATTTTTTTTCTCGATTGTTTTTTGTTTGTTAAATTGAGAATTAGATATATCTAAGTGCGAATTTCAATTACAAGAAGGTTGCCACACTCGATATTATACAAAACTACGGTTTAGACGAGTGAAATGCTTCTCAAACCATTTCAAAATGCTATATTTCTGAAAGTAAGTTGTATCTTTTTATATGAGATAATTTTAATGTAAATTAATTTTGAAATACGTAGCGAGATTTAACATTCTCAAGAATCATTTTGCTTGCTAAAAGAAAAACAAGCATTATTTACTAAATATTAATCTGTTGATTCACGAAGATTTTGTTTCATTAAATTATACAAGGTATCACTGAAGTTATCTTAGTTGATGGCTTCTACTACTGCGTCTGTGGTTAATTTTATGAAAGGTTTGGCTTGTTTTTTTTTTCTTGTGAATTCGCTAATAGATATATCTATTTATTTTGATTTAAATTAAGAAAAACGAATTTTCTCGAATATATTGTTTAAAAAATAAACATATTTTATTAAATAATCAAATAAAATACTATTTTTCGCTAATTCTAGAATACAGGATACAAGTATGTAATTAAGTGATAGAAGTGTAAACCAGAATGAATTTTAATTGTGAGTGCCAAGAGGAGCAATAATAAATGGATCTCTTTTAATATCCTACATCTAAGATTTCTGAATTTGATTTTTAAAAAAATAAAAATTATCTTATTTTTATTATTATTATTATTTTTTTTAAACCAATAAGACGGATGTGTATTTTGAAAATAACGAGCAATTTTCTAGTTCATTTAAAACCCTCTTTCAAGGATTTGAAAAATGGTAATGTTGAATTTACGTAAAATTGTTTAATCTAGCAATTGTAGTTTTATCCATGTTTGAAGCTTTTTCACTGAAAAATTTCTTTATTGAGATTCTCAATGAATAAAAAAAATATAAAAAAGTTGCTTAAAAATCGAATATTCTTTTTATTTTTATTATAGTAATAACTTCCATGTATATTTTTCATTGTTTGCACATCGAATTCTTTTGTGTAGCAAATTCAAGTTATTTATTTAAAAGAATTAAACTCTATCTATACCTACCGACTACACCTATCATATTTTCAAGAATTATTATATTTAAAGGAATCATTATTAAAAAAAAAGACGATTATCTAAGAACGTGCGATCATTATAGCAATTTAGAAAATGATCGGCTGACGTATAGTTTTTGTATAATCTAATAAGAAACGAATATTTTTCATAAGAAAATTACAAATGCTTTTGGAGATTCATGCTAAGGAAACTCTTTATTTTAACTATCGCTTAAAATAAGAACTAGTATTGCAGTTGTTTCTTAGACATAAAATATAACATAGATGAAATGTTTCATAATATAGTACATACTGTAAGCATGTTAAACAGCCGATACTATGTTTTTAGCCTATGAAAATAATCAGCTGTGTGAGTCTAAAACAGTAAATATTTATGCTACCTTGGAGCTGATATCTTAGTAAGATTCTCCAATAGAACACGTAATTTTTGTATGTCAACTATCTTAGATAATAAAAAAATTATAAACAAACTAATCTGACGTAAATTTCTAAAAATATAAATTATTTTCTAGAATTACATTCTAAATAACAGTTTTGTTCTAAAATACTGAATCGAAAAATCTATAATTTTTTATTATACTAATTTTATAAAACATATTACAGAAACCAGACTCACCGTTAAACAAATAAAGGAATTATTTAAATAAATAAAATTAAAAAATTTTCTATTTTAAAAATCCTTATATAGATGGATAGATATGAAAGAATGCCTGGATTAAATGGAAACTGGGTAAAAAAATATTAATATAAATTTTTTTCTGTTTATTTTCTTTTAGAAATAATTATTTATGTATATATTAATTGATAATAATTAAATTAATTGAGAAAAAGAATAATTAATAATTATCATGTGTAAAAAAAATTTGTTGACTAATTGTTTTTTAATTTATATTAATTATTATATTATGTATTAATTATTATTGTTGTGTTTAGTACAAAATTGTATTATATAATTCAAAGATAAACAAAAAATGATAAAAATTTTTTAAAAATGGCAATTATTAAAATAAAATAAAATAAAACAAAAAAAAAAAAGTATTAAAATTATATATATTATATAAATTTAAAAAAAAAAATATTATATTCCAAAGACTGTGTATTAAGATAATCAACAATCACTGTTTTGTTTTTTTTTTTTTCCATAATAATTTACACGATAATTTTTTATTTGGTTAAAAAAATAACGACTTCTAATATTATTTTATATACTATTTCGCAAAAAAAATTAACTCGAATTATTCCGGTGCAAAAATCTAATTTTTTATAATCGCTATCGTCACGATCACAAGGTTTTTCTAACTTTTTAAAATATTCAAAAAGTTGAAAAATATACAATTTTTTATTATTTATTTTTTTTTGAAAATTTGAAGAAAAAATTTTTTTAAATATATACTTCTAATGTTCAAAGATTATGTTTTGCCAAGTAAGGAATTATATTGTAAATCAAAATACCAATGCCTTAAAAAACCATAAGTGAAAAATTATAACTTAAAAAACATTTCCTCACTAAAATCAACCTCGTCATGGTGTCGCCCGCCACTCGCACTTTAGTACTTATATAATGTATTACATTATAATATATGTACATTTTTATAACACGCATTTTTCCCTTAAATAAAAAAATTTAGTCATTCTCTAAATAAAAGTTTTTTAATTTTATTTTCCTTATTCCACTTTCCACCACATTGCCACAACAGTCTTATACAAATTCTTTATGAAAATTTGATTGAAAGTTGTGGGTAAGTATGAAATTACAATTTTAAAGGGAATAAAAATTTAAAAAAGAGATATGTATACCAAAGACAATATCTAATGCAGTTTGACTTGGAGCAGAATTGGATTTGAAAACAAACTCGACAAAGAGTTTTTCTCAAAAAACAAATCTAAATATACTGCTGAATTTCATAACATTTGCATAATTATTTTTGACTAAATAATTGATTTATTTGCATTAATATAAAAACAAATTTCCATCACAAAAGAAGTACAAATAAAGTAATACGGTTTAATTGAAAAAAAGTTTAATAATGATGTGGATACTGTACTAAGAAATAATTCGGTAGGTCTTAGGTACCAGACAACACACCACTCTCCTCGTCAATCTAGGACATTGATAAGACAAAAAATTGAATTGTGGGGCACGTGTAATTTTTATCAACACTTAAAAGCTCCTATCGTTATAATTGCTATTTACATATCTACTCAAGTTAAGATTCGGCGCACGATTTTATTTTTTTGTCTGATCAATGCCTTAGATTGATGAGGCGAGTAGTGTGTGGACTGGTACCTAAGAACTACCGAATTATGTTTTAGTGTTTAATACAATAAAACAGTTTAACTTAAAAATTCTATTTTACTAATTTTATTTTCAAGTTTTTAAGTGTAAGATAGTTGTCCTGCTACAATATTGTATAAATGTTTCAAATTTTAAAGGTAACTCTTAATACTGTTGTGTCATGGTATGGACATGTTTCAAGTTACCTATGGAATGGATTCATTCCGTTAGAGATCATGAAGGCGTGTTGCCGTATTATATGAACATGTACTCAGTTGACGTTGGCTATGAAACGAGTTGAAGTTTTTAGCTAGATTAAATTTATATTTGAGTTTATATACAGCTTTCACATGTAACTTTTAGAATAAATAAAAATAATTTATTTTTACAGTATTTTTTGTTCAATTAAATTACAAATACCTTTAATGAGTATTCAAAAATTTATAAGTTTTTGACACTATGACTTCTGCACATCACAACTAAGTAAAATTTTTTTTACTAAAAACTACGTAGTGTACAGTATTCTACGAGTCAACCTCTTTCACTTGATGCCTATATTTAGGGGATTGTGGAAATAATATGTAAACCGACATTTTTTGGCGTCCATATTGTATTAGTATTGTTTTTTCAATATTGTTTTCTACTAGCATTGGCTAGTATATCCATTTTAAAAGAATAGTTAAGAAATATGTAATCCGCCATTTTGTAACGACGGCCATCGTGAATTTACAATGATACTGAATATATTAAATTTTATTGTCGTTAGAACTATAGATGTATACAAAATATCAAATCAATCTGTTAACAGGAAAGGAGTAAAATTTCAATTAGTAAATGTGACCCAAAAAACATGAAGACAGGCTAAATAAAACCCATTTAAAAATAGTATGAAAATAAAAAAGTATTGGATGAAAAAGCGCCCGAGTTTTTAACATTGAAATAACGCCTCACATAATAATAACTACAATAAGTGACTATCTATATAGCTACATGGTCTTTTATTCTTACTTTTCAGTTTCAATAATTTCTAAACCAACTTTATAAATTCTTAAATGCAATATGGTAATTTGGTTACTTCCAGATATTCAATGGTAAAGGAATGTATAGCTAATTTATGCATTAAAAAATATGAAGTTTATTAAGAAACGTATTTTATAATGTGAAAAAATTGTAGCAAAGTCAAGTTAATTGTTCATACCTAGCTTCTCACCCACTCAACCAATTTAAGTACGCTCAATCAGACCTTCAAAGTATATCTTGAGAAGGGATTAAGGGTTTTACAAAGTTTTATGACAAATGTGTGCATTTCCTTTCATTTAAAAAACAATAATTATGTAAATCGGTTGGATAGAATTGCCAGACGGACTTGTAATAGATTTCATACCTACCAGAAGATCCGTGCAAAAATTACAGATAAAAATAATTTTAAAAAACAATTTTGATTATTTTTATTTTTTGCTAAAATTGATAATAATGAAATTTTGATATAATAATAATTCCTAACGTCTTAAAGCGTTTTTTAATACAGAGTTGTGTATGGCTTTGTCTAGATCCAGATTTTGCGTTAAGACAACTGTGTCGTCTGCATACATTCCTATATCTGATGAAGGGCTTATATTGGGAATGTCATGCACGTAAACGTTGAATAACGATGGACCTAATATGGATCCTTGTTATATAATTATTCATTGATATCGAGAATGTTCTATTTTGAATGAATGATGTTATTATTCGATTTATATATGATGGCGTTTTAATTTTCAGTAATTTATTTAATAATCCTTGATGCCAAATTTTGTCAAATGCTTGAGTTATATCTTCTAGAAACGTAGCTACATGGTATTGTTTCTTTTCAAAGCCACTTTCTTTAGTCTTTACTAAACGTAGTAATTGATGGCATGTTGATGTTTTTTCTCTGAATCCAAATTGTATATCTGGAAGAACGCTTTGACAATTAAAATTTTTTTTAGTTGATGATGGATTACTTTCTCCAATAGTTTTGACATTCCATTTAGTACGCTGATTGGTCGGTAACTTTCGATTTCCCGTTTATTTTGGCAGGTTTGTGCAGTAATATATTTGCGTGTTTCCATTTCACAGGAAAATAACCAACTGCTGAGCACGCGTTTATTATAGAGGTAAGTTGCGCTATTGCGTTTTTAGGGAGATGTTTTAAAAATTTGTTGGTTAAACCATCCTCTCCGGGAGATTTTTTATTTGCAGTGTGTTTTATATAGAATTTTATTTCCGTTGGTGATGTTTCTATTTCAAGAGGAAAATATAATTTGCAGTTTGGGATCGATATGTCACTAGATTCGTCGTTTGGAGTAAAAATATTTTGAAAATGATCATCTTATAAGCACCTAATTATTTGAAACACAAAAAATTTCATTAAAATAGTTTTTGAGTTAATGGAATTATTTTTAGAAGCACTTAATTAGTAATTAATTTTTGGTGAACTAAGTTTTTTCGTTGTAGTGTCACAAGTTGGTGTTTTTATATCTATCTTAATATTAAGTCGGCACCCTCAATATAAATGCAACTTCTTGCCAAACTGTTTCAGCTCCAAATTTTTAACTATAGCATCTTAAAAGCATCTAATTATTTTTACAGAAATAAATTTTTTTCAAAAATTTTCACGGAAAGTGTTTTTGAGTTAATTGAATAATTTTTAGAAGCACTTAATTAGCATTTCATTTTTGGTGTACTTAGTTTTTTCGTTGGAGTAACGTCGGTGTTGTTATATGAGGGGTGATAATGTAATATTAAGTCAGCGCCTGCAAGCATACAATATAAACGCAATTTATGTCTAAGCTGTTTGATAACTAAATTGTTAACGATAGTACTTAATTAACACTTAAATAGCACCTAGCTATCTAAAAATATGTTTTACACCCGTTGATTACGTTGTTTATTAAACCTTGTAATTTGTCTTCGCTAGTACTTATCAACACAGACAGTATCATCCGCATGTCTCTTATTTAAATTTTTTACATTAATCCCTTTAAACGTTTTTACGATAACCCCTTTAAACTCATCATATTTAAAAATAAATAAGTCAGGTGATATAATACAGATCTATACCATTCCTTTCTTTATTGTTTCGTATTCAGATATATGACCATCAAACTTTATTGCTGCTGTTTGATTTCAATATAAAGATTGTATAATAATTCTCAGATCTTTTTCGTCAAAGTTGATTTTTTCGAGAAGTAAGGAATGCATATTATGTGGCATACTGTCAAATACTTATGTGGCATACTGTCAAACACATATATGATTTATTCACCTCTAATGATCTTTCACATTAAACAATGAAATTATAAGGACCTTTCCCATGAATGAAACTTCTTTGGTTCTATCCTCGAATATTATGCAAAAATAGTTATTATAAACGTTTATAAACACTAGAAAACTATAAAGCCTATGTTATGAAACGTCAAACGTAAAGATTAGGAATATAACGATAATAGTAAATACAAGTACATACTCGATACTTTTTTCCGATACCAAGTACTTTTAGTATCGATACTTTAAAATTAAATATCGAGTAGGTATCGGTCAAAAGTACTCATATCAGTATGTGATATTGATAAACAAAAATGTATATCTTAAATTGAAGTTTTTGAATGCACCCATTTTTAGCTTCTCATTTTTTTTGTCTTATCTTTGTGTAGTTGGCAAGATTGTTTATCTATGCCAAAAAAAAACAGCAATCGCCGCCATATTTTTGAAGGAATTGGCCCTTTATTATAAAGTACCTTCTCGAAAACACATTTTAAAAAGTTGCTTTGAGACAAATACGACATCGTAAAGATGGAGTACACTTCAAGAATATCTAATGCAATTGAGATACGTGATATATATGACTCTTGATATATACACGGAAACCATGAATGAAAAGAGTTTTTTTGGGAATAACAGTACATTTTGTATGGAGAAAAGATTCCTAACTAGTTCGAATATTACTACTAGGAAAGTCCAATCAAACCATACAACAGAGTACATATCTAAAGTATTTGACGATATTCTTAAAGATTGGGATATACATATACCTCAGTCTAAAGTAACTTTCGCAGTTACAGAAAATGGTGCCTATATGGTTTCCGTGATCAAAAAACTTCTTGGGGATGCACAACATTGCCGTGTTTTGCACATGCGATAAATTTGATAGTAGATTCATCATTAAAATATATTTAAACTACAATTACTAGTATTATCAAGTAAGATATATTGTTAAATGGGTTAAAAACAGTGTTATATAATCAGACAAACTAAGAAATATTCAGATTCATAATAATGTTCCGGAGGGATACACTAAAAAATATTTATTGTTGACTTAATACGCGCTGGAATTCACTATATTATATAGTTGATAGATTTTTAGATATGTCCAAAATTGCTGTAGAAATAGATTACTCGATGCTACAGATGGTCCTGAATTGGTGACAGAACAGAAAATTGAAATATTAAAACATTTGAAAGATTTGGACCTATTGAATTTAATACACTTGCAGCGTTTGCAATAATTTTTGATCCACAGTACAAAAACCTCCATTTTCAAGACGCCAATGCGTGTGAGAGGGTAATACAAAAATTGAAAAGCATTAAAGAAGATATGACAATGTCAACCTCTGGGTTTGAGGATGAAACTGCTATCGAAGATTTTGATTTTTGGTCACATCACAAACAGCTCGCAGTTGGCCAAAGGCGAATGCGTTCCTCGAAAGCCGATGAAGTGTCAGTTTATTTGGCTAATCCAGTCTGCGCTTTAAAATCTAACACATTAGAGGAATGGGAGGATTTAAAGCCCGTATTCTCAGCGTTATATAAACAAGCACAACAATGCAGTAGGTACCTCTATACCTTGCTCAAATGCTGTTTTCCAAAGCTGGCCCCACAGTCGCTTCCATAAATCGTCTCACAGGCAAACATTTGGAAAAATTTATATTTTTATGGAGCGTTACAAAAGCTGACTTTTTTTCATAAATTTTAATAATAATTTTGTTTTTAAAAAATAAAGAATATATACTTTTTTGGGTTTTCACTCTAAATTTTCCAAAAACTATTCAATACGAGTAAATATCGATACTTTTAAATTGATACCGAGTAAGTATCGATACTTGACGACCGATGTAGTATCGATACCTCAATGGTATCGTTTCATCCCTAGTTTGAATCGATTTACCTGTACTGTATATTATAGTAGAAAGGGAAACCACTTACACTAATATACACTTCATGAAGGTGAGATGTCGACATGTTTTGAAAACATCGATGTACTTAAATGTATCACTAATTACAATTAAAATTTTAAATATACTTTTTCTTACCCTTAGTTACATTTCTTTGTATTATAAAGGTTTTTAATTCAATTTTTCAGACAAGTATATTTCTTAAAATTCAACCTTATAGAAATGAACCACTTCGAGGGCTGTAATTTAGACGGCTACTCTCACGATAAAATTTAGTAAAAACTTAATTATATTAATTTAAGTAAAAACTTAATTATATTATTTTACTTAAATTTCTTGAAACTTAATGGATTGTTTAATGATAATTTGTTAAACAAATTAAATAGTAATCAATGTTAATTTTATTAGTATAAATTAATCGCTGTTTAGTAATTTTTGATTAATACGCGTAGTTAGGTTCAATTAGTTAGTCGATAATTGTAATAGTTTTATTGTGTAAATATTATAGGTAGCATGTTCCATATTTATTAATTTAAATCTTTCTCTTTTTGTAGTATTGAAATTGGAGATAATAACTGTCTTATTTATAAACATACTGACATATTATTAAATCGTTCCATAAAATAATTGCATATAAGGTTCATAGTATAATTATTTATTCCAAAATACATATTCTTTCGATTAAATTTCTTAGACTCCAAATTTATATTTCAGAGATGAAACATCATAAACTACATACACATGTGCAGAATGATCTGCTTATAACGCTAGAGATTACTGTAGCTGTTTATAGTTATACTAGTTGAGCTGTTTCCAATTATATATATATATATATATATATATATATATATATATATATATATATATATATATATATATATATATATATATATATATATATATATATATATATATATATATATATATATATATATATATATATATATATATATATATATATATATATATATATATATATATATATATATAATCAGTATATAGGGGGTTTCGGATTTCTTCATTCCATGATTTTACAGGCTCTGGTGGCTGTAAAGTTTGATTTAAATAAAATACAAACAATGAAGGTACATAAAAAACACACCTGAAATCTTTTATTGCCAGTTGGTGGTTCTGCATATCGTATCCCACGAAATGAATAAATTGTTTTACCCAAGCGTGTTTTAAAAGAAGTCGACCCTTGAATCTTTCCTAGTGGTGTAAGTACAACATTTAACTCTGTGGGCAATATCTACAAAGTAAGTTGCGATAAAAAAATTGTTATTTGGAAAATTTTTGTTAGTAAAATTAATACCTATACCAGATATACAACTAGTTAAACCTGGACATAATACTGATATAACAAGCATTCAGGGTTCATCTTTTCAGGTTCTATTCAGGAACGACAGTAAGTCGAATATTCAGGATGATAAATGTTTAATTTTTGTTATTCTGTACGAAACGCGACTGAATCAATTTTGTAAGTAGACATTAAATGAATGTCGATATCATTTATTCTTGACAATCAGAGAAATTGTACGTACATAATTACTAATTAGTTATAAAAAATTGTACTTATTAGTACTTATTATAAGTACATATACATAGAGACATACACTTTAAGGGAAAATAACACAAAAATGAGAATTCAAATGCATTTGGTATGCACAATTTTGACATGAAAACATGGGTCCGAGTTGAAAAGTTTTTCTCAAAAAAATATTTCTCATCAAAAAATGAAAATTTACATTTGCAGCAAGCAAATTAAAGATTTTAATAACTTATTACTAACTACAAATGGACACCAAAATTTGATAGGGAAAACTTTCAGAATATGTCCATTTTTAAATTGTAATAACTTTTGCAACAATTTATTGATTGTTAAAAAAATTTCAGAGAAATGCTCTTTAATATAATCAATAAGTGGCCAAAATCCGAATTCTGAGAAATAAATAGCTTCTAAAAAGTTATCATGTTTATTTAAAAAAGCATTCACGAAAAACATTAATTTCTCACTTCGAGGTTATCCGATTTAACATAATTTTGAAAACTACATTCTACTCTTTATGAGTTATATTTTTACATAAACTTAAAAGTAAAGTCAAGTAAATTCATGCAATAGCTTAAAAATAGCTTTAAGAATGAGTAAATGGAAAATTTTTGACTGCGTTGGCACGGATACGTTCAGTTAAATGGAAAATTCACGGTATTGGTTTTACCGCCAATCTAACAGGGAGATAAGTGAGTAAAAACACAAATATTTAATATTGTACTCAATAGTGCATAACTCAATACCGTATTTTCATGTTGTCGGAAATGGACACCAGATTATAACCAGAGTGCCCACGTTTGCAAGGATGTTTCGACCCGCTGCTTCAATAGGTACCTAAATACTTCTGTAATATCTTGCAAAATCAAAAATTTTATATGGTTTTTAGTGATATACTTAACTAATATACTGACAGTAACTAACTTAAAATAAAATCATTAGGAAATTTCTTCAGTTTGCAATTCAGAAATTATCAACATTGATTGTGAACCTTCCTTCCTGACAATACGTCTAGGTATTGTATTGCCGCATCTGGACGCATTTTTACTATTGGTCAAATTTTACTATTAATATTTATAGCCTTAATGTCCTAAGGATCAAAAACATGAATATTTCTTGGCGTGTAGTTGGTATACGCTCGAAACCCGACACCACTGAAAATTTGTTCACATGCAAAATATGATTAAATTTTTTATTGTGATTTTGAGCGTAATCTTTCTTATATGATACACGAATCAAATACTTATACAAAATAAATGCACTAATAAAATTTTGATATGGATATTAATTAGTTCATTTTTACATACCTGTCTGTCTGTCTATATGCCCTTTCATCATCAAGATAACTCACGAATGAAAAGAGATGATTTGCTGAAATCTTGGTGGCGTAAGTTCGTGAATGATCAAATCGGTCCATAGAGCCTCATGGATCCATGTCCAATCTTTTAAATTTTAAGAGACTGAAGCAAAGTTCAAAATTAAAAATAATTCTTTCAAAAAAAAAACAAACAAACAAACAAACAAACAAACAACTTCTTTCTGATACATGTTCTCTTAAACTGTTTAGATTCGTATTAATTTTACCTCAAATTCAGATACTTAACACACATAATTATGATTCACAAGAGTATAATATATATTTTGTTTTCTGATTTATTTTTTTACTTTTTATATAGTGATATACTATATAACTAATAATGTTATCTCTAAGACTCTAAAATTACATACACAAATATTAACTTTGTTAACTCGATTCTTGATGTCGACTCATGTTGGTTGTTCGACCGTGAAACTCCTTTTCGACAGATTTTGACAAATTAAATGATGAAAATTATGAATCGTGGAAATTACAAATGCGAAGTATTCTAGTGTGTAGTGATTTATGGAGTCACGTAAATGGAAATAAATTGAAAACAGAAACAAATGCTACAGAATGGGACAAAAAGGATCAAAAAGCGTTGGCTATGATTATATTAAACATAACGCAAGGTCAGTTAAATGATGTTAAAAATGCAGAAACTTTAAATAAAGCTTGGATCGAACTTAAATCAATTCATGAATCAAAAGACCCGGTAAGAAACGCAACATTGTATAAACAATTATACAGAATGAAGAAAACTCAGGATAGCTCAATGACAAATTACTTAAATGAATTTTCAAGTAAAACTGAACAATTAAAAGTAGCTGGTATAGAAATTCCAGATGATTTGCTTTCAATAAAGTTATTATGGTCGTTACCTGAAGAATATGAAAATTTTGCAGTGGCTATCGAGTCACGAGATGATATACCAAGCGTTAGAAGTCTTAAAGTAAAATTAATTGAAGAGGAAGCACGACAAAAAGAAAGAGACGGTCGATTTGAATTAGATAATGCAAGTTCGTGTAATGAGGCCTTATATACAAGATATAAACAATCAAACACAAATCGTTTTCCACAAAACACAAACAGAAATTACCCACAACAGCAACAAAGTTTTAATGGAAAGTGTTATACTTGTGGAAAATTTGGACACAGAAGTTCCGACTGTTATATTAATAAGAAAAAAAAGAACCTTCTTCGAATGCAAATGCGATGACTGCCATAGCTTGTAATGTTGAAACTACACAGTCAAATATTTGGTGTTTTGGTGTCTACACGGCTTCTGATACGTATATTGAATTCTCAAGGTGTTGGTGAAGTTCATATGGACGTGAACTTAAATGATAAACAGTCAAGTAAAATAATATTGAAAAATGCCATTTATATTAAGGAACTTAGAAACAACATAATATCGGTATCACAAGCAACGAAAAATGGATATAAAGTCATTTTTGACAAAGATAAAGCTTATATTCAAAAGAAAGATGGATCGATCGTACTTCGAGCTGAAGCAAGAAACAATCTTTATGTAGTATCAGAAAGATCTGATAGTGTATTTCAAACTAGTGAAAATTCAAAAAATGTAGAAAGATGGCATCAACGATTTGGTCATCTCAATGTTAATGATTTGAAAAAGTTACACACCAATAATATGGTGAAAGGTTTGCAACTCAATAATAAAAATACAAACAAACGAAATAATCGAAAAAAATTTGATCCAAAAGGCATAGAATACACATTGGTAGGTTACTCTCAAGAATCAAAAGCATATCGATTGTGGGTCCCGGTATTAAAACTATAACAAAGGCAAGAGATGTTAAATTCTTCGAAGAAATGCAAAATAATGAAGTTATTAAATACCAATTTTCAACAAGAACAAACCGAAAATAATGAGGAAAACGAGAATTTACCATATGTAAAAACTGTAAAAGAAGAAAGTAAAGATAATGATCCACAAGCCCCCAGCAGCGAACAGGATATATTTATGAAAAATGCAGAAGACACACAGGAAATATTTGATACAGAAAATTCAAAAGAACCAAATTCGGAAAATTTTTATACAGATGAACACAATTTATAAATTTAGGCAATGTTAAGCTTTGTTTAATCATAATTTAGGTAGTTAGCCATTGTTAATTTATTTAGTTAGATTTATAATTGTTTGTTATTTATAAAAGAAAAGATTATTATATATTAAAGTTTGTTACAGATTGATCGATTATTTAATCATTTACCTCAACCTTTGACGTAGCTCATTACCCTTTAAAATTTTGGTTGTAATAAAACAGCTGGGTCTTCTTGAGATTGTGATACGGTGATGCTAACTGGGGGTCAACGCTTTTTATAATCGTTGACTTGGGCCCGTTTTAATACCACAGCACGCAAGCGCCACTTTTTAATTTATTATACCCATTTTTCATTATACATTTATCCTTTAATTTCACCCTTTTTACATATTTATGCTACACATGGTAGCGGAGTATAAAGCTGTTTTATTACGAATACACTATTAACTTTAAGTATAGCAGCTGGTTTTGATTTGAATATATAAAATATATATACTCATATTTAATTTGCTAATACAATTTTCTTTATTTTTCCGTTTAAAAATTGAGTGATTTAAATACAATCTGTTAACTGGTGGATAAAAACTCAACAAAATGGAGCTAAATAGATCGTTAGATGATCTTCACAGATGTTCTCCTACATCCAAAACGTTGCTTGTGGTTTCGCAGAAACTCAACACAGTCGTAGACAGCATCGCCCAACTAACGGAAAATGCACACCAACAGTCGCTGAACATAACAAAGATGAGTATAAACAATAATTCTAATAATAATAACACCCTTGATACCTTACTAATCAAAAATCTAGACAGTCGCGTTCCTGACTTAAATATACTCGAGCCAACCTCCACATTGCATTTTTGTCTTGAAGTAGAAGGTTTAATCTCCATGAATATCGTAAACGAGTCGGCCAATTTTAAAGTTTCTCTCGTCAAAAATGTCTTCCGACTCCAGAGAATTTTGGGCTTCATTTATTACTAGAAAAATGCCGTGGTCTATGATTAAAAATAGACTTAATTATGGTCGGGAGCGGAACAACACCAATTAATAGGTAAATATGTGAGGCGAAAACAACAACTAAATGAAAAATTTTTTACCTTTGCATCTGACATTCGCCGTTATGCGAAGACATTATGTCCTCAGTTTACAAAAACGGAAATCATTGAAATTATTTTTGCACATTTAAACCTCGCTACATGCGACCTTTTGAAATTATATCCTACACCGACAACATATGACGAACTTGATAAGTTATGCGTTAAAGTTGAAGAAATTCAATCACGGATACAAAATTTAAAAATTGATTCTGATGTTGCGTCTCCACAACCTTCGTCGTGTATTCCTAAATCTACAACATCTTCCGATATATTTTCACAGATTTCAGTCGACCCCTTAAATTTATTAAATACAAATGGATGCAAAGGTGGTTTCAAGTAGTGGTCTGCTCGGTCCGTCTTATACACGTGGTCAATCTCATGTGCAACAAGCCTCGCTGGCTTCGGGTAACTCTAGCAGTTATCCTGTTACGAGTTATAATAACTCAAATTTATGTAATGTTAACTCAAATTTATCAAACAACCACAATCATTGTCTGGTCGGTCCGTGTAATCCGCACGTTTCGTGTAGTGATCAAAAGGTCCAAATGACCTCGAACTAACTGTTATTCTATTACGGGTTCGAATAACCCAAATTATATTTTACACAATCGACAATGTAATAATTGTCACAATTTCTCTACTAATCGTAACGTTTCTTTCAACCGTAATCGAATTTCTTGCGCCTATTGTAAGTCTTTAGGACACCACATTTCGGAATGTAGGAAACGTAGATATAATAATTCAAATTCACATTCGCAAACTCCTTCAACGTCGAAACAAGCAGTTTCGATTATCAATAATTCAAAAAACTGAATAGTAGCCTACATATCACAAAATCTTCTCTCCCGTTAGTACATATTGATTTTTATAATATTCCCGTTACAGCATTATTAGACTCCGGCAGTACATTAAATTTAATATCGTCCAAGTTTTTCGAGATTATTACAAAATCGGTTATAATTAAAACAAACTATAAAATATCAAAGCTTATTTGCCAGGATCATATTCCTTAGATATTAACAAATCCTGCAATCTTCATTTCAAAATACATAAATTTAGTTGGGACGCGAAATTTTATATCACCGATGCGATCCCATATAATGTTATTATCGGTTCAAATACCCTCTCATCTTGCGACATAATTATAGATTTCTCAATTTCAAAAGTCAGGTTTAATTTTCATCCGAATATCGCTATCCCTTTTATAAAGTCAAAAAATCATCACAATTCTGTTTCTGTTATATTTGAATGCAAAGCAAACTTAGGTAATTACCAAGCTTCAACTCTTAATACTATTTTGTCAAATTGCGCTTCGGTTCTTACTAAAGTTCCCGGATTAGCAAAAAACTTCGAATATAAAATATTTTTTAAAGACCATGAACCAGTTCGTAAGTCTCGATACTACTTGCCTCCTGATAAATTGAAGCTATTAGAAACGCATATACAAGAATTAGTTGACCAAAATATCTTAGCACCGTGTCAAAGGTATTTTTTGTTAAGAAACAAAATGGCGGCGTATGACTAGGTGCAGACTTTCGTTTCCTCAACACAAAGATACAATTCGACCCATTCAGCGCGTGTAGTATGAATGCTATTTTCAATTGTTTCGGTTCAGCAAATATTTTTCAACTTTCGATCTAAATCAAAGTTTTTATCAGATTGCCCTAACAGAAGAATCTCAACATGTTACCGCTATTGTCACTCAGGTAGGACAGTTTTTACATAAAGTTTGCCCATTCGGTATGGTAAATTCAGCCCAAGCTTTGAACCGATACCTAGTTAAGGAATTCGCCGATTTCCGTCGTGAAGGATTCTTCGTTCAATATTACGATGACTTAATCATTTACAGTTCCTCACTCGATGAACACATCAGTCAAATAGATCGAGTCCTAAATCGTTTTAAAACACTAAATTTAACAATCAATCCTGATAAGCTTAAGCTTTGTATGACTCGTTTGAAATTGTTGGGTCATGTGGTTTCAAACCAGGGTAGAGTTCCTGACCCCGACAAGTGCGGTGCAATTGTAAATTTAACTTTCCCTCGAAGGATAAATGAAGTTCAAAAATTCATTGGTATGTGCGCATTTTATTCCAAGTTCATTCCTAATTTTAGCACCATTATCGCGCCCTTAAACGCGCTGAAAAAGAAAAATGCGAAATACACTATCGAAGCGCAGCACTACAATGCCTTTGAGTCATTAAAAAAAAAGCATTAATGTCACCCCCGTTATTACGATTCTCTGACTTCAAAAATAAATTTATACTAACAACTGACGCTAGTTCAAAAGGCATAGCGGCTACGTTAAGCCAGGAATTTGAAGATGGACGCCATCCGATTGAATTCTTTTCTCGTAGGCTCCAAAACGCTGAACTTAGGTATAGTGCGCATGAACTCGAACTCCTAGCTGTTGTGAAATCACTATTTCACTTTAAAGACTATTTACTCGAAGGACCGTTCATTCTCGAGACTGATTGTCATAGTTTATTGTGGCTTTTCAAGGCACCACAATCGTTTGATAAATTGTCCCGGTGGATCCGTTAGAACTCACGTTTTAATTTTTCTCCGGTTTACGTAAGAGGTTAAGATAATTTCGTTAGCGATGCATTGTCTCGACTTTTTACACAAGTCGATAATAATGTAATAGAGGAAGATTTTTCAGAATCAGATCCGTCAGCATTGTTAAATACTTTAGTTCATTCGTCCCCCCAAGGGTACTTATCCGTACGTGAAATCGGCACAGAAAATGTCCGAATTTTGTCGTCACATTTATACTGATATCTCGTCAGGTAAAAATGTTAAGCACTTCTTTATTCGCGATGGTTTGCTTTGTCGTTTCGCCGGAAAGAATCGTAATAAAAGGATCGTTGTACCAGAAACAATGTTGGATTTTATTTTGGAATATTTTCACTCTACCGTGCATTTTGGCGTCAGAAAAACGTTCCGAGACATTAGTCGTCGTTTTTGGATCCCAAACCTCTTTCACGTTGTAAAGAAATATGTAAGTTCCTGTCTCGTTTGTGCTGCTACAAAGGCGTCCAATATCAACTACGACCCGAAGATTTCCCTGATTCCTCAACAAAATAGACGGGAACAATTATATATAGATAATAGTGGGTCCGCTAATTACGTCTACCGATGGTTTCCGTTTTGTTTTAGTTATTGTGGATGCCTTTTCTAAATTTGTCATCGCCAAACCAACACGTCGAATGACCGCTCAAGTTACCATTAAAGTTCTTTAAGATGTATTTTATACATTTGGATTTCCAAAAATTTTGACGTCGGATAATGGGAGCGCATTCAGATCAGTGAAGTTGGCCGATTTTTTGTTACGCCATGGAGTTCAAGCTGCCTTTACTGCTCCGTACAATCCAAGAGCAAATTTGTCCGAGAGGATTAACCGTAATATCAAAGTTAATCTTTCCGCAATTATTAAATCGACCGAACAACAACATAAAAATTGGTCGATGCTTTTACAATATGTTATTTTCAACCATAATCGTACATACCATGACACGATTAAAAATGCACCAGCGTCGGTTATGTTTGGTCGTGAATTAATGACTTCATTGGATTTAATTTTGAAAATCGATCTGACTGAGCAATCGATAAACTTAAACGATGTATCAAGAAACTTGGCGAAATACTTTGTTAAAAGGATGCAGAAAAGCAACATAACAAATGCAAAATTAAAAGTTGGTGACGTAGTTATGTTAAAAAACTTTAATCAAAATTCTTCGAGTACTATGGACCAGAAGTTCATCGATCGGTTTGTTGGCCCATATAAGATAATTAGTTTTACAACCCCTGCGTCAGTGGAACTTGAAGAGTGTAATACTAAGGCCAGACGTAAAGCGCATATTACACATTAAAAGAAGATTTCTTAGCAGTACAAACTCTCCTTCGTTATATTTTGTGAGCTAGTTTAATTATTTTTTAAGCACGGGTTGGATGTAGCGATTTTTTTGCTTTCGCTAATTTTAAAAGTAAAATATAATAGTAATTCTAATGGCATATTGCACGAATTGTCTGATATAGAAAAGCTTTCTCTAAAACGCTTATGATACCAGTACCCCATTCAGTTTCTTTACATGTTCTTTACACGCCTTCCTTCATTAGTTCCAAGTCGATTGTCATAGTTTACAGTTCGCATGAGCTGTAAGTTATATCTCGGATGGTCTTATTCTCTAGTCTCAGCTTCCGTACCTTGAACATTTCGCACTCTTCCTACACTTGCATGACCTTGACTCCCCAATTCATCTGTAAGTCGTTGACAAAAATTTCAATTTCCCAAAGCCATACTTCTCGAAACGGAATTGGTGGCAGTCCTCATATTTTCAGATTTGGAGCCCAACTACTATGGACACTGAGTACTTGGTTACTCAATCAGACATTTTCTCCAAGATTGTTCTTCAATCTTGTCTTTTTTTGATTTCTTCGTTTTACCTTGTTCGTTGACCCAATCTTCTAGTCCTTGTGGCTCTTCTTCATTACTTTGTAATTTCCAACCCCCAAGCTTTCTTAATTCTACCCAGAGTAGCAACTAATAGAGGGTTGGTGAATATCCGGTGGTACGATTCACACGATATGGCGAATAAAGATTTAATCAATTGTTGGTCACAATACTTGTGTAGTTGATCTTGCAAGTGGAGATGCAACAATTTTTTCAACTCTTGATTCTGTCGTTTCTTGTGGTTGGCTCTTGAGTGGTATATTGGAGTGGACTATATTTCTGTGTTCCATTCTTTACTCACCGCTTTTCACTCTCGGCTTCTTTACTGAGGCTCTTAGATAACCAAAACGGCAGAATATATCATCATTCAACACTTCATCGTTCAGATGTCCTCAATGCTGATGTGGCCTTTAGTGGAAATGCTTTGATCCACCCAGTGAAATTGTCTGTAACCACCAAAATATTCGCTTTTCTTTTTGACGTTCGTGGATACGGGCCGATCAAATCGATATTTATGATCTTTCATGGTCTTGGTCTTGGTCTTTGACTTCTCATTACCTGGATTGGTTTCTGATTCAAGGGTTTTACTCTGGCAAAAGATTCCCACCCTTTAACAAATCTTCATGTGTCGTCAGGCACCCCTTACCAATATAAGCGACTTCGAAATTGATGATACGATTCTTTCCAACCAGGATGTGACAAATCTTCACTATTGTGGCATTTCGTTAAAATCATAAGTCGATGTTTTACAAGGATAGCTGGTACTTACTGTACCATCTGTTGACTATGATACCAGAGTACTCCATCAGCTACATCGTCATTATTTTTTATTCTACATACTTGTCGACGAAGATGATTTTTAAGTGGGTTATTTTTATTACGAATATGGTTTAGTATGGTAGAAATATCCTTATCCTCATCCTGCCAACGACGAATATCATCGACTGTGGGTGTTTCGATTTCGATGACTTTGAGAGCTATTGGTGCTTCAGCCCTCTTTTATACTATTATACTTACTCTGGAATATCTTCAGTTTTTTCATCTTGTGCCTTAGCTTGTGGTTTTCTAGATAAGGAGTCACCAGCTTCTTTATCTTTTCCAGGAACATGAATTATTTTAAAGTGTTCATTTTGCACGCTTTTTTTGGTGCGATTTAACCATTGGAGTGCAGCATGATCCGTGCATAATTTGAAATACCTTCTTTCCAAATAACCACGAAACCATTTCCGCCGTAGCCAATTCTTATTCGGTAGGTACGAGCTTCTCGCTTGCATAATTTATAATTCATTTTTCCTTGCCATTATCCTCCATTTGAAATAACATTTCACCCAAGCCAATATCTTTAACGCCCATATTTAAGCAAAACTTTTTCTTAAAATCAGTATTCGCTAGCTTTGGTGCATAACTACCGATGACTTTAAATTCTGAACCGTTTGGTGAATTGCCATCCATCGCCACTTGATGTTGTACTTTTCAGTCAAGAGTGCAACTAACTCTTCGTAATTCTACACAAAACTCCGATAGCAACCACATAATCTCAAAATTTGGCATAGTGACTATAGAAATAACTTCATTCTTCTTCTTGGTATATACCATCTGCACTAAGAATGTATCCTAAATATCTTTCTTTTGTTATAGCCAATGATTCATTCGCTTGTATTACTACTCAATCCATGTTGTTTTAGTCTTTCCAGTAAGAGAACCATGTGATGAATGTGATCATCGATTGTTAGACTGTAAATAAGTATATCTTTCAGATAAATTTGGTAGAACTTTTCGAGATATTCCGTTAAGACCTTGTTCACAAGATTTTAAAACACAAAACTCCGATAGCAACCACATAATCTCAAAATTTGGCATAGTGACTATAGAAATAACTTCATTCTTCTTCTTGGCATATACCATCTTCACTAAGAATGTATCCTAAATATCTTTCTTTTGTTATAGCCAATGATTCATTCGATTGTATTACTACTCAACCCATGTTGTTTTAGTCTTTCCAGTAAGAGATCCAGGTGATGAAAGTGATCATCGATTGTTAGACTGTAAATAAGTATATCTTTCAGATAAATTTTTGTAGAACTCTTCGAGATATTCCGTTAAGACCTTGTTCACAAGATTTTAAAACGAAGAAGGCACATTGTTTACGGCGAACGAGGTTTCTCCTACTTATATGCATTTGTTTTGTTGTCCCGTGTAAATGAAACCACTTTGTTAGTCAATTGATATGACATTTTGACTTAAAAACTAATTTGCTGGGATAAGTGGGTGACACAGGCCTACAATCATCACTTCAATATTCGTCTTCATGGTAGATATCTTCACGCCGACACACATTTTACTCACTATTCTAAACATGCTATTATTCGTAGCACTACGCCCTGTACTATCCTCGGCAGGGTGCCACTTCCAATTTCAGGCCAATTTTAATTTTTCTCGCACATCAACTACCACAATTGACCCATTCAGATGTGAATTTTTTGTTTTCATTGACGTCAAGAAAAAGGCTTTTGATCTTTTGCACGCTGGTGGTTTGCGTGGTTGTGGAGGTAAATGGCTACCCCAGAATCAGTTTCCTCCCCCATTGACCCTGGAATCAGCCAGGTTGACTTGCTATGCAATACAAAAAAAAGAAAACACAACATATTAGTAAAAATTCAAAAGTTTTTATTGCACTTCGAGCAATACGTACAATTTTTGAGTTATTTTGGCGCGAAAATTGAAGAAAGTTAAATTCTTACTACGAATAAAAAGAATACCAATCGTATCTTATGTATGCATAGATTACATAAAATCTTTTCACACTGTATACAAATAAGAATTTATAAATTGAAATTTTTAAATTATAATATATTTTTACCTGTAAGTTAACAAAATAATATCTACCGACGATTAACCCAGTTCCATTACTACTCTTTGTCGATTTTCATTAATGATTTTAATTTTGTCTGCCTACCTTTTACCAGTCCTTGGACTTTTCTAAGTCGATCTGGTTTCGATTTAAAAAATAGTCTATATAGCTTGTTCGAAGCTAAACGATTAGCAACTTTAGATTTTTTGACGAAGTTCTTGCTCGGTTTCGTGGTTTGTACAGCAGAAAGACATACATTGTTTATTCTAAAAATTTATTTTATATACTTAGTGAAAAATAATAAACATAGCGATTTACATCATAGGTAATAAGTTTGCATTTAATGTCTGTAATTGGTAATTTAAGCCGAAAAGTAAAAAATATTTATAATCACCAATTTTTTCGCGGATATTTTTGTTGTTGTTGTGATACTACTGTACTATAATTAAGTGATAACACCAGACCATTATTAATAAATAAAGTATTCCAAAGGCACAGAATTCAAAAACTTTCTCCTCATTAAGATTCATTAAATCATACTCGACCTTGATATTACAACGGCTGGAATTAGATGAAAGTAGATGAAAAGTGTACAATCTGATCCCTGGAGGTAAAACGTTCCCTAATTGTTTCATTGAGTTAGTAACGCCATCTAGTAGATTTGATTAGCGAATGTGATTGCGCAAGTATCCGGGCAGTGCAGTGCATAGTATCATGGCGGTGTGAGTGTTTTTAATAATTTCATGACAAAAAATTAAAATAAGTGTATTCAATATGAGGTAAGCATACATTTGCTTATGTAGCTATAGTTCTAGTATGCATAATGCAATGGCAGATTTTGGTGAGTTTTAACAACATAATCAGTAATATTATTTTGTCGTAAATAAGCAATTGCTTAAAGTTGAGAAGTTTTATGTTATGTTGTAGTTTGGGATAACATAATCCTATCACAGGTAGGTAAAAATAATCCTAGGGATCATTTGACCATCTTAGATCATCTGTCATTGTTAAAATCATTTTAATTAATTTTTTATGTATTTTTTAGATATCTATAATGATGCGAAAGTCCGTAAGAAGAACAGCACGTCGGAATGGGAGCGAGAGTGCAATGAAACAGGCTTTGGATGCGGTAAGAAATAGTATTCTTTATAAAGCCGCTGTAAAAAATTATTAAAATGATGTTATTAATAATTATTATTCATAATCAAAAATAATGCTTCGTTTATAAAATAAATGGAAATGATTTTTAAACATCGAATATTGAATATTCGATGTTTAAAAATAAGTCATTGTTTTTAAGCGATGGAATTATTTTTATTGTTAAATACTGTAAACTGATCCACGAAAACTTATAATAAAACTAGAAAATGAGACAATAGCCGTTTTTTATTTGCCTTTTAACATAAAGATTGACGGAAAGCTGAGATTTTACACAATTTTACTTTAAAATGACATTAAAAACCGTCTAGAATAGTAAAAGTAAAATGATGTAAAGTAAAGTTATCATGAGTGGAACTTATTCTATTAGAACCGTAGAACTTAATTAAATAATTATGTCAACTTGAAATATTGAAATATAAATTTGTAATCAATCTATAAATCGGGTGAATGAAAAATTTTTTTACCTCATTGATTATCAACAAAACTTTAATTATAATGTGCTGCACATTATAACATTATACTATAATTTTCATCATATTTTTCGAATACATGTATAATATACTATCTTTCCGTAATCGAAATGCTTTACTTTGTTTATCAATACAACTTTGAGTAAAATTATTGAAGAATATTCCATTGAATTTTGTTGGTGTCCAATTTGACTCAAAACCCATGTTACTTGTCCATTGCGTCCTTTTATTTTCACTTTTTGGAGATGAATAAACAGATATTACTTTTTCAAAATTAGAAACTTTTTGCAATAAGCGCAGTGTTTAAATCGTATTTTAACAAAAACTATAAATTGATTCTTTCAAATTCCAATGGTCAAAAAACACCTACTTTCGGGATATTATCCATTCTATGGGGATATTTTTATGAACATACTATATCGTATAAATTATATAGTGTTTTATTTATAAAAAAAAGAATACTTGGAAATGTAAAAGTTACATGTTTGGTTGCTGTTGGTGGTCTCAAGGTACTGGGAAGTTTTAAGAAGATGTTTACTGAAGAGTAAGAACTAGAATTGGTACAATACATAACAGAGAATGAGGAAAGTATATATGGGTTAACAACTGAAGATGTTTTGAGGTTTGCTTATACTGTAGCTGAAAGAAATAACATAAAACATCCATTTCCTACTACGACACACAAAGCTGGTAAGGATTTATTTCGGCGATTTCGACAAAGGCATCCTGAAATCGCACTACGCCCAAGAAGAAAAATCTTTCCCCCCTCATCGTATTAATAATGTTGATGAGACTAGTTTAAATACAGTGCCAACCAAGAATACCAAGATTTTTGTGAAGGAGGATCGCGATCAAGTGACAAGGATAACATCTCCTGAGAGAAGTGCATACATTACAGCCGTTATTTGTGGATCAGCTCACGGAAATTCATACCGCCACTGCTCAGTTTTCGTCGCTGACGAATGAAAATTGAATTCAGGCATGGAGCACCACCAGGGTCAGTTTACAATTTTAACCCATCAGGTTCGATGAATACTGATTCTCACAGTAGTTTGACCATTTTTTAGTTCATACTATGACATCTGCAGAAGATCCCGTTCTTCTCGTACTGGTCACCTTTCTTATACTCGAAATGTAGACATCTTACTAAAATCAAGACAAAATCATGTCACAATTTTATGTTTGCCCCCATATTGTAAACGTAAATTACAATACCTTGATGTGGTCAACGACTGAACAAGAAGAAGATAACACATTCGCAGAGCGTCGTCCTCATCAAGTGCAGCGCCTGACACGATTCAGGATTCCAGTGAAATCATGGCACATAACATAGTCTCTCCGTCGCAACAAACTATTACACCATCTCCTATTGAGGATCGACCATATTGTAGCACTTCAATGTTACAAATTTTGTCACTTTTGACCGCACTTTCCGGACTGTCGGTAATGGATAAAAAGCGTCGCTCAGTGTCACATATAGTATCTTCATTATTCGCTATTCCTCCTCACCAAATTCAACCCTTATCAAAGATGGAAGGAAGACGCACTAAAAATGCTAAAACAACACGAACTCCAACAGTCGTCCTTACAAGCACATCATACACAACTTCTTAGATGAAGAAAAAGACAAAAAACTGAAAATGAAGTAAAAAAAATGGATCGCATGAATAAAAAAGCTCTAAAAATAACAAAACATAACTTGAAAGGCAAAGAAAATGTGATAAAGAAATCCTGTTTTCTAAACAGTGATGCAGCATAAACTAGAAAAGAACAAAAAAGAACAATCTGTGTCTCTTTAGAAGACACAGATTATTTGTTTTGTACTCAAAAATATTCAAGAGACCACGGAGATGAAAGATGGATCAGATGGTATGATTTTTTGACGTGGGGACATGGTGAGTGTGCAGGAGTTGACCCTAATGATTATTGGAAGTTTTTTCTTTCAGTTCTCGAGTGCCGTCTATACAATCATTAAAAGTAATGCTTTTATTAATGCATAATCACATTTTCTCGTGGTTAAATAATTTCTCGTGGTTAAATAATTCGTTTTCAATCTGTTCATTTAGAGTTTTTGTGCTTGTTCAAATCGTTGCAAAATTTGTCAAAAGCAATCGTGAAAAAAAGAACATTTGTATGATTAAGTTTATCAATAAGAATTTTAAATAAGGTTTAATATAGTAATATTTCTCACAGTTTGAGCGATAGACGAACTAACGTCAACATGAAAATGACAAAATCGGATTTAGTAAAGTTTTCATTCAGTTTAACAAAGTTACGATTTTATTATTATGGAATTATGTTTACCAAATACTAAATCTGAAAAAATATAAGGATAAAAATATATACCGATATTAGACCAAATTAACGGGAACAAATCCACTTTATTTTAAATTCCTTCATCTTGGTACAGTACTTTTATAATGGCACACCTTTCGTTAATTTTTAAGAACGAAAATTATTTCTTTCTTAAGTGTCATGAGAAATAACAGAATTATGTCTTCAAAACTATAAGACAAACATAAAAATGTTTTCTTTAAATAGTATTGAATTGCATAATTGAAATTAGAAAATTATTTTTTTGCTTCATTTTTATTTACTTCTACTTTTCGTATGAACTTTCGTCAACTTTTTAGATGCTAATACACAGATTTCTTAACATGAAAAATTTTACTACCGATTTCCCAAACAAAGAAAAAAATAAAAAATTGTTAACAATTTTCTAACCCGTTTAGAAAAATTATTGAGTGCTTCCTTAAAAAATGGCCGAATTTCTCAACAAAAACTGCTACAACATTTGAAACTGCTGATTAATCCCACCTCAGTCATTGTGTAAAATTTGGAAAATTTTCTTATATGAACTTATTATGAAATAATGATTTTCTTCTGTTTTTATTTTTATAATTTTTTTCATTTTTTTGCATGCCAAAATCATCTTTATGAGAAAATTTTTGTAATTCTAGAGTAATAGTTTTCAATATATATTATAGTATTTCTACGTCATGCGTTGATTCATTTCAAAATATTATTTTTATTTTTAATTTTCCTGCGATTCACCCTTAATAAGACAGAGTTTACATAGTCGTTAACTGATAGCATACTACTTTAATATTAATGCATACTTCAATTACGTGTTCCAATAGTGTATAACCAAACGTATCGGTCTACGTAAAATATTGATTATTTTATTAAAAAATTCCATTGTTTGGTCAGTTAAAAATTGTTATTCACTGTGGTAGGATAATTTTTAAATTCTGATTTGGGCAACCAAAAAACAATGACATTTTAAATGTGTTGCAGCGAAAATAATATGAAATATCAACAAGTTAACGTAAATATTTGGAAAATGTTTTACACCGCAGGGACATATTTAATTCTAGCTGCAGCTGTATGGCTTTTATTGAAATTAATACAAGCATGTTTTTGGTTACCAAATACATTGAAAAAGCAACGTGCTGATATGGAAGCAATGATGAAGAATTTACCAAAAGAGTATCGTGACATGGCCAAGGAAATTCAAGCTGAAATGGAAGAAAAAGACAGAAGTGGAGAAAATATGAATGAAGACTTATCGGATAATGAAGAGGATAAAAAAGATAAATAAATTCTCAAGAAGTGCAAAATATGGTAAAAAATTTCATTTGCAAGCAATAATTTATTATTTGTGTCTAAAAATGTACTTGCCACATTAATTACATAAAAACTAATGCAATTATTAATTTTAAATAACTAATTTATTATTAACAAATAAATATTCATGTTCATTTCGAAAATTAACGAATTAACAATTCGAAAGAAAAATTATCAAGATAAACGTAAAAATCTAGGCTTTTTAAGGTAGTAATTTGACAATTAATTGTTGATTATCATTATTTCGCTTCATATCCGGTCCAAGAAATTCAATTAAATAAATATCGGTACACTATTTCAATTTTATCAAATACTTAAAGAAAGTAAAAAAAATAACTTCACAATTTTTTCCTTTACTATTGGAACAATGGGAAATGTTGGGAAACTACTTAAATGGAAAATTATGAAGTATTAATTATTAATATCATAGAAAGAATTTTTATGGATGATAAATAATTAAAAACAATAAATAATAAATAAATTTTATATGATAAATAATTAAAAACAATAAGTTACTAAACACAAAAATGAATATTAGTTGAATAAAGTGTACTTGAAAATTGTATTTTTAGAATATTAAGAACTAAAAAAATATTTTCTTAATAAAATGAATATATCTTATTTTGTTTTCAATTTTTTTATTATTTTCCTGAACAAGCAATACGAAAGACCAGTTGTCAAATTGGAAAAGAAGTTACATTAAGAAAAAGTTTCATTTTAATGTTCAGTGACTTGCATGTAGCAAATTTTTCCTAATTTTTGTATATTAATCAAATCTTGGAGGTCAATATTTACCTACTTTTCAACATGCTGTTCAGAAAAGAACATAAAATTTAAATAAAATGTATCGTTTACTTAAATTTTTAGTATAGAAAAATTTACTCTCACTCTGACAGCATATTTCGTTATCACTAAGCCACTCCACGTTAAGATAAATAAATTTATTATAAATATATTAATTAAGATAAATATATATATATATATATATATATATATATATATATATATATATATATATATATATATATATATATATATATATATATATATATATATATATATAAAAGATACCTACTGATTGACAGTTTACCCGACCCGAACGATCTTACAAACAAAGACCCCACCTCCTGGGAGCCTTCTGGAAAAGTATGCAGGTTGCTAGGATCACGTCCTAATTTGCGTTACTGTAGGATGCAGTCTTTCTATATACCATACATCCAGTCAGTAATTATTGGAGTCACTTTTAGCCATAAGTTGGATAAATGATTTGGTAGGCTTGTAATCATACAATATTATCTAGTTCTAGTAGGTGAGAAGTCACTATATAAATATTGTTGTACCTTTGTCAATATCTCAAGTCAATAACTTTTAGGTATACAAAGTACACCAATCAACTATTACGAGTTCTACGTCGTGTGGATCTGTTGTTTTTTTCTTTCAAAACAATTAATCATAGGAATTAATATTTGTTTTATGCCAATTTTTTTTTATAGCTTGTATTCGCAATTAAAATGAAAAACTTTCAAAAGTTGATTAAAACAATGTAGATTTTGTTTAATGAATGAACAAGTAAATATCTTACCATTTTCTTAACTATCACGACAAAAAACAATTTACTTTAAAAAAGTATTCAAGGTTAGTTATTACAATGTTAAGCGGAAGTTTTATTGAAGTTGATATTTATAAACTTTAATACATACCTGTCCTAACAGGTAAACATAACATAAGAAATTTTAAAATTTAAATAATGCTATAAGTATAAGCCTACAGATGTTATTATCCTATTTGATTCCACAAGAGTTTTAAATTCTCATTTAACTGTTTTGAAATTAATTAAAATTTAAGAATTTTGTATGTAAAATTTCAAAAACAAAATTTATTTTGACCAAATTTTTCTCTTAAATTTTATCGCTGAGTTTACTCCAAATAAATACTAATACCGTTTGTTTAATAGTCGTTTTGATATACAGAAATATTGTAAAAATATTCCTCTAATAACATTACAATCTTAATACATAAAGCTAAAATAATAATCTATAGTACAGAAATCTGTTGTTATACACTGATCATGGATTTTTATTATTTTTTTGTTTATAATATTTATACGCATTTATTACGAATGTAATTTTTTACATACGAATATTTTAACATTGTTTTTCGTATACCAAAACGTGCATAAAACAATCTGTAAACGGGCTGTATAATCACCAAAACTGACATAATAACCTTTGGAGTCCTATTGAACCAAGTAAATTTTGAATTTTTGGTTCTGGAACCTGGAAAATCATTTTATTTTAAGGTTATACAGCTTGTATTGTATGTATAATATTGCTTATATTTACATCTTGGAATAAGTTGGTGTACCGTAATAAACTATCAAGTAAGTTTCATTAAGGCTGTAATTTTTTTCAGCAATGAATCATAGTATGTGAAAAAATAATCAGCCTTTATAAATTTGAAATAGATGAGAATTAATTTGGTTGAAATGGATAAGAGTTACCAAAAAAGTTTCAAATATAAATTGTAGAACACAAAATTTTACAAAAAGTCTTTTAGTTTTCACACTTATACGTGTACATTGCACTTTAAATTTATATAGGTACATATAAATTCTATGGGTGTATGTCCTCAAACCTCTAGACGCTCTCGCTCCGTCATTTTAAACTTACGCCTCTGTCAAATGTATAAAAGCTTACACTATTCACAGCTTCATGTTAACTATGTAAATGTAACTATGAATAGTCACATTTACAATTTTCTTGTTGATTGTCTCTAAGAATCCAATTTTATATCTAAAATTATTTATTGTATTATTACTCTCTAACTCGTCCATTGTAAAAATATTCGAATCTTTAGCAGTAGTGGATTTAGGTTTGAAGACGCCCTAGGCCCGAGACGGATATGCTGCCCTTTTTAGATATTTAAAATTTTAGTACTTGCCTGATTAATTATTTTAACAAAGAAATTCTACCCTAAAAATGGTACTATGTTTCGATAGTAACAGCGCAATAAAATAAAATTTAAAATTTGGTCTTATTGGTTTACAGAAAACCCAATCAATTTTTTATTTTAGTCATCTTGTAAATGTTGGCGCCCCTCAAAATTTGCCGCCCTAGGCCCGGGCCTCACGGGCCTAAGCCTAAATCCACTACTGATCTTTAGCACCTGATGGTAAGAGGTTGGTTTTTTCTGCATCGTGGGATTTTTATTCAAGCTATTTGCGACGCTAATTGTCTGTTTAAAAAAAAAAATTTGTTATTAACTTTAGGAGCATTGCCTTTTATATATAGAATCCGATATTCTCTATATAATTAGGACACCTTAGGGGTAAGGACCCGAATATCGAGTAGTTGCCTAATTCATCTCTCATACAAAATAAATATTTCTCCTACAAAGTAAAGTTATCTATCATGCATTTAATATAATAATACTTATTTACATAATCAAACCCATTTTAACCTAGCTCAACCCCCTACCTTCCGTTGGCAAAATTATTTGAAACCTGTCAAAAAATTTAGTGCTATTCGTAGGCTAATTAGATGTTCTATTTCGGATTTTTGCGCTCAAACCGTTTAGTAGAAAAAGACCATTGAAAAAGGGGTGGGGAAGTAAGGGGTTTATTGTATAATCAACATATTGTATTATGTAATATTTTATTATGTGATCATGCATCTGGCCATTTGAATAATTTAATACAATTATGTACCGAAATTAAAATGAATTTATATAGTAATCTAATAAAATTTTAAAAAATAATTCTTTAGTCAAGAGTTAAAAAATTATTACAATACTGTATTATATATTGATGGTCAAATAAATAGTCAAAACGTATTACATTTAGTTCCCAAGTTTGAACGCTAATAAGTTCATTTCTGTTTGTTCGTCTGTTCATGTATCCGTTTTCCTCAATGAGATAAATCAACAACAAAAATAGATAGTTGGTTAAGTTCGAGGATGAGAAAAATACGTCTCTTAGATTCACTGGATGCATGATCTAACTTTTAAACCAAAAATATTACTTTCTTTAAAACGTTTGTTTGAAACATTTTTTTGTAAACTATTTAGATTCGCCTTAACTTAAGGTACAATTTAACTAATGTGTTTAGATTTATACTAAATAGTATATATTGATTTAAAAAAATTCAAACTAAGGAACATAATTTTCCATTAATACGCTGTCTCCATACACCACAGATAGTCAGTAATAACAAGCTCTGTTCATAGACAACATATTATATTGATGAAATTGAAAGTATGAAGCCTTAATACTAGATGTCACCAATAGATCGTACATCCTGATAAATTCTTACGTCATAATAATACGGTATATTTTTTGTTGCATTTTTCTACAAAGAATATTTAAATTTATAATACCCAAATAAAAAACGAAAAAACAAAATATTTTTATTAAATAAACATTATTTGTAAATGTACGAAAATAAATATCGCGACGACATATAAATATGTAATTAGTGTTAAATTTATTTGGGGCAGTGAACTCTTTACTACGGCTTTTGTATAGTGTAATGTGGGGTAGTTATGTTATAAATATAATAATATATACCAATTATTATTAACAGGTTTTTTTTATTATTGTGTAAATATAGCCCCTGGTATGTGATTTTTTTTGGAATAGTTTTCGATCGATGATAGAAAAATTTGTAAGTTTCTGATAAAATATTTATTTGTTTATCGTCAAGTTTCAATCCAAAAATTGTCATTAGAATAAATATTTTATTATTTGATAAATTTTGGACATAATTTTGGGTTTTAATTTTTTTTTATAAACGTTAACATCTTAAAGAAAAATTAATTTAATTATTTGCTTGTTATTATTTTACAAGACCGCATTGTTTTATTCGCATACCATTCATCACCTGTTAGTATAATTATCGGCGTATATTAATATCTACTTTACAGCAGCTGATTATAAACCGAATTAAATTGAATATTTGGAAGAAACAATATTGATAAATAGGTTTTTTAGAATGTATCGTGTGTAACGGGTCAAAAATATAAAAAAAAAATCCACTAGAAATCTTTCTAATCTATTAACAGATGGGCCTGTTTTGACCACAGACTTAAAATGAAGGGTTCAATGATTTTGAATTATCTATCTCAGTATAATTGTAGCTCCAAAAAGGATAACACGATTCCACAATGTTTTTTGTATAGTACTACCTTATTGCTTCTATATTCAATAATATATAATTGCCTCTATATTTAATCAAAATATAATCAATCAGTATCGTTTATAACCAGTACGATTTCATAATTTAGAAAGAAATATGGTGAGCGATTTCCCTTATATCTCCGACAATGATGAACGATATGAAAAAACTGTCGTGTGAACATAATGTCTAAAATTTCTCAACATCCACCTCTAGTATTTTGCGATCCTTCAGCAAGGATTACAAGACAGTAGATAATTTATGTGTGAGTTACCTATCAAAGTGACTCACGCAGCGCGTAGCTCGGGATGTAACTACACCACCTAGGTAGCGGCGAAATCTAGTCGCTTGATGAAGGTCACACCCTATTTACGACACTAGTGAGCCTTTAGATCACAATTTGAGTTAGAATTCAAAACACATACGTCTCTGAGTAAACCAGAGTCGCATCGATAAGGGTCTCAAACACTCCAGTTTGATAATTGCGTCTACCAAATTAACAAAGTTTACGTCATACATTACCTGATCTTAAATACAACCGTTGATGAAAACACCCTCATTTACAGCCAGGTAAACTCAATCACAGATAAACTATAAATTTGAACATAATTTTAAAAAGATAAATAATTAACATTTTCCTTAACATTTTTTCTTTCTCTTTTCAAATGATTACTGCTCGAAAATTTTTCCGCCCCTAAAATTATGCTTATCTTGGTCCAGGCCTCACAGGCTTAGGCCACTAGGTGGGATATTAATAATAACGCCTTTAAGTCATACACAAATCGTTCTCAGAATCATTTTCCATATTGCACAAAGGGGAAATAATATTAAAATACACATGCATATAATAAACACAATATTAACATATACAGAACATTCAAAAAACTTCTATCATAAATTAACAAATTATAAAATTTTTATCAGCTTATAGTATTTATCTATGAACGTAAATAATAGCAAAAATAATTGATTTGTGACAAATAGACAGTATTTGAATATTTCAATTTACCAATAATACCAGCGACTATAAAATAGTGAGTAATTTTTATATTCGTATTGAAATAAATTCAATAGCTATGAACCAAATTCTAAACTTCAAAAATCTAGTTTTATTCAAATATCTTCAAGGCAATGAACAGTTAAGCAATCTAAGTAAATGAATGCTTCAGGAAGAGGATGAAGTGGAAAATAAAATAATCAATCTCTAAAATCAAGCAAAATTATTAAAAAATAACGATAATTTAATAAAAAAATTGCAGTTATTTACGTCAAAAAATTTATGTTTGATTCTGGTTATTAAATTAAAGAAAAGTTTTGTATAACATAGATACTTCTAACAATTCATTTAATAATTTTTTTAAATTATTAGATACATTATTAGATATTTGATTGGAAACCATATCGTGAAAATAATTTTTTTATATTATAGTATAATCGCTAAGCTTTCTATTTGTAACATAATTTTTTCGTGATACCGTAAACAATAAAAGGTTTTTAAATATATTTTATTTCGTGGAGACTAAATACAATTGGGATGATGACTGATACTGATACTTTGCTATATTTGAACAGAAAACAACCACCTTGAACTAAAAAGTAATAAATAATTTTAAAATGAAACTTCTATAAATAATTTTTTAGTAACCTATTACCCTTCTCATTCGCGCATTTTTTTACATCATTTAGCTAATGATATGGCGCTGACTAAGGACTTTTCATTGATAGAACCAGCTTATTGTTATATATACAAAGGTATATATGTATATATATATATATATATATATATATATATATATATATATATATATATATATATATATATACATGTACATTTATGATTTATGTTATAATTTAAAAATTTGACTGCATTTAATTACTTTTTTTGCATTAATATGTATACCTTTGTATCGCTGAATGGGTGTGTTATGGGATACGACATACTTCTAGTATATTTGAGCTTGAGTTTGACTGTCGCTGGCGCATTCGTTTTGCTAGTTCTCCATTTACTTTTGTGAATCTGATGTTTGTTAAATTTTGTAAATGCGTCTCTTTGTAGTCTTTGATGGTTTTTATGCTTGTTTGTGTATTTTGTCTTTTCTTGCGTATCTATCGGAGTATCCGTTGTAGGCATTTATTTTGTGTCGTTGTATTCTGTCAACGAATTATTATGGAGTACAACAGTACACAGTATATATATATATATATATATATATATATATATATATATATATATATATATATATATATATATATATATATATATATATATATATATATATATATATATATATATATATATATATTTATTTATTTGATTACTTTACAGGTGTTGAATTCTTGGTGCCTTTATGTTAACGATGTCTACTATCGATTTTCTTGTACCTAGTTTTCTGAAAAAAGCAACTTTAAAACAATAATTTCTCTTTCTATAGGTTAGGAGACCGTTATCAATGGTTATATATTATTTGAATGTCATGCGATCGATCGATCGCTCGATATTCCAGCCTTTGAATGTGCCTAGCGCGTTCTTTGAACTAGTTTTGGAAACCAAAGACATTAAACAATGTTTTAAAATTATAACGATGTTTTCATAAAAAATTGTTAATTCTCTTAGCAGAATCCAAAAAAATTCCTGAGAATTAGAATGAAATGGATGCAGAACAATATTAATTCTTGAGCGTAAACTATATAAAACTAATATATATATATATATATATATATATATATATATATATATATATATATATATATATATATATATATATATATATATATATATAAAAATTAGAATGAAATGGATGCAGAACAATATTAATTCTTGAGCGTAAACTATATAATACTAATATATATATATATATATATATATATATATATATATATATATATATATATATATTTTTTTTTTTTTTTTTGGAATATTTTTTTGGATTCTGCTAAGAGAATTAACAATTTTTTATGAAAACATCGTTATAATTTTAAAACATTGTTTAATGTCTTTGGTTTCCAAAACTAGTTCAAAGAACGCGCTAGGCACATTCAAAGGCTGGAATATCGAGCGATCGATCGATCGCATGACATTCAAATAATATATAACCATTGATAACGGTCTCCTAACCTATAGAAAGAGAAATTATTGTTTTAAAGTTGCTTTTTTCAGAAAACTAGGTACAAGAAAATCGATAGTAGACATCGTTAACATAAAGGCACCAAGAATTCAACACCAAGTAATCAAATAAATAGTTTATCATAATTAGTTCTAACGAACTTTTTAAGAAAGTTTAATGCAGCTAGTCTTATTTATATGAGGAGGGGGCAAAATCGGTATTTCATATGGGCTTTCAAATAGCTAGCGGTGGGTCTGTAAGAACTTGAGTTAATTTTTAAATGGCAATGGAAATCAAGATCAAATACAGCATTCCACTCTTTTAACAGTAAATTTTATTTGGAACTCGCACGACGGTCTAACGGAAAAAGTATTAGTTAAATTTTCAAATCAACTCTAGCTATTCGAAAAAAATATGAGATTACACTGTTTTTTTTTTTTTTTGCTTAATTGTTTACTTACTGGGTGGGTTACTAGCTTAATAATATATAAATGCGGAATACAAAAAATGTTGATGTTTATAATATTTTTCTGTGGTTATGTTTTTGTATAATTCTATGTTTAGCTAATTTTTAATCAATATTATTTATTTCTACATATAAAGCTATAATTTAAATAATTAAACATGTTTCAAACATATTTTATTCATATAAACATCGTGCCTCCACTTATTGTCAGAGGGTTGTGAAAAAATTAACATAAAATTTATGTTATTATTATCCTTGAATTCGTATTTAAAGAAATTTTTCAATCTTCAGTAGCATGCAAACTTCATCGTTTTCAAGGTCGATGGTTATTGATGTGTTGAAATACAATTGTTTTTAATTCCGATTACCAGGTAGCACACTGTTATATTCATTGTCTGATCCTTAACTTAAAACAATTAAACTTTGATAAAAGATACAAAAATTTACCAATTAAAATCTATTCTCCTTCGGATCATTTGAAAGTCATGAAATTTTAGTATCTTCGTCATCTCTTATTGTTTTTGAGTTATCATTTTCATGAACCTAAACATAAAGAAGAATTAATTGACCGTTAGTCAATTTTTTTTTATGAATTAGATTGACAGATAGCTAATAATTTTAGATTATAAAGTAGAAGTTTTATATAAATTTGATGAAAATATTCAACTCTAAGGGAAAAGGGATGTAAAACAAATTTTCTTACTGTATATCACATAAAAGAAAAATTTGCACTTACATGCAACAATCAAAAGCAGAAATAAAAAAGTTTTTCTAAAAAAAACAGATTAAAAAAAAAAAAAAAAATGTAAAAATAATTTTAATTAAAAGTTTTGAAGTTGTCGTTACCGAATTAATATTTTAGGTAAGGTAGTGATTTGCTCTCACTTCGAAAGGTAATTGTTGGTTGATAAATACAAGATAAGAAACATAAAGAAAAAACTATTTATCAACCAAAATGAAATAAATATAATTACAATTAAAATTTGAATCGACTATTTATTATCGAATCAACTGAGGAGCCAAATTTGTAGGGAAAAATATCCATACATAAAAAATATGAAAATAAATAAATATACATAAATATTTACTTTCTACAATTGTACGAAGCCAATTGTACGCCACTTTGGAAACGAAGTGTGCTTCGATGGATAGAATCTTAAAGAAGTGAAAAATCATGTCAATGCTTATAGCAAAACATCGTCTTATCAATATGGTTAAATATTCTATAAAAGCTTTTTTACTGCAGTAAAAATACTTTCCTGATTAAGATGACCAAGATCTACACTTAACCACGCCGTTATCATGTAAAACGATTTATGGTATATTTGACATAAATTAATTGCTATTCTTATAAAAAAAATAAAAAAAAAAACTATACGATCTCGAATGCATGCACCCTGGAATTTAATTAATTTATTTTTTTTATCCCTGTATATGTCTCCGCAACTATGTATTTTTATACTAAATACAATTTTAATTACTTTTTTTTGAAAGAAAAAGACTTTTTATGTACTTATTAGAATCTCGTATTATTCTAAATGGCATGACCGAGTCAAATTTTACAAAAATCTGTATTTAGCATATAAAGACTATATGTATTTTCTATTTAAAACTACTCTCAAATATACCGAAAAATTTTAATTGATTTGATAAACAGGGTTCTATTCCTATTATTTAATTTTGAATTTTAGAATTTGTGATTTATTCAAATTTAAGGATAAACCATTAGTTGGAATCAGTCATATAATGAATTATATACTCTATCAATCACGCATCCCAAAACAGCTAGCTCATTTTAATCATGAAAAATCATTGTGACGTCAACAGCATGAAGAAATACATCACACATCACATCCTTACAATCTAAAATATAAGATGGTAAATCATTTCGTTTTAAATTGTGTGAAGATATAATAAATCCACTAGAAATCCATTCAAATTTCCAAATTTGTGCCTTGATATAAATATACTCATATGTGTAGAGTATTTTCAAATGAATGATTTGTAACTGTGTATATTATCAGTTTTAATATTTAACCGTTAGATGAAAGACATTTTATAATTTGAAAAATAGATCGTACTTTTAAATTCTGATATTTTTCAAAAAGTTGCCTATTGGAAAAAATTTCACATCTTTATTTTTATTTTGCCAAAGGTAAGATTGTTTTTTTCAATTAATTAATATTTTATATTTTTCTTATATTTAATATTAAAAATAATTTGATATTTTTTTTTCATTTTCAAAAATGGATATTTTTACTATTATTCCATTGATTTCATTTCGCTTAAGTATGCACTCAAAAGAGGAAGCTTTTATCAAAATTAATAATTGTTTTACATATTTGAAATTATTTATAAAAACATTTTGTAACAAAATATTTCAATGCATATAATTAGTAACAAAATCGACAATTTGGTAAAGTTTTAAAGATGTAATATACTTTGATTTACTTTCATGATTATAAGAAATGTGATAAATTTTTAAATATTTAATAAACTGTTAGTTAAATTCGTAATTGAAATTAAGAAATTATGAAGCTATAATATCGTTTTGTGTTATTTTATTACAAATTTATTTTATCATAAATTATAATGACACGACGTTATATAAGAAAAAATTCGCATATTAAACCAGGTACAGCTCATATTATAAATAAAACAAAAATGCCAATACGACAAGGAAAAAGTCTGCAGCTGATATAGTAAGTGATTCTTGCGTTCGAAAAATACTAAAACTGGATTGTGCTGCGTCGTTTTAAGCCAATATTTAATGAAACACAAGAAGCTGAATTTACCTTAAAAAACATATAAAATTGTTGTGATAAAAAATTGTAGCTAAAATAGTGAATGCTGAAGGAGGTATGATGATTCCCGCTGCATGTTACAGGGATCCCAATGTTCAATAAATTCTATCTGCATTTATCTATCCTCGTAAGATACCCCGCGATGATTTATTAAATGGTGGCCCGGTGCAAAGTATTCGATAGTGGGTGGCTTTATGAATACATAATTGTTTGTTCAATTACATCATTTTAAGAATTATGTTCATCCATCAGCAGAATGTAATATAATGCACGTAAGAACACATTTGTAATGTAAACACTTCTGCCGCATGTATTCGAGAATTACCTTTTTGATGACGTTGATTTCGCACTTTCGTTGATCACAGAAATAAATTTTCAGGTGAGAAAATTGTGAAATCAAATCAATTTGTTGGATCAACAAAAGAGTAATGACACTGAAGATTAACGTATTTTGTTTGTTTGCGTTACAAACTTTTGCTAAAATTAATATACTCTGACATATTATGAATGTCGAGTATAAAAACAGTAGAATACCAAAGTTTAGTATACTATTTGGAATTAAAAGTATGATTCATTTTCCAAATTATAATAAAGGAAAAAAAATTTTTTCTTTTTTAATTTATCCCACATACATTTAGTATCCCGTGCAAACGGTGAAGTAAACGCATTTCCTTTAAACAGGTTCACTCATTTATCAGCATTCTTCGTAAAGTGAAAAGCATTTATTTTTAGTTCTACTATAACGTTAATTAGTGAAAAATTATAATATTTTTTTATTTTTATGTCATGTAGATTGAAAACCAAGGGAATAAACTATTAGACAAACATATTTTGTGTTTGTTGTATACTTTGTACGATAATAATACAAAAACGCGAAAACTTTGCCCTACTCTATCATGTAAAAATATGGTGCCGTTCATATAAAAAATTATATTTCTATGAAGTTTATTCTGTTAATAACGTTGTTTAAATTATGTATACCTTATCTAAAAGGTAAAATATCATTACACCTTCTTTATCTCAAAACGAACTGGCAAATTTTGCCCTTGAGAACTAGAATCATAAAACATCCAGAAATATAATTTTCAAACTAAATAATTTTACAATAAAGGTTAAAAATTTTTCCGCAATTTAAATTCCCTATTTACTTCATAAATAATATTAAATAAATAATGTTTTGGCATGAAAAATAAAGTGTTTTAAATAATTTTATTTCCTGTCAGGCCTGGTTTTTATGTTATATGGCATGTTTTATTCAAGCAATATTATTAAGTTTTTTTAAATGAAAAATTATTTTACACATTGCGTGTTTCTTATCATATACTGCGATATCATATCGAGCTATTATTTCAAACTTTACCAAACTCGGGATTCTGTTTTCACATTACCTCTAATTATACCGCGTTTAGTTTTTGGTCAAAATCGGACTACCGGGTGGCCCCCATCCACTTTAAAGGCAAAATTTTTGTGATATGTCGCAACAGATTTTTTTAAAATTCATAAGGACCAAAGTCGTTATTTTATCAAATTTTAATTTTTCGCTTGAACTTGTTTCTTTTGAATTGATGATGTCAATAGCCTCAAAAAAATTTTTCGTCGATTGTGGTAGTACAAAATAACCGACTCCAACCACATAAATTTAATTGTATAGTATAATCGGATTTAGTTAAAAATTAATAAAGAAAAAATAATGATGTGGTTGGCTTCAGTTATAGACGTGTACCTATGACAGAAAACGAAGGCTTAACTTCATTATTACAATTATTATTATTAGACCGAACTGACTATAGAAACAAAGTTCTAATTTTCGGCTATACAAGTGGTGCGTGATATACATTTGAATGGTGTAAATGTCATTTTACAAAATGTTGCTCTAAAAATCTGAAATGCAAGAACAGAAGCTTAGTTAAAGTATAATATATTTAAGCCGTCACTTGACTGCATATTATGCTGCAGTACCTGGATGACCGAGCTTTGCTCGGTATTTTTTTTTTTTTATAAATTGTGTTTTTTGGAAATTATATTACGTCGAGACGAAAGACGAGTCCAGCACGCTAACACTTAGCTACTCCAATGACTTTAAATATTAAACAATTACATTATAAAAAATTATACAATTATAATAACAAAATCTTATTTGAAAAATATTATTCACTTTATTGTGTTGTTTTGTTGGGTTGAGTTGGGTTTAAAATGTAAAAAAAATTAAT
The DNA here is from genome assembly GCA_020423425.1 of Chrysopa pallens. Lineage (NCBI taxonomy): Eukaryota > Metazoa > Arthropoda > Insecta > Neuroptera > Chrysopidae > Chrysopa > Chrysopa pallens. The sequence goes on from CM035591.1 coordinate 3,239,526, forward strand.
TTTACTCTGTATATCTCTGTATAAGAGCCTCGCACGCTAACACTTAGCCACTCCAATGACTATATGACTATATACAAGAATTGCTCATTTAAAGATATAAGATATTATGCAATTTCTTGCATGATCACAAGTAAACTTTGTCTTAAATTAGTATTATATATAATAACATATTTTATAATTAGAAATTGAAGTATGCAATATAATTCAAAGCTACAATGATCAGTGTTTGACTATTTAGGCTATTACCCTTAATAACGGTTAATAATAGTTAATTGAGTTTTAAATTTATCAATGTTCTCTAGCATAAAAAATCAACATAATATTTTATAATGATTTCATATTATTAATTTGCTCAGATTTATTAAATAAACTTTGAAAATTTTGATTAAGTGGTTTGATACGCAGCTGTTTTAGTGATGCTTTTTGAGAATTTAAATTTATTATTTATATTCTGTTACGAAAAGTTTTTGGTGTACTATGTATTGGTATACTTGTTTGTTGTTGTAGTTGCTTCCATTCGTCCAAGGAAAATCCATAATCCAATTAAACTAAAACACTGTTCATGACAGCCTCACAAGACCGTAGAATAATGGTTTTTTGGTTAAAAATGACCAAATATAAGACCCCGTTTCGACCAATCGTATCTCATGGCAGTGAGAACTTGACCCTAACACATGGATATCAGGACAGGATTTGAACAAAAAATAATTTTGAAGTATCTTTGGTGCAGTTCGTGGAAACGAGAAAGTATGACGTATTCTAGGATGTCCAAAAAGATATTGATTACAAAGACATACACCATGCAAAGACATGTATACATAAACAATCCTAATTCATTTTTAAAATTTTTTTGGTTTTATTTTTTAAGTTGAAATTTTTTGTATTGGAACCAGTTTTTTAAATCCAAAATTTGAACATATCTCTGTTCCCGTACTGTCAACCATAGTTTTTTTTTTTGTATTCAATTTGATATAATTTACCTATTTTTGTGAATTTTAATTTTTTAACGACGTTTAAAATGGTTTCGTAGAAGTACCACCATTTCGTTCACAGTTAAGCACGGTATAAAAAGAACGTTCTTAATGCTTATCCTTTCTAAAAAATATTTGAAAATCCATGAGAAAAATCTCAACCATTCAATATCTGCTTTTAAGTTTTGGGTTAAAACCAAGGGTTTTGTATTTTTTTTTATTACCAATTGCCGACTCATAAAATATTTTTTATTAACTTTATTTGTTAAATCATAAAAAAAAGTCAAATTTTAATTATGATAATTAGTAGAAACTAATACGTCATAAGTTCTATAACTACTCATCAGGAAATTTCGTTTCTCAAATTCTTGGGTGGACACTCCATATTTACAATAAATTGAAAGCTTATTTTGGTATTTTTATTTATTATTACATAAAAAATACATAATTTATTTTACTTTGGTAGTATGGCTAGTTATTGATCGAAAATATTCACATTGGATGTTAACCTTGCAAATTACTACTGCAGTAGAAACTTCTGCAATCAGCACATACACATACAGTTTAAGTTGAAAGTTTTTGTTATGGAATACAAACAATACATTACAGTTTGTTATTAAATAATATGTTTAAGCGTACCTACAATAAATAATATTAATTCTCTGATAGGAAATAGTTTTCAATCTGAATATCAAATTATTTATATTTCTGCGGTTTGATGTATCTTTGGGATATTTTCGATGTTATTTTCATTAAAACACAAATTGTATTTTATTATTTTATAAATTAATTTACTATTCTCGCTATTATAATAATATTGCTTTTTGTTAATATTGAAAACAAAACGTAATATTCTACTTATTCGCGAAACACCATTCATTACGATTACTTTAAAAATATACACCCGATTGACTTGAAATTCAGCATTTAGTGAACGTCTACATCTCAAAATGAGTCACTATGTTAAATTTATTTCAGTTTTATATATATATATATATTGTAGCGAAAAATAAGAAGAAGAAAATAGTTAGTTAAAGATAGATTTAAGTAAATAATAAATATATATAAAATGGTATTAAAATAGAAAGAGAGATGAATTAAAGAAATTAAATAAAGAACGATGTAGGAATAATGAATAATAAAAACGATGTAGAAACGTATTAATATAAAAATTTAATGATATAGTAAAATAAAAGTAATACATGCGCTTGCGTGCTTAGATGTTATGTCAGGCCCAAACCAACGGATATATAACACGTTGACCCCCAGTTAGCTTCGCCGTATCACTATCTTCTTACCAAGAAGACCCAGCTGTTCTATTGAAAACCCCAATTTTGAAAGGGTAAAAGGCTACATTTAAGATTGAAATAAAAATAACACTGATCAACGTATAACCAATTTTAATTTAACAAGAATCTATATATAGTTAAATAACAAACATTTGGAATATGGTAAATAAAAAAATATAAATAATTTAACTAGCAACACTATTAACACAATTAAATAACAATGAATATAACAATCTTAATAAAAGAAAAAACACGTGGTCCTTTTTTGACTAACACGTGGTATACCCGAATTGATCAGAAATTCGTGGTATATTAGAAATATAAAAAATTAACTAAATTAGAGAAATAATGATTTACCTTCACCTACATACCTATGTTCTGTAGCAAAAATTATATCAATAAACATAATTACGATTAGGATGTTGTGTTCAAAATATTGCGACTTGGTATGATGTAGTATATTGACTAATCAATTTCAGGTAGTAAGTACGTCCACTGAACCTTGGTTGTGATCACTCGTACAGATGTGTAGATAAGAGCAGTTGTTACCACTTAGCCAGATCAGAAGATAAGAGAGTTGTTGTTACCACTTAAACGTACCATAAGATAAGAGAGTATTTTAATTGTCTATCTCAACGAAGTAAGTAATATGTTATTGTAAAAATGGTTAAAAGAAATGCGCACGCACATCTCTACTGAATAATAAAAAAATATAAACAGTGCCGCAATAATTTGAACAGTGTTGTAGCGAGTTGTTATGTAGCGACTTTTTACAATGAAATTATATTCGAATAATATTTTAAACAGTGCAAAGATAAAAATCGCTACAATATATATATATATATATATATATATATATATATATATATATATATATATATATATATATATATATATATATATATATATATATATATATATATATATATATATATATATATATATATATATATATATATATATATATATATATATATATATATATATATATATATATATATATATATATATATATATATATATATATATATATATATATATATATATATATATATATATATATATATATATATAGACGTTCACTAAGTATATTTTATTGCGGCACTTAAACGTAAAAAATTTCCAATTTTAAAACCATAATCTTTTTAAAATTTTAAGAAATTGGTTTTGTTAATTTCGGTTATCCACTAATTTCAAATACAACTGAAAAGTATTTAGTTATTATTAGCTTAATAATGAGAAAGGTTGAGTTAGTTAATAAATCCGCCATCGTACAGATTTCATCATCCATGAGAGGTACTTTGTAGTGAGATTCGATTCCATTATGTTGCATTGCGTGTTCACAGTAGACTAAAATCATATAGTATAAGATCCCGATATAAGACGACCTTCACCGAGATGCTTATTTGATGAAACGTATTTTATATTAAATTTAATATGTTAATTAATATATTGCATATGGGTTGCCTAAAAAATTTCAGTCCAGAGTATGATTCATTAATAATTAAAAAAATTTTTTTTTCTTAAAATTTTACCGGTGTGCTTATTAGATAAATTCTATACCAATCAAAACTATGAAGCCCATAGAATATGAAAACGTTAGGTTGCCTATTCTTTTCTTGTCACAACCCTCGGGTTGCCAGGTACAAACAGGTGAATCGGTATTAGCATTTTGCACCGGTCTCTGATTATTAAATGAAAATTAAAAGCAATTAAAGATTATTTTATTATAATCTAATATGTAACAAGGTGGTATAGGGTTGCCAGCGAAAAATCAGTCCCGAATTCCGGTTGTCGAATTTTGAAAAGTAAAATATTGCTGCGAGTGAATGTGTGCGACAGAGGCGTCCCAACCAATCATCCCATGCGATAGAAGAGGATACAGCATAGTAGCTGTTTGAAGTCTGTCCATTTAAATAAAAAGACTGTGCATGTTCTTGAAAATGAAAAGGATAGCGATAGACTTGTATATGCTGTGCTCAGTTCGTAAGTATAATGGGTGTTTTCTGATGACGTCATTCAGAGCAAAGGCAGTAAATGACGGAAACCTTATGCAAACATTTAAAGTTCAAAGGCAAGTAAATTACAAGATAGATAGTCTTATGGGTAAGTCTTAGGAACTGCCATTGTTTCTTCATTATAATGTATGGTTGATGTTAAACGTGAACGAAAAATACGATGAGAATTATTCCTGGCGTTAAGCTGGCTGATATTGATCCGCCGGTAGAACTCCTAACAGATAATAGTAGGACTTTTCGGTCTGAAGAGCTGACACTTTTTTGCCAAATAGAGTGTAAACGTAATTTTTCGAAGTGTTAATTGGGCAAGCGGCAATGGGATTGTATATTTTAGTTTTTTCTTAGCTTTCATATGTGACGTTTGGAAAACAAATAAAATAAATTTAATTTATGTTATAGTTTATGATCAATTAAATTAAATTTACAATAAAACATAAATTGTATTATTAATATTATATCTATTTATTATTATATACTGTCGTATAGGGAAATAATCATCAAAACTATAACATACTCTATGTGTCCTAGAAACATGGGTTGTTTTTAATCAATTTCAAATTATGTCAAACTTATAGGAAAATTCCGAAAATTATAAATTTTTTATTCAAACTATGTGAAACATTTTCCTAAGGCAGTTTTAGTGTTGAGAGAAAACATATATATGATATAAATAGCAAGCAATCAAGAGACAGGCTACCAGTTGATTTTTAACGCATTGTCATGCTATACTGTTTAAAGTAAAACAAGGAAAAAATAACCATTGAACAAAGACATGTACCAACCAGTTGTTATATTACAAATTACAAATAAAGAAATAATATACAGTGCTACTTCGATATTGCAAATTGAAAGGGAACAATTAAAAATATTCATTACATCAAGGAATTCGGTGGGATATATTAAGGTTAGGTTGGCTTTGTTATAATGAGATAAAATCTTGTTTTATTCACCTCAATATTACGTATTCATCTTGTCATAGCGAATAAGTTCTATTAATGAATAATAACACATTTTTATCAAATAACTGTATTTTCTATTTAAAAACAATTAGGTAGGTAACAATTTTCACAGGCAAACCACTTTCTTCCCAAAACTTATCGTTAAATTTTAAAATTGTAGCCGATGTACTTTTATTAGCTATGTCAAATTTTTTCGTCGTAGGATTTTTGTCAACATAATTAATGATGTTTCACTTTTCTGCGACTGATATAGAACACCTTTTCCATTTCTGGGCCACTGCAACTAGAATCTTTAATAATAGTGACGTTCACATAACGTCCAATCAAATAAAACACTGATTGTTTTACAAATAAGACGTATTGAAGCCTGTAGAGACTGAATTTCATACTATGGTATTAAAAGTCATATTGATGGGAACATTATATAAAGGTTTTGTGTTGACAAAATTCGTTAATTAGAAGTATTTACACTTTTTTTTGATAGTTGAAAATTCGTTATAAAGAGGTTGTTCGCAAGAAATCTTCGCAGTATAAATGTATATTTTTCATTGACTCTTATGGATAATTCATGGAGATTACGAAGAATTTGTTAATTTGCGGACGTTGTTTTATTGAGGTTCGTTGTATTAAGATTTCACTGAACTCTTTTTTGGGTATATCATATTCTTAGAAGTTCTAATAATCAAATTTTTAGTTTAAATCATACAAACAAAAACTTCCGTGTACATGGGTAATAAAATATATAGAAATCTTCTGTAAAAGAAATTATAGTCGTACATCTTTTTCAGCTAATTAAAATAAAAATTCATATTGATGGACTACGAATTATGTACAATACATTTATATTAATAATTATTTAAAATATAGTCAGCCATATTGCGTTTTTAAATATAATCCAACAATTTCTAAATATATAATATTAAGATTTTTTTTTTCGAAAAGGTCTTTTGAAGCTAATGATTTGTATAGAAAGTTATATATTTTCAAACATAGCTCAACGATTTTTTGTTTGTTTGCTTTTTTTTATATTTTTTTGTTTTTAATCTTTTTACTTAATTTTTTGAAACTACAGATTTGAGGCCAAAGAAGAAACGACAAGCGAAATTGCTGAAAAAGAGTGTATCATAAATTTTAAAATGTTTTTATGAACTACCTATAAAAAATTGTCACTAACAAACAAAATTTAAATAAAAATTGACTATTTAAAGTTCATAAGCCATTTTAAAATAATTTATACCTAAGATACAGTCTATGCTAGAAACTCTGTTCAAAGGGATTTGATTTATTAGTCTTGTATTTTATATTTTCTAAATAAGTTTATGTATGAAGGTAGTCTATAAATATAATAATGTATAATTAGCATATTTATTAAACAAATAGCGAGCATTATAGTTTTAATTTCTTATGAATTAAAATGATTTATATTTTCTTGCGAATTAATCCATATTATTATATCTATATTGTATGTTATTTATGTGCAAATTTAATATCTAACTTAATATTGATTTTGACCATTTTCCAAGATCCAAATACACGATAGTTTCTAGAATTTTAAATGATAATAGATAGACTTTTTATACATAAAATAATTGGATTAAAATTTTCAAGTAGTTTGTACTTTCCTGGAATGCATCCATGAATTAAATATTTCTTATTATGACTAAAAGATGGTGTTCCATAAGATTTGTGTTATTATTGATAAACAAAGTGAGCAAAAGTGGTTAAGCAAAATATAAAAAAAAATGAAGTGTCGAAATTTATTTAACCACCTAATATAATTAATAATATGTCTAGCATGCTTGCGCGCTTCTATGTCCAAAATATTTCCTTTTATTGACCTTGTTGTAGAAAATGAATAATAATTGGTATAACAAACAGGACCATGTGGTGCAGTTGGTAGCACTTGCAGCTAGCAATTGGAAATCCTAGTTTCGGGAACATGTTGTTTACAATTCTACCCTTCAATAAAATAATATAAAAGAATGTAATATATCTTTAATAATGTGCTAATATCATTTGTACATATTATAATCTCAGGTGAACTGTTTCTCTTTGTGTACGATTGATTCTTATAATATCGTTTCCATCAGATGTGCGTTCAATTCTATCCATCTTTATATTTCTACTTCTGCAAAATTGATACAATGTGTCAATAGAACAAAAGTTGTTAAAAATATCGGAGTTGTAGAAAATGACAATCGCACTTCAAAATGAAATAATTCGCAAACAATTTTAGTGTTTACAATAAATAAAAAAAAGTCAATACAATCTAATTTATTTTAATAAAATTATATTATGAATACATTTTATCAATTAATTTGAAAAATTAGCTAAAAGAGCGTACGTTGAATATGATAGACGTAAAATCTAAAAGAAAACACAAATCAGTTATTTATGTATATATATATATATATATATATATATATATATATATATATATATATATATATATATATATATATATATATATATATATATATATATATATATATATATATATATATATATATATATATATATATATATATATATGTATATATATCTGTTATCGTTTCACCTTAGAATCGCATAAGCTGAATTTTTATACAAACCTTTGTTTTGGTATTAGTTGCCCTAAAATTCACAATCAGTCACTCCAAGGAACCTTAAATACTTAAAGTCAAAAGTCACAAAAATCTTTTTTATTGATAATATCTTGTTATGCCGATTCGTAATCAAAGTTGTAGAAGATACAATTGTTTGCTATTTTTATTTGAAAACTTTTCTTATTAAACGTTGAACCGTTTCCGAGATAGAGAGCGACGCAATTAGCTATAGTTAACATTAATGACTACAAAGAAATGAATGATGGGAATGAGTCTGAAATTGCTGGCCAAACGGAAGATGAAGATGACGATGAAGAAAATAACAATCATATTGATATGAATAAAGCTTTTTATTACGTAGAAAAAATTTAATAACGAAAGTGAATAATTACGTAAGTGAAACGTAAAGTAACCGTCTAAAACTTTGAAAATTTGACAAAACTGTAGACAATTTTATCTTCTACAACTTAATACAAATATGATTCTAGGCATAGAAAACCAGATATTATCAATTAAACACTGATTTTTGCGATTATTGACTTTTATAATACCAAAATAAAGGTTTGTACAAAGATTTTGCTTATTGCGTAAATTCCCAGATCCACCCATTAAGATGATTGAGTAATTCGTAATTTATTTTCATACCTGGACAAAAAAAGTTAATCGTAATGGGAACACTCTACATAGTTTATGTTCAGTCTCTTTTTGTAAAAACATTAATGCTAATAAAACGTTTTTCTGAAATTCTTTTGATCCATCGTACCATTTTAATGCAGCAATTTTTTCATAAAGGTAATTTTGCTACAAAAAACAAGTGAAAATAACAACAATCAGAGTCAATTTTCCATGAGTAGATACACATGATAAAGTATCAATGTTTGAACATTTTTGAATTGTTGACATTCATCAATTACTTTAAATATCCAGTATATACATTTATACAAATAAGTACATATATACTAATCAGATATATTGTATCTATGTATATAAAAATCAATGCTATTTTTCGTTGTAATTTTAAAACTGAAGAACGGGCTCACCTATCCAAACCATATGTTTAGGCTTTGCTCGGACTATTTAGTAGATGGTTTATGTGAAGTTTGCACCAAAATCGGTCGAGCGGTTCTTCATTTATCTCATTTTTTGTAACAAATGAATTCAATAAATGGCGGATCATTTTGTTAATGGGGATTTTGCTGTGAAATTGAAACTGTTTTCAGATGGGTAAGGAAACATTATATGGCAGAAGATTTTTTAATTCGTATGTGTCATCAAGCAAGAAATCCAGATTTGTGGATTACTTTGGAAATGTACAACGAAGCTTGGATAATAATTGAAGATATGTGTCTAACGATTGCAAATAAAGTATTAGTACAATTGGGTATGACCGCACGAAATCGTTAGATGCATGATTTGTTTGATCGTGAATTGCAACGTGAGCAGGAATTCAATTATAATGATTTGCATTTATTTGTACAATCGAGTATAACCAAATTGAATATTCAGCAAAACCATGTATATGATACAATCATGCAAGCCGTTTCCAATAATGCAGGTGGATTATATTTTTTCGATGCACCTGGTGGTACAGGATTGTTTTTAGCGACTATTCGATCGGAACAGATAATTGTATTGGCACTTGCATCTTCGGGAATTGCTCCTACATTATTAGAAGGTGGCCGGACCGCACACTCTGCATTAAAATTGCCATTGAATGTACTCTAATTGAAACTCCAACTTGAAATATTTTGAGAAATTCTGCTATGGCAAAAGTTCTGCGATTAACGACAATTATTTTATGGGATGAGTGTACAATGGCGAATAAAAAATCACTAGAAGCAGTTAATCGAACAATGCAAGAGTTACGTGGTAATCAACAGCTTTTCGGTGGTGCTTTGATATAACATTGCCTGTCATTCCTCGATCAACTCCTGCTTATGAAATAAATGCCTATTTGGTTCTTTGATTATACTATTGCGAAATATTAATCCACCAAAACTGTGTAATGGCACCAGATTGGTAGTGAAAAAGTTATTGTTAAAATTTGTTTGAAGCTACGATCTTAACTGCTAAATCAAAAGGAGAAGTTTGTTTTGTACCGCGTATCCCTATAATTCCATGTGGTATGTCATTTGAGTTTAATATCCTGTGCGTTTATCACTTGCGATGTCCATCAACAAGGCCCAAGGGCAAACACTTCACGTTTGTGGTGTAAATTTAGAGGAATCATGTTTTTCATATGGCCAACTTCCAAATGTTGCCTGTTCCAAATTCCGTACCCCCGACCGTTTGTTTATTCATGATCAAAATGGAAAAACAAAAAATATTGTTTATCCAAAGTTTTAAAATAGCTAGCAATTAATAAAATATTTTTGTGTTTGAATAAATGAATTTGATGTTCCAATTAAATTTTTTTATTATTTCAATTTATACGTAGCGAAGCACGTACCGGACCGCTAGTTGTTTATAAATTAATCGGGTATGATCGTAGGGTACTAGATTAATTTATAAATTTGCTGTATTTCACATCAAAATATGAAACTAGATTCAAGATCATAACAAAACTTGAAAATTTAAAAATAAAGAAGTTATAATCAATCAAATATAATTTTCTTTTCTATCAATTTCTTGAAAACGATGTTGAATTTGCAGTTTATATGTAGATACTAGTGATGACGTCATATGTAGGTATTTCCCTCTTCATTTTGTTAGGAATTTTGATAACCATACCTTGCTTATTTTTTAATATTTTAAAAAATAACTTCAGATCCATGTTCGTGAAGTTAAAACCACTTCAATTGAAATAACAAATAATTAATAATTGAAATGAAAAAATTTTGCTCTATCCCCTATAATTTATGTGTTTTTTAGCAAAAATTGAGCTAAACTTATAGCGAATACAAACATAATACGAGAAAATGTTTCAATGAAAAGTTGTGGACATTTTTTTACTGCGAATGGAAAAAGTTAAAGAAGGGTATTCCCCAAGGCAGTGTTTTAGGACCAAAGTTGTTTCAACTCTTTAAAAACGATTTATCAACGTATATTTTAGATTGTAAGGGTATGACGTGTGATTTCTTTCTTTATGCTGATGACAGTTATTTGCACCCCTCTTGCAGTGACAAATGTGTAGATCTTTATAATCATTTATAGTCTTTGTAATCAGGCTTTATAAACGATTTTCTATTTCTTGAAAATTAACTAAAGGCAAGAACTCTTTGCTTGCTGAGTGAATAACAACTGTGTTAAGCATATATTTATGTATATCTACTTATTTATATTTGTGTTTATTCTGTAAGGATATTTCTCCCTACAAATTTGACTTCTCAGTTGAACCAATAATAAATAGTCGATTTAAATTTTCATTATAATTATGTTTATTACATTTAGATTGATAACTGAATTTTTCTTCGTTTTTGATCTTGCTTCGATTCAAATTTAACTATTTTGACTGATGTAATTTTACAGATTTTATTTAAATATTTTATTTAAATGTACTTCATCTAACTTAAGTATATTCCACATTCGGAACCGAATCACTTCCCGAATCACTTCCTCAGTGATATTCTATGCTTTGGTTTTCCATTTGATTTGCAAGTGAATACTTGGATAGTTCCTTATAAAGTCAGCCATAACTGCATCCCTTCCCCTTCGCTTCATATGCGCCATCGTATTTTTCACTTATTCTGAACAATTATGTATTGTTTACAAAACGAATGAATAAAGAATTGAATTGAATTGAATAAAGATAAACAGTTATTATTCTTAAAATTTTCTTCTACCTTTTATGGTTCAAAAATTAGGTCGTGGATTTGGTTCATCCCCGAACTTTAACTCACTTTTTTGTCCATAACACGTCACCAAAATTTAAGTTGTCTCTCGCTGTCTTTTTTCGTTTTTGAGTTATTTATATGACAAGCAGACAGGTCGACAGACAAACGAAAATGGACTAAGTAAGTGATTCAATGAACACCTACACCGAAATTTTGTTTGTCCGAATATTTTCCAGCGCTTCAATCTTTAGGCTAAAATTAATGTACCTAATATGAGATTTTCAGCAGGTAACACAGTCGTGTCTCAAGAATATTTTAATTTTTATGCATATGATAACAAACTAACCAAAAGTCTTTAAGAGAGTGCTAACATCAAAGGAATATATAAACAATCCTCCTCAAGTGTCTGCACAATATTTGGTGTCTCTAAATTTAAAAGATTCTTTGCTTTTCGAAAGGTAAAGTTAAAATTAATTCAAAATTCGAATCTTAAATTTTCATGGCGCTTTTAATTTTACAACTTTCAGACAATATGGCTTTAAATGCAAGTTATAAAGTTACTTAATTTTTTCTAGCCCCTTTAACAAATGGGTGTTACTAAAAATTTATAATGAGTAATGTTAAATAACATTTTAAATTACGAATTTTTTAATTTTTTTATTTTTTTTTTATATATAAATGAAAGAAAAAATTTTTTGCAAATTTTTCAAAAAATTGCTGCTTAATTACGTTGACACTATTTGAGCCAACTTACCACAAAATGCTATATATCACAAAAATCCCTTCCTCTTTAATGAAAGTAGGTTGTTAGTTATATACAAGATAAACTATTTAAATAGTTAATGTTATGTTGTATTGTATATTGTATACGTCATAATTATATGTATAGTTTTATTCAATTTCTTTTACATAAAATATTGAAACTGAAAAGTTTCAAAAGAACAAGACAGCATCGTTTGCAAAGCGCTCACGTTTCCGCAAGTGAATAAAATGTAAGTAAAGAGAGGATCTTTAAAGATTTCAATAACTTTTTGGTAGTTTTTCTTTGAAAAATAAAATTTTTTAATTAATATAAATTCAAGTTGAATCAAAAACACAATTATTGAAGCGAGTAGACAGATGAATTTTTTGGTGGCATATATTAACGTTGGAAGTTTATATACACGTTTTTAGAGAAATGTAGAGTCAAAATCAAAAAATACTACGACCAGATAAGAATAATTTATACATTTTAAAACTATAAAAAACACAATTTTATGCTGTAAGATAAGATTTTATGTTCTGAAAACTAAACTTTATCTTAGAATTTTACAGTTTAAATAAGAATTAATTCACTAATCAAATTGAGGAGTATTGTTATCAGCAATACGTAAATATAAGTTTACCATACTCTGAGAGGTTATTAAAAATGTATACCTGTTTATTAACTTACGTTAGAGGGAATTTGCTCACCACACCAACAAATTGCAAATAAATCAAAAATAGTCACCACTATGAACACAACATCTCTTCCAGATTCGTTCAACGGCTTCAAAATGAAATAGGTTTAGACTTGAATTTACACAATATTGAACTTACTCACCTGCGTTGTTATTAAAATTAAATTCATAACTAAAATAAACATTTGTGCTCCACTTAGCCCAATGTATCCTAATGAATTAACA
>CM035591.1:3252884-3302884 GCA_020423425.1 Chrysopa pallens
GCATACTGACGTCAGGAATAAATAACAAAAGTAGCTTCAACATTTTTTAAATTTACACTTGTGTTATAAAGCGGTAAAGTTTTTTCCAATGAATATATTTTGAATCGAATTTCTAATCAGAAAATTGGTTTCCACGACATTTGACGTTCTTGATTTCTTTTTCTTGATCACCTTCTAGCCTCAATAGACTATAGCGAGAAGGAAATTATTGAAACGAAAAATTTGGCCGCTTTAAAAAAAGAATTAAAGAAATTCCTACTGGCAAGTGGGCCTTTTAGGAATTTTTTTACCAGCCCATCGCAAAAATAAATTTTTGTGTTGATGGCGTAAATCAAACTCAAGAAACTCGGTAAAGTGCTTACATTGTAATTGATGAAAAAGCCAACTGACTTTCCGAGGCCGACAATTTATGCATCTTCTCAGTTTGTAATTTTGTAATGTAAATAATAAAGTGTATTCAAACAGCTTAATAAAAGTAGAAAATATTAAAAAAAAATTGATACTTGATAAATTATTAATTTTTATAATTAACTTTTTCATTTGTGTTTTCTATTAATAAATACAAATGATATTTAAATATTCAATAACGTATTACAAAAATAGAAATAATATATGTAATACATGTGACCTAAATTGTATCAGCTATTTTTAACAAAAAATAATTAAACAAATCAATTTAATTGTATTTATTTATATAATTGAAAAAAAAAGTTTATACTTAGAAATGAAAACGAAATAAAAAAAAATCTATGAAATTCAGGACAATAAAAATAAATTTTCACCTTAAAAAATGGAAAAATAAGTTAAAGAAAAATTAGAATCGTATGTACCTATTTCATTACTGCTTTTTCTTTAAAAAAAAGAAGCAAATAAAAATAAAAATTGAGTTAATTGTTTAGATATCCGATTCAGTATCAATGTTTGGAAAATTTTTAAGCATTATCATTCATAAAATACCAAAATGTCTAATATTTATATTTATTGTAATAATGTGTAGTGTAGATATGCGTAGGAATATTAGCGAAATTTGATCTAAAATTATGGCGAAATCAGACATTTTAGGAAAAAGTTTTTCAAATGAAAGTTGTTTATTTAAAAAAACATTTTTATCTTTGAATTTTTCTTTAATTTTTGATCGTTCAGAAATTACTTCAACTTACTTTTAAGGTCCAGAATACGCTTGCAAAATTTCAGATCGATATTTCTTTTCGTTTTTAAATTATCTTAATTGATGACGACCGGACCAAGAAACGTTAATGAGCTAAGTAGGTGATTCTATGGATATGTATACCAAAACTTTGCTCGTGTGGTCAATATTTGTTAGCGATACAAACTTAAGACAAAACTTAATATACTCTAACATAATATACTATATATGTCGAGTATAAAAATCGTTCAAAACACATATTAATTTTTTTGTTTTATTTGTTGATAGATATACTGCGAAGTATCATTAGAGATATTTTTAATCGTTTGAGAATGTACGGAGTAAGTTGAATGTATTTATACACAGGTATTTAAAAATATATTTACTAACGAATCTTTGTCTTCCTTTCGCTCACAGTCGTGAAGTGGACATGGATTATGGTGAATTTGGATATCATATTATCTCCTGACTAGAGGTTTGTAACTGGCCACTTGCTGTCAACGAGTTTAAGAATTAGACATTACATACAACCAAGACTAAACCCATGAACAAAAAAGAAGCAAAATGACGATGTTTTTGAATGTCCGTCATGCCATTTTATTTACTTAAACCATTCTATTTATTCAATTGGTCTTTGATATACTCACATTTAAGATAAATAATATAAGACAATGCTAAAATTTCCCAGAGACGAAAAATTTGCTATGAATGTTTTATATCTTGTATTTAATGTCATTAATATCCACCATGCAATACACTAAAAACTCGTATCTCACTAATATATTAATAATTTTCCAATTCTCGAATTGTTTATTTGATTATTTTAATCGGTTAAAATTAGCCATATATATTGATATAAAACTGAAAAACGACGTTATGTTAAAATAATAGTAACCAAATCAAAAGGTCCAGGTACGAATGCTGCCAAAACACATTTTTATCCAACCAAAAAATGGATAGAAGTGTCTGGCGTTAACTACAATGTTAGTAGAGTACAAGGACGAATACTAAAACAGTATCTCATATAACTTCATACAATATCACAACGTAATTTTAAGCTAGGAATATTAGCCACGTGTAAATAGATTGTATAAAGAACAATATTCAATGCGAAAATCGCACTTTTTTCCTTTTTAAAATTTTTTTCTCCCCGTGACGTTCACTATATTGTCAATTTTCAAGTAAGAAATTCTTGTAATTGTGCCTATTTTGATCATTTTTATATATCTGTACGTTTCCAGTTCACTAGAATCCAAATCCACCATTTGAGAGGGATTCCTGTGTGTGTGTGTGTGTGAATATATCTTCTATCTATATTTATATATAAATCAATGCTACGTTTCGTTGTAATTTTATAACTCAAGAACGGGCTCAAGTATCCAAACCTAATGAAAAATAAATAATTTATTTTTCCTTTCATTTTTATCATATTAACTTGCATTTCTAATTGGTTTCATCCTACTATAATTTTTTTTGTTTTCAAAAAATATCTACCCTGGTATAATATTCGTAATTATAAGCTATTTGTTTTTTATTCTCCCCAGTGGTAATTTACTCATGTTAACCTTGTGGATAGCACTTAAACAACTTATTTCGAATATAATGACGAAAACCTCACGAATTTTTATACATATAGAGGATCGATCGGGTGACTTTGTTAAATTTTATTGCATATCATTCTCTTTTAATTTTAGGAATAATTAACAATATTAGTGATGCGCTTAATACGACATCTTTGCAAATAAAGGGTACCTGTTAGCAATTGATAGAAGTCTATTTTTACACAATTATAAACTTTTCAACAAAGTTGACTCATCTAACAAAAGAAACAAAAATCAATTATAAAAATGTAAAACGATATCGTAAAATGGTACAACATACTTAAAATATGAAACTATTTTTTCAATATATTTAACCTTGATTTTTCTTTTCAATTAAAGTATACGTATGGTGAACTCGCATACAAGCTACACTTTTTTTTTTTTATATAAAAGTGTATCAACTCTATTTTATCCCAAGCATATTGAAATTTTTCATAGAAATATACCAAACGGTTCCAAAAAAATCTCAACTTGCATAAAATAAATGATCTTTTACTAAAGTCCATGCGAGTAAGTTTCGGTACATATTTTACACACATTTCTATACCATTGAAGTCTCTAAGGAACCTAACTCAATTTCAGTAGTCTTGAGTCTTCTCTGAGCCTTTTTGCATCTCTTGGTATCGGAAAACAATGTTAAAATCTATCTATAAGAAATATTACAATATTTATACATATGTTACATAAACATATTTACATGATAATACAATGAAAACATAATAAATAAATTGAAAATATGTTAGTCGACAGATTTATCAATGTAAATATTTGTAAGTATGTATGTATGCATGTATTGTAATATTCCATATAGGTATATTTTATCATTGCTTTCCGATAACAAGAGATACATAAAACGATCTTTATTTGTCGGATATAGTGTCTGAATTATATGACCACTTACATGTCATTAAAGTTAATTTCAATATTCATGTTTATATATGAAAGGGTCTCTGACTGTTTGACTTATTAACTAAGAGTCGAAACAATTAGGTCTATGCCTGAAATTTTGCATGGTGGTGTTGAATATAACGTGAAATCACTATGTAAAACGCTTCAAATTAAGGTTTATACCATATGAAATAACAGGTCAAAACAAGAATTTTTTTAAACTTGAACACTAAAGGGTGAAAAAGCGTTCCCAATTTTTTTGATCAAGTAATTTTTATTACCGTTAAAACCGCGAGTTACAAATCTCGAAATTTTGAACAGAGAATCGGTCCTGTTATAACGTATGTGAGGACTATGAAAGTACTTTTTTAAATTCCACTCCCAAAAGAGTTAAGAGGGCTTCATTTTGAAATTTCAGATCAACGTAAAATCTAATCCATTATAGTCAGAAAACTTTTAATAGATGATCGTGATATAATGTAGACAAGGATTATGGAAAGATTTTTTAAAATAAATTTCCGAAGAGGGGAAGAGGGGTTTTATATTATAAGTCCTTAACACTTAGTTAAAAAGATTGGTATTTAAACAAGACGTTCCTTTTATAACATAAATGAAAACAAAGTTGAGTTATAACATAAATGAAAACAAAGTAACACATTGAGTTCACTAAGGTACATCGCACACGACGCGATTTGTGTGAAATCGGCGATATCATACATATGATTTGCTTATGGAAACCAATGTATAGTCGCACACGGCGTGATTTTCGTGATTTGAAATCATACATGTGATAAAAAAATCGTTGTAAAAATCCTTCGTTCTTAAAAAATCACATGGGCAACTTTTCTTTATTCTTGTTTATACAGTCATATAAATCAATGTTTATGACAAAGATAGAGAGTTCAATAATGTTATTTTTAATATTTAAAAATAAAAACATGTCAATGCTTGTTTATATACAAACAAAAAAAAAAGGTTAGATTCATGTCCTGAACCATAGAGAACAGGCTTTATAGGTGCATCTTATAAAGCAGATCATAAATTATTTTAAATACATACAAATGCTTTAAAGAAAAGGAACGAAGAGTAGCGAGTATTAAGTAAATGCTTATAATATCCTGCAATATTTATATCTTTGAATACATGCTATACTTTTATCACATATATGGTATTGTTGCAACTGTTGTGTCGTATACGGATAGAGATTAGTTTCCATAAGAAAATTACATGTACGAAATCGCACTGTGTAAGATATGCATAATCAAATACTGAAATCGTAAGAATTCCATCATGATGCGACAACGATCGTATGTAATTTTACATTCGTAAGCAACGTTGTCAAATTCATAAGAGCTTTCACCTATAGTATTACTCAGTTAAATGCTCAACCTAAAAAATTTCTAGACATATTTATTATTTGTGGATAGCAAAAAGGGAAAAACCTCTTTCTCTAGGTATACTTCTCCTAATTGTTGTAGCAACGTTGCAATAGATACAACATTTCTTCATTATGGCAGTAATGACGTTCTGCAAGAGTTTATAATTTTATTTTCATATAACACTTTTCAAGCGTCATTATTAATTTCATTCATTTCAATAACAGAGTAAATAAACAGAAATGAACTTTAGACTTATTTTATAAAATTAAACCAATACATCTTATACTATTACTCAAAAATATTATATATATTGATTCTTATTATTATTTTATATGTTTACAAAATGAACTGTAGAAATACAGTAATTGTGCAGTGGCTATAATCTGTATCTATTCTAATCACATTAAACAAATAAAACAAGTTAAGGTAACAAATAAATGAGTTAATTTTTTAGATATTCGATATAAGATTGAGCATCAATGTTTGAACTACTTTAATCATTAGCATTCATAAAACTGCACTCTTATATCTATACAGTTCTAAACGACAAGAGACAGGTAGTTGAACTTTTGGTGTCATATTCTGGATCTTAATAGTGAGTCTTAGTTCGTAAATGAGTAAAATCGGTATAATGGTATAATTAGATCCATGACCCAACTTAACCATAAAAAAAGATTCAAAACGATAATTGTATGAACATTTTTCGGAATGTTTAAGCTAATTAACAGATTCTTATTATATCCGAAAAATGTTCATACAACTAGCTCTTGTCGTTTTTTAGTTATCTTGATGACGAACTGGAGACTGAAATGGGTAAATACTAATATACTCTGACTTAACCGTATACAAACCGTGTACAAATTATATATATATATATATATATATATATATATATATATATATATATATATATATATATATATATATGTATATATATACATATATATACATATATATATATATATATATATATATATATATATATATATATATATCTATATATATATATATCTATATATATATATATATATATATGTGTATATAAATATGTGTATACCTATATATATATATATATATATATATATATATATATACACATATATATATATATATATATATATATATATATATATATATATATAATTTGTAAGACGAAATGCGAATTTCATATGGTTTAAAGTATAATCTATTACAGGGCTTCTTAAACTTTTGTAATTCACGACCCCATTTATAATTCACGACCCCATTTATGAGTTTTTGTCGACCCCATACAAATATAAAAGAAAAATAAATAAATATTTTTTGATGATTTATTTATTAGGTAACAATATACATATACATATGAAAATATATAAGTTTAGAATTCGTTTTGAAAAAATTATAAAATTGTATTTATTATAGTTTCAAAATAAAAGTGGATTCTGACCGTCTTAATTCACACTTCGTTCACAATCAAACAATGGCTAAATGAGAATAAAACGAAATGTTTATATAGTTTCTTCAGCAATAATACCTAGAAATTTTGTTGATAATATTTCTCAGGATCATTTTTAGAGATTGACAAAAATAAATTTATATTTTTTATAAATTCCTATAACATCTTCTAATTCATAGTAAATGTTATTCAAGTTATTATAATACTCTTAATAGAAATGCAGGTACAAACAAAGAAGATTTTATGATATATTTATCTACGATAATTGTTATTTTATCTTTATAACAATAATTTTACATGTTAAAAAACATTTTCTGATAAATTTTATTTTTATCTCTCGCGACCCCCTGAATTTTGCTACGCGACCCCAAATTGGTTCGCGACCCATAGTTTAAGAAGCCCTGATCTATTATAATCTATATTATTTATTACTTGATGTATTTCATCCTTTAAGACACTGTATATACATATTTTGTTATTAGTAAACAAACTATGTAGTACCCCTTCTTCAAAAAACGTTACAAAGTCGGAGCAAATTCTGTTGCTCCGTGTGCGACTAAAATGCTGTGATATCGCCGATATCAGCGTTATCGCCCATTTCATTTCACCACATGTGCGATGTGCCTAAGAGGATTAGTACTGAAGTATAGCACTAGCGCTATATAGAGTACCAAAAATATTATCTTAAATACAACACCATCTTCTTTAATAATGTTAAAACAGATATATAACACCTTTTATATGGATATGACCTACATTTTGACAGTTTACTGAATTAGACATTTATGTATTTTAAAAGGAATTTTTAATAAATTATTATTTAAATTGTACTTATTTGTGAACGAATAAGGCTAGTAATTAAACAAACACCATATATTTTGTGATAATATGAATCCATTTATTTTTAGGGGTAAGTATTTTGTACCATTATTTCGATTAAGGTAGTTTGGTAGCCAAATGACTTAAACTTAACCCAATATTTTGTTGTGTTTATTCGAAAGATTATAATTAAAGGCAATTATAGAACATATTTTTTTACCACACCGTTTAAGAGATATAATATTAATTAAAGTTTAGAAAAAATACACGAGCTCTAATGAGTGTCCTTGTTCAATAATACCGGAAATGGAAGGTTTGTAGAAAATTGGCAAAGTTGACTCCGCAAAAAAAAACCTTTAAATTGATAGAACTATATCCCAAATATACACTCTCTCTCCTCCATATTAACTAGGGAAATAATGGCGGCTCCATTAAGCGCATCAATTTCAAATAGTAACTAGCGTTTTTAATAGTATAAAACAAGAAAAGGATATTGAACATTAATAAATATAAAAATATTTTTTATAATATTAAATTTATTTTCTAACGAAATAATTTATTTATTTATATTAAAATAAAAAAAAAAAAAGAATTCACGATATAAAAAATAAAGTTGACAGTTCAGGGTTATGTTTTGAAAATCATTTAAAGTTGGTATTATCTAGTGACAGTTGAGTACTAGTCAAATAATATTTCATTTATTACATTATATTAATTATTTAAGTATAATCCGTGCTAAATTATATCAATTAAATATTTATGTGAATTTTTATCAATAATTATAGCATCTTCGTATATTTATTAGTAAAAAAAACAAAAAAAAAGTCTTTTATTTGATTTCGGATGGCGGCTACCAATCTACCTTAAATAAACTGAGTGCAAAATAATGATAATTTTATACTGTCCAACACACAAAGTATAAATTGTAAAATGCCTTAGACATATCTGATTTTTAAATTGTTTTTCATTTCATAAATTGCTACCTACATATTTATCAATAAAATTTACAGCATTTCAAAAGTAATCTTTAAATAGTCGTCAATGTGTTGCATTGTTGGAGTTGAAAAATCAGTGTATTTAAAGAATATCATTTGATTTTGATGAAATTTTGATTTTTAATGAATATGTATGGAAGAATTTACATATTTGCAACTAATATTTACAGATATATATTTGACAATATTATTAGATTTTTAAACGGTAGGGAATTATAATACACATATTTGGATATGTTGGATATGGTGATTATTTGGAGTTTATAAAATAAACAATAAAATAGAAAAATTATTAGTCGGATATTTCAATGAAGTTACTACTCTGGAAGACAAAACGGAATATAAATATTTAATAATAAGAGATAATCACTGATAAAAAATATATAGACATTTCAGTTTATTACAAATGTCAACTGCTTTATTACCACACGTTATCTATACTGGAGTATTTGCATTTTTAACAATGGTTATGAAACACGGTATCAATAACTAATCAAATTAATAATAAATCTATCAGGGTACAACCCAAACTGCTTACTCAATCAAAATCAAATCCCTAAAAGGATGAAAACGACATTTATAGTTTGTTATATCCAATTTGTTTATATTTTTGTTAACGTTTTGTTAGGAAATCTTTCAAACTACGAAACCGATTCTTCCTCCAATATAATACATTAACATCGTCTATATTAAGCCACAATTTATATTAATAAATTTCAATATTTCTAAACTTAGGAAAAAAGCACTCCATTGTCTCTATATCAGCGTATGCTGGTAGACTGGTTTCAGATACGTGAACATAGCTACATGCGAACTCAGGCAGGTATTGCTTGTCTTTCCTATAATAATAACATAGATAATGTATATGAAGTTTCCACTAGTTATTTAACTGAAATATAAAAAAAATTTATTTTGTTTTTCTCCTGTGAAAAAAAAATAAGTTCAAAGTAGGCAGAACCACTTACTATAAGGCTAAGAATGTGAAAATATATTCGAAAATTCGACAAGAAATTAGAAATTCGTTTCTAGTGTCCACAGATCTAGTTTCTGGATATTTCAGCGATATACAGATCCTTATGACGTGAGAAACAAATAACTGGGAATTCTTCACGATTAAAGCTGCGAAAGAATTCTACAAGCAACTTCGAAAAATTGAAAAATTCTAATTTAAAAAATTTAATGCCTCATTGGTCTACTTTCCCGCCAATTTTTATTCATTCTAAACCCTTAGATGTTTAGAATTTAATAACAAAAAGTTCATTTCGAATAATGTTTTGGAAGAACACTTTACTTTACATTGAAAATATGCATTAAAATTTTTGTTATTGAAGTTTTGATTATTGAATAACAAAAATCTAAGGGATAAGAATCAATAAAAATTATCGGGGATGTAGACCTATTGGTCATTGAATTTTTGAACTTAGAATTTATCAACCGTCGGTTATTGAATCATATGTTAAACATTTAAGGGAAAAGAATCAATAAAAGTTGGAGGGAAAGTAGACATGTTAGTAATAAAATTTTTGAACTAAGATTTTTCCAATTTTTTCGATGTAAAGTGTTCTTCTGAAACATCAATCAAAATGTACTTTTGGTTATTGGATTGTAAATATCTAACGAATAAGAATTGGCGGGATATTTGAATATTTCTTCCGAAACATCAATCGAAAAGAACATTTGGTTACTGAATAATAAACATTTAAGGGATAACCAATTAAAGGGATAATTTGGAGAGGAAGTAGACCTAAAAATCATTATATCTTGAACTAAGTATTTTTAAATATTTTTGATGTAGTGTGTTTTTCTACAGATCAATCGAAATGCATTTTTGGTTATTGAATTATTAACATCCGGCGGACAAAAATCAATAAAGATTAAGGTGAAAGTAGACCTATATAGCATTAAATTTTTGAACAAAGGATTTTTCAATTAGAGCGTTCATTCGAAACATCAATTGAAATGAACTTTTGGTTATTGAATAATAAACATCTAAGGTATAAGAATCAATAAAAATTGACGGCGAAGTAGATATATTTGTCGTTAATATTTTGAACTTCATTTTTTTCGATGTAGATGGTTCTTCGGAAACATAAATTGAAAAACAAAACATCAATGGGATAAGAAACAATAAACATTTGTCAATTTTTGCGATGAAGAGTGTACTTCTGATCCATCTATCGAATTGTTCTTATGGTTTTTTAATTATAAACATCTAAGGGATAAGAACAGTAAAAATAGACAAGGCCTATTAGTCATAAAATTTTTGGAATTTCGAAATTTTTGGTAAAGAATGTCCTTCCGAAAAATCAATGGGAATAAACTTTTGGTTACTGAATAACAAACATTAAAAGGGAAATAATCAATAAAAATTTTTGGAGGGGGGGGGTAGACCTATTAGTAAATTTTTGAGGTTAGAATTTTTCAAATTTTTGAGGTTAGAATTTTTCAATTTTTTTGGTGTGCTTTTGAAACATCAACCGAAATAAACTTTTGTTTATTGAATAATAAATATCTTAAGGACAAGAATCAATAAAAAATTTGAGGAAAAGTAGACCTAATAGTCATTAAAATTTTATCTTAGAAATTTTTTAATTTTTTCGATGTTCTTTGCGGGGAATTTTTCGAAGTGGCTTGGTGGATTTTTTGAACATCTTATCTTCAAGCTTCGATATCTATCCAAGACTTTCTAATTATTTGATACTCACGTTATTATGATCATTTATATCGCAGAAATATCCAGAAACTAGATCTGTTGACAATAAAAACGAATTTTCGAAAAAAGAACCTTTCTGAATATATTTTTATATTTCAAGCGTTATATTTAGTGATTCTTCATTGAACATTTTTTTGCTTTATGAGATAAAGTAAATTTATTATGAGAAAAACAAAATAAATTTATTTAATTTTATTTTAGTTAAATGACTAGTCGGAACTTCAAATACATCATTGATCAATTATTTTATGCTTAATGGCGATAATATTATACTTTGGCCAAATAACGTTTAAAAGTACGAAGTAATATATAAATATGGTATCTTGATTATTAAAAACGGCGTCTTCTTCGCAAAAATCTTCTACATGTATGTCCACAGACTGATATAATGTAGAAACACATAAGTTCTTCACGGAAATATTCACAAAATTTTATATTTGTACCACGCTCAAACTATTTTATTATTATAATATTACAAAAAATTTAAAACAAAATTATAATGGAGCCAAGTGAAGTGTACTTGAATTGATATATGTTGTATTCTACTTACGTCATTAAATTTGAATAAAATATAAATTATGTATTTCACCTGTATGAAATAATATTTATAAACAATGATGAATACCATTTACATACATAATAATAAAATATAACACACATGTAAGAAATAAAATATTATATGTATGTTATATAGTTATTAGTGTAGTATTTTGTTGTTATTAATCCTTAATGAAATATACTCTTTTTTCTATATATTTTTAAAATATATAAAAAAAACAAAACGTTTTTTAACCAGCAGCTGAAAGATATAAATTGTAGATATGGATAACTAAATTATTTATTACGATAATGTATTGAATAATTACTTGTGTCTTATTATAACATGAGATACTATAACTTTAAACATAAAATATGCTGTTTTTATAGAAATATTATCA
This sequence comes from Chrysopa pallens, assembly GCA_020423425.1. Taxonomy (NCBI): domain Eukaryota; kingdom Metazoa; phylum Arthropoda; class Insecta; order Neuroptera; family Chrysopidae; genus Chrysopa; species Chrysopa pallens. Next base: position 3,264,800 of record CM035591.1, read on the forward strand.
TTTCTTATTTCTAAAAGTTAATCAAACATAAACATTTCAAAAGAAAAACTGTTTTTTTTTACATAACTTAGACATTTCTTTTCGGATCGTTTTTGATGAAAGAGAATAATGATTAAAGCTCAAAAAACCACGCCGATCACCGTCAGGGACATGAAAATCGGTTGATTGGTTAGAGAGATATCGTTAACGAAATATTCGGGAACAGCTAGCTTTTAAAAAAAAAAATTATATTTTTGAGCTCGAAGGGCTCAAAAATATTGTAATATGTTCAATTCTAAGTGCTTAGGTATGAAAATAGCGGAAAATTGCAGGGATGGCCTATAGGGTAAACCGTTTTCCAATTTTGTTTTTAAATATAATAATATGAAATAATTTAACAAAATCCAATAGAATAAGTTTATTTGTAATTTCAATTTAATAACTTTAAAACATTTCACAGATTAATAAGATCTTTTTAAATAAAATTGAAAGAAATAAATAAGGATAAAATTCAATATTTATATAACATTTATGTTTGTCCCTAGCGAGATTCGAACAACAATTCGCAAATTTACAATTATTTGGTTTCTAATCATTAATAAAATTTATGAAACAGTAACAGATACACATAGTTTACCAGGCATGGCCTATGTAAAATATATATACAAATGATTTTATTGTTTAATATAAGGTTGATAGTAATTTATTGCTTTCGGTCTTTATAATTTGTTTGTTCTTAATTTGTAACTACTTAAATCTGATTATTTGATTATGCGTTAGTTGGACCCTTTTGGCAGTTCTACAGAGAAAAATATAGAAAAAACCTGTTGTAGCTGCAATGGCTAGCTATTTGTTACATGAGAGTACAGGAATGTTTGGGATTTAAGAAATTGGTTGTTTATTTATTTATCTGTGTTTTATAATTATACTAGCGGCCCGGTACATGCTTCGCTACGTATTAAGTGAAATAATAAAAAAATTTAATTGGGACATCAAATTCATTTATTCAAACAAAAAAAATATTTTATTAGCTATTTTCAACTTAATCGAAAACATTTGGATAAACATTATATTTTGTTTTTCCATTATGAGCATCAATAAACAAACGGCTGGGGGTACCGAATCTGGAACAGGCAACATAAAGGATGGCCATGTGAAAAACATGATTCTTTCAAATTCACACCACAAACGTGAAGTGTTTGCCCTTGGGTCTTGTTGATGGACATCGCAAATGATAAACGCACAGGATATTGTAATCGTTTGAACTCAAATGGCATATAAGTTGGAATCATAGGGATACGCGGTATCAAACTTCTCCTTTTGATTTAGCAGTTAAGATCGTAACTTCAATCAAATTTGGCAATAACTTTTTCATTGCCAATCTGGTGCCATTACACAGTTTTGGTGGATTTATATTTCGGAATAATATAATCAATGAAGCAACTTTCAGATACAAGCAATGCTGTGGCATACCAGCCGGTTCAAATGAATTAACAAATTCAATTTGATAATTCATTGCCTCATTTAGATTCATAACACTGTCAATTGATTTATATGTCGTGACTACACCTGGTAGTTTCGCTTGAATTTGAAAATTAATTGCATTGCTATGAATGTTCTTCGGTGCTAAAATGGTGTGTTCTCTCAATCAAGCATGATTTCTGTAATTCTGAAGAATATTCGGAAAAACACATTCGATCAATTCATCTATCGCTTGAGCAATTGTACAAAAATTGTTCGGTACAGCGATCAATCCGTTGGTACTGTCGATTTGTATTTTGCAATCACCTATTTCTAAAAAGTGTTTTGAAAACTTAGGCAGCTGGATCATTTTTTAGGTGAATACGCATATTATTGTTCAGTGTCAATTTTCGTACATATCTCCAAATAACAGATGACTTCAAACAGGCATTAATTTCATCAGCAGGAGTTAATCGAGGAATGACACGCAATGTTTGACGAAAATCCCCTGACAGTAATATCCAAGATTAAATGCTTTTAGTGATTTTTTATTCGCCATTGTACACTTATTCCATAAAATAATTGACGTTAATCGCAGAACTTTTGCCATAGCAGAATTTCTCGAAATATTGCAAGTTAGAGTTTCAATCACCTGTACATTCAATAGCAATTTTAATGCAGGGTGTGCGGTCCGTCTACCTTCTAATAATGTAGCAGCAATTCCCGAAGATGCAAGGGCAAATGAAATTTTCTGTTCCGATCGAATTGTATCTAAAATCAATGATATAACGAACGTTTAGCCTGTACCGCCAGGTGCATCCAAGAAATATAATCCATCTGCATTATTGGAATATGTCATATACATGGTTTTGCTGGATATTCAATTTGGTTTTATTCGATTGTACAAATAAACGCAAATCATTAGAATTGAATTCCTGCTCAAGTTGCAATTCACGGTCAAATAAATCATGAATCTGACGATTTGGTGCGGTCATACCCTATTATACTTATGCTTTATTTGCAATCGTTAGACACATATCATCAATTATTACCAAAGCTTTGTTGTACATTTCCAAGGTAATCAACAAATTGACAGCTAAATACCTATTAACAAAATGATCAGCCATTCATTGAATTCATTTCTTACAAAAAATGTGATAAACGAAGAACTGCTTGACCGATTTTGTGCAAACTTCAGATAAACCATCTACTAGATAGTCCAAACAAAGCCTAACAATTTGGTTTGGATAGGTGAGCCTCCTCTTTAGTTATAAAATTACAACGAAAAGTAGCATTGTATTTTATATATATAGATTACACATTTAAAATTAAAAATAAAATAATTTGGTTGTTGTTAGATTCGATTGAGTGTTAGGTTTTATCGTTTTTTTTTGTTTTCTTTATTTGTTTATTTTTATCAAATAATTATTGTATTTTTGAAAGTTTTGCAATAACTTGTCGCTGTTGTTTTGCGATTAACTCTCTAATTGTACTGATATAGGCTTTTTAATGCAATTCGATGATTGTAGTGTAGGGACTAGTTTAATATAAGCCTTAAACACTTGTTTTGCAGCCTTTGTAGTTTGTTTTTATCTGTGATAGATGTGTTTTGGCACATTGGTGCACTGTAAGTTTTTACTTGCCTTATAATGACAGTATAAAAAAATCTTTGATTCTTAATCGATAATTGGCTATTTTTCTTAAGTAGCGGGCATAGATTCCTGATAACGCCATTTCCCTTTTTAATCAGATTATTTGTGTTCTGCAGAACAAAAATCTCCTGTACAGTTACACACCAACATATTTGATTGTTGTTTGTTTGAGGTTTGTTTTTTTCTTGATTCACTTTAAGCTTTTCACTCCTAAAACCGAACTGCTCGTCTCTGATTAGTCCGATCCGAGAGCCATGTGTATTTATTCTTTTGAAAATAATTTTTTCTATAATTTTTGAAATTGAACTTATTAGAACAATAGGTCTATAATTTTAGGTATCCCTGTGGATTTTGGCTTAGGTATATAGCGTTTATTATGTACGTTAATGTGTTCTTTTATTTCTTTTGAGTTAATTAATTTTATTTCTTGGTTTGGAGCGTTATTTGATCCTTACATTTTATGGCAGGAATAGAGTAACGAATTTTTCTGAAGGATCTGGATACCCTTTTTCGCCTGGTTTTAGGTTTTTAAGAGTTTTTTTCCCATGCAATGTTTAATTCGGTTTTAATGTTATTTTCAATCTGGCTATTTAGTCTGTTGAAATTTTGTTCTTCAAATTTTGTTCCCTGTAGTTTTTGTGTGTGTTTTTTTTGTAGATATTAGAGCCTTGGTAAAATTGTCCAAGGCTTTATTGATCTCCGACGGTGTGACGGGGTAAAATTTGTTATCAATAACAATTATCTCATTCAATATTTTCCTGAAATCTACCCAATTGGTGTTTTTATATGATACGATTTTTTTATTTACAATTTTCTTATGCTGATCTTTCAGTGTGAACTAAATGGAGTTATAATCCGAATTCAATTCGGGTAGTGATTTACGTAATTTAAAACATTCCTATTGATCGTTAAAAAGTTGTACAGAATATGTCCTTTAGTATTTATTATGTGGTTATGCCATATGTCTAGCGTTTAGACCCCCGAACAGAATAACCCTATCGCCGACACCGGTGAGTAATTGTAGATCTTGTACAGTTATTTTATTTCTTCAATTGTTATATACTGCAACTAAATATATGCTATTAAATACTTTGATACAGGTATATTCTATTGTACAATTGGAGTTAGTTTTAACGAATTGATATAGAACACTATTCTTAATTACTAATGCGACGTGGGCTGTGCGATCTTTTCTTATTATGTCGTAATTTTAAATTTTAAATTTTATTTCGTTTGCCAGGTTCGTTTCGTTAATGACTCGTATGTCTATGTTTTATGGGTGATAAAATTCTGAACTCATTGAGTTTTGGCCGTACACCATTTGCATTCCAGGATGCACAGATGAAGGCATTATGGGGTTCAATTAAAATAGTGTTGACAGAAAATATTATTCCCTTATGTTATTATTAAGCTCCCTAACGTAAGCTAGCATTAGGTTTACATTAATTAGTTTATTCAATTGATCGAATTTACTCACCAACGTGTTGAAGTTATCTTGGCTGGCTTAATTTTGGTGAGGGTGTATGTAGGTTAGAGGTGTAGGGTGATTTGGTGGTTTGATGAGTGACTTTTGTTGGAATGGGGGCTGGTATTAATGTAGTTTTTTTGGTTTTGGTGTGTTTGTTGTCTGTTAAGTTTTGTTGTATTTAAGCTCTAATTTTTTCAGATATACTTCTCGTACCATTCTTATCCTACGCTAGGTGGAGCCCGCACAGTTTGCACACTTGTTATATTTGGTGGTGTTTGGATTATCTTTTTTGATGATGATCCGCACATTTAAGGCATGTCCCCATTTTAGGCATCTCCTGGACTTAAGAATTTTACTGGCTTTGTTTATTCCCAGTGTGCTATCATGTGATAGACATATCGTACATGTTTATACCTCCGCCCATCATAATCAAGTACAGACCCCTGCATCAGTTTTTTATTTTGTAGATGTTATGGACGTTCAGTCCAATTTTTTTCTGTAGATCGCGTTTAATGTCATCAATGTCAGAATTACTATCAATACTTCTCATTATAAAGGCATGTTATTTTTGACCTTTGGAAGTGTAGGTATGATATTCCATAGTTTTGTCTTCCTCTATTCTCTCTATGTAATTTTATATTTGCCCATATAATTTATAAATAGACTTGTATTTTCTTGTGAGTATTTTATATAGAATCCTTTTTGAATATCTTCTTTTATTTTGTTGACAAAGTCCTTGTGATCCTTTACTTTGTAGTGGAATACGATGGGTGCTGGTTTTTGTGTTTTAGTTTTATTCTTATTTTCTTTGTTTTGTATCTCTGCGTCGGAATTATTGAGAAGTGATCTTAGTCCAGTTGCTTTGTTTGTGTTTGTGCCACTAGTTGATGGTACTGATGGTACATACTTCTGAAGGTTCTGACATTTTGTTAGTTTCAACGTTTACACTGTTTGTTACAATCAATTTTTCATTATTTTTTTCACATCAGGCTTTTTATTAATTATAGTCTCATCAATAATGTTTGTAATTGCCTTTTTTAAAATTTCCGGCACTTGGGAACTGTTTAGCCGAACCACTTTTATATATTTTATTTAAATATTTATTAATTAATTTTTTTTAAAAGGTTAAATTATATCAATTATTGTTTAAATAATTTTTTTATTACAATATTATGTAATATGTTACTTTGAGATAAAATAGTTTGTTTATAAGCGCTCCTGATCACTTCGACTATCCAGACAATTTTGTTTTTAAGACTTTATCCACTCCGCCGAACGTGCTTAACGTAATGATAAATCGTATAAAAGATAATAACACATAAGACAAATACAATGGTAATTGATATATTATTTTTATTTTAAAACAAACAAAGGCCGTTGAATGCTTTTTTTACACTTTGGTTATGTTTAATATTTACTTCAAAAATTTTATGTTTAGAAACTAACACTTTGCACCTCGTAGCACTTGTTATATTGAAACACTTTTACATTTAAACATTAATTAAAATATATATTTACAATTGCTTCAAATGAAAAATTGGGAGCACACTAACAACGTCTGGTATGCATACCAGATGAAATAACATATTCGATAAAATCAGATTTTTTATTAATTGAGTTTACTTCTAAGAGAAGAAAGTTTGTATGTTGGTACAGTGATCATAATCATAATTAAGTGATATGAAAATTTATAATGTTTGAGTATAAAAGATATGATATGCTTATAGACTTAACGGGACTATTAGTTAGGGACTTATAGTAATAAGGTTTGCACAATAAGAGCAATTCTAAACCCATTTTTAGTATATATGCTAAATTTTCACAACATTTCATGACGTTATGTGTGGTTTTTGCAAGTAAAATGTAGCAAACATACATGCTTACATAATTATATATCATATCTATCTATTAATTAAATGTAAAACCATATCATTAAATGATGTTTTGAAAAAATAAGTTGTTTTTTATTGATTTTATTAAAATTTGATTTTCTTATTTATTAAAATTAAAATGATATATTCCTAATTGTAGTCAATGTATGCATGTTTTCATTATATATTGATAAATGCACTTAAAATATTACTGTAATTGTTCATTAATTTTGTACGAATATATATATATATATATATATATATTTATATATATATATATATATATATATATATATATATATATATATATATATATATATATATATATATATATATATATATATACAAATCTACATAGGTAATATAATTATTATACAAGTAGTAAAATAAAAGCAATTAAATTATTAAATGAAATCCTTATTAATCCTTAATAAGTTGTATGGTTATATTCTTCAAAGGTCTAATCAAAATCAACGACGATTAAAACATACTAAATAAAATGACAGCTGATCTTATAAAACTCTCTCTGATTAAAATAAAATTCAATTAGTTATATATACCGGGGTAGAAATTAAAAAATGGTAACAAGTGGAAGAAAATTATAGTAGGATGAAACCTATTGGAAACGCAAGATAATATGATAAAAATGAAAGGAAACATAAATTACCAGCGATCTGAGTTCGGGAAGTAGAAGGGGGTGAGTGTTTAAGGGTAAAATTCGGAATTTCCGGCAAAACTACAAGTCCTATGGTAAAATAGCAAAGTTTTAGGTAATAAAAAGATCCACAACTTTTGTATTCATTTTTATTCATACATCATTCAAACCATCAAAACACGAAAAATGCTTTTTTGCATTTCGTAAGAAAATTTACGACGGTAGTGTATATTTTTTTACACCATCAGAAAGAAACAATTTCAAAAAAAAAAAAAAAAAACGAACGCCAACTTTTTTGAAAAAGTTGAAATTTTGACGTGAGATTTTCGATTGAAAATTAGGGTTGGTTATCGATATTTAATCAAAATTAGGTGAAAAAATAAATATTTAAATTAAAAAATTACCGTATATTTGGATACAAAAAGGTAAGTTTCCATCAAATTTCTTGCAAAAATTTTTTTATGTAATAGATAAAAATAAAAACCAAAAACTTGGCTATTTGAATTTTTCTAATCTTTAAAACAATTGAAATGGTTCTTCTATTATATGTATTGTTTGGAGCAAGTTAAAGCATAAATATTTTTTGGCTCTGTGCAATAGTTTTGCTCTGTTTTCAGGTCTTAAATTACTTGGTATTCGACTAACTGCTTGTTTCGCCTGGAGAAGGCCTTATAAATAAAGATTATGCGAGTTTTTTCATTTTTTTTTTCAGTTATGAGGTGACCAGTGATCTAACTGAAACGAGAGATAAAAGTCTACCTACTATTCAATTATTTTATAATTATAATTTATTTCTTGACGTTTAATTTTTGAATAAATTTAGAGGTCATATTATAAACTTCTTCAGATAATTCGGTGAATGGTTATATATATAATTCGGATTTATCCAATTATTCTCACTGTTTTGACAATGGGATAAAATCCGAAATATGAGCCAACAAAATTTAATAAATTACCACTAGTTTTGCAAATAAAAACAAAAAGGTGTAAAAGTAATTTATTTTAACAAAAAAAATAAATTATCTGTGTACATTGGCTGTACGGACGGAACTCGCACATTATAGGATTTTCTAACAGTAAAAACTGACAATATCGTTCTAAAGAATTTCTCATAAAACATCAGATTTTCTGATCCGAAATGTTTATGAGAATATCTGATGATATGTGTGTACATACAATGCTTTAAGAAGTATCATCAGAATTTCTTACTCTGATGGTATCTATAGCATTATCAAAATTTTGTATAAGACTTTCTATGAGGCTACGACTTAATTTCCGTTGATTTAGAATGGCTGGTTTTCAAAAAAATTAATTGATCTACATTAAAATTATTTTTTTATTTTCTCAAAAAATATCTTTATTTCCCCAGTATATTTAGAATTGAATATAATACGTGTATATTACTACCGTTTTAGTTTTGTTTGTTTTTCTTAAAGACAATCCGACTAAAGTAAAAATTAAGCGTATGTGGTAGCTTGTTGAGACATCTCTTGACTTGGAGTGATGGAAATTAGTGTTTTAAGTCATATCATCCTTTCCTATTCAAGAACCATTTACACGAACAATGATTTGAAAATTTTCAATAAATTTCAATGACATCAATCATTATTTTATGTCATTTTGTTTACAAAAGTTATGAATAATTGAATGCAATTTAAGATTTACAATGCAAAATAAACATAAAAAATAAAGTTTTAACTCCAATTAAATTTTGTTAATTAAAAATTTATAGGTAATATTCATTAATTTGATATAATAATTTTGTATAAATAATACATCTAAAATTACTGTCAAAATAATACTTTTGTTTTTTACAAGCTTTCTTCATAATATAATTTTTCGCTGCTTTTCAAGTGGTATATAACTTTCAATCGTGATATATGGATGAAATTCGCAAATGTGACAATCGCAAATTTGTATTTTCGAATATACGAAATTTCTTTTAAAAAAATAAATCCACGCACATCCAAACCTTTAAAAATCTATTGAAGAATTACCTAAAGAAACTGGCATGGTTATAGCTTGTCAATCAGCCATGTTCTAATGACCAATTTGCAATTGTAAACCATGGTTTACCCAAGAGTTGCGACTGTTGAAAAAACAAACAGTGCAGCACCGCAGAACTGCACATTTACATTTAAATAAAATCACGAAATGCAAATCAAAATATAGATTGAATAACTAACACTGAATAACTACGAAGGTTATCAATGGCATTGCGAACACTAAAAACAATACCTAGTTCTGGAAAACGGTAAACATACTAACACGCAAACCGTAGAAAACAGGGTTGCCAGCAACTAAAATAATCTGAAGAATATTTCCAAATTTTTTGCTTAGCAGATATTGTTGCACCAATAAAAATTGTAGCTATAGCCCCCCGTCCATATTTAGATAATGAAATTCAACATGAAGAATGAATGGTTTCTTTAATTAAATGTAAAAACAATAAGTTAGCAGGCGTAGAACGCGTTCCATTTGAGTTTCATAAGCACCTACCAGTCAATTGGACACATATTACTGTACCTGAATGGTCCAGAAATGCTAACGACAATACTACATAAATCAGGTAATCAATCCAAAGAGCCTAGCTAACTATCGTCCTATAGCGCTTTTGAATACACTCATGAAAGTATTCAATAACATACTCAATGCTAGCCTTACACGCAGGATTGATAAAGAAAAACTTTTACCGGAGTTCCAAAATGGGTTTCGTCCAGGCAGAAGTTGTTTGAATTATATTTTTATACCGAATATTTTATTGACTATTCATTTAGTGATGATTTTAGGATTAAAATAGTTTTTATATTCTTCGAAATTTCAAAAACCTTACACTTTTATTACAAATAATTTTCATAATCACATAGACGCATATCTAAATGGTTGGTCAATGGAAGTATTTTTGCATGAAATGGTTTGTCAAAAAATAAAAAAATTTACATATTCATTCTCACCAATTTATGTAAAACATGATTATTCATTTAAATGTACGATAATTATAAAAATTAGAATCTGGTTTGTTATATTCTTTATAATTTTTATAGTCTTTTATTATAATTCTGTAAACTATAATTTAACTATACTTCTGTGAACATCTAATAATTTTTAAAACTACAGAATATTTTTCTTGTTATTATTCTTTCTCAACATTACAATTTAAATTTATAGCAATAACACTAAAATTAGAAAATATATTTGACTTTAAATAAATATGATAGGGCTAATTATTTTAATAAGGGAAATTCATATTTGTAAATGATAATGTCTGATTTTACTCTCCGAAAAAAGGAAGTTGCAGAAACTCAATTCGCAAAAATGCATTGTAGTTAATAAGCGGTTTTCGCCCTACCAAATCTTCCTTGGTTTTTCTTTGTATTTTTTTCCGACGAAGATTTTGTTTGTTTGTTTTTTTATTAAGTTCCCTACAAAATAGTTCTTGAATTGATTTATAAACATTAAATTCAGGTTTCATCACGGACTGCTCATAATGTATTGAAAAAAAATTATTGAAAGTATTGCTTTAGATTTGATGCTTTCCAGATTTCTGTAATTTTAATATATTAAAATTTTTATTTCGCAGAATGCCTTAGAAGAGAAATTCCCCTCTATTAGAGCATCCACTCCCTATATTATATTGTTAAGTTTTAAATTACAAAGATTAAAGTATTTTTAGTTGCTTACATTTAATAATAAAAAAAAGATTAAAAGAACTAATATATGGTAATTTGCTCTTAAAAGTACGAAACAAGAAAATATTCTTATTCGAAATTTGATAATGCGATGTCCAAAGTAGAGTTTGCCGAATCGTGTGGCAGTGGCTATACTCTATCCAGTGTATCCAGTCTATACAGTTATAAATACATATATAGTAATAATATGTATTATAATTATGTTTGTGCTTAGCTAAATTTCAGGTGAAATTTCGGGGAATCTATACAGGTTACGAAAAATTTTTCAAACAAAAGTTGTTTATTTTGAAAAGAACAAACAATTTTCTATCTTTGGATTTTTCTTCTATCCTTAAGATTTATAAATTTACTTAAGGGTCATGGATCGTCAAGGATCCATTAGGTCCAAAGGATATCACGCCACCAAAAATTTCAACTCTCTATCTCTTTCCGTTTTTGAGTTGAACACCTTTACCAAAATTTTGTTTGTGCGGTCAATATTTTCTAGCGTTACAAATTTTAGATTAAAATTAATATACTTTGATATATTGTATATATATCGAGTTATAACCAGGTGGATTGGACAGTGTAAATGTAGAAAACATATTTTAACAATTTTTACTACAGTTTTTTTTATTTTTTACCCAATTTCCAGTAATTATATTAAACTACCATTGATCTTATGCTATCATAAATTAAAAATGTATTCAATAATTCTTACCTGTTAAAACACAACCAACGAATGTAAATAAAAATCCAAATACTGGTAAAACAATTTGACAATTAGCAGCAATTACTACACCCGCTACCATTAAACCACCTTCGATTTTCTCCACACGTAAACGTGAAATTGGTGCAAGACATTTAATTGTTGTTGAAGGTGGTTGTGAACGACTATTTAGTGACGTTGGGGGTGGTTGTGATACAGGTGCCATTACTGCCATTACTGTAGATTTAACAGGAGAATTGTCCGTCCTCAAAACAAACAAAAAATACAAATTAATTATGATAAAAAAAACCATATTTTACTTATCTTTTAACAACCTTAGAAATAATAAAATATTCTGCCCACTGTCTGTCTGCTCGCCTGTTAGCTGACAGCTAGAACACAATTGGCAAGACTTAGGCACATCGCACACGACGCGATTTGTGTATAATCGGCGATATCATACATATGATTTGCTTATGGAAACCAATGTATAGTCGCACACGACGTGATTTTCGTGATTTGAAATCATACATATGATAAAAAAATCGTTGTTAAACTCCTTCGTTCTTAAAATCATATGGGCAACTTTTTTTTATTCTTGTTTATACAGTCATATAAATCAATGCTTATGACAAAGATAGAGAGTTAAATAATGTTATTTTTAATATTTAAAAATAAAAACATGTCAATGCTTGTTTATATACAAACAAAAAAAGGTTAGATTCATGTCCTGAACCATATAGAACAGGCTTAATAGGTGCATCTTATAAAGCAGATCATAAATTTTTTTAAATACATACATATGCTTTAAAGAAAAGTAAATGCTTATAATATCCTGCAATATTTATATCTTTGAATACATGCTATACTTTTATCACATATATGGTATTGTTGCAACTGTTGTGTCGTATACGGATAGAGATTAGTTTCCATAAGAAAATTACGTGTACGAAATCGCACTGTATAAGATATGCATAATCAAATACTGAAATCGTAAGAATTCCATCATGATGCGACAACAATCGTATGTAATTTTACATTCGTAAGCAACGTTGTCAAATTCATAAGAGCTTTCACCTATAGTATTACTCAGTTAAATGCTCAACCTAAAAAATTTCTAGACATATTTATTATTTTTGGATAGCAAAAAGGGAAGAACCTCCTTCTCTAGGTATACTTCTCCTAATTGTTGTAGCAACGTTGCAATAGACACAACATTTCTTCATTATGGCAGTAATGACGTTCTGCAAGAGTTTATAAACTTATTTTCTTATAACACTTTTCAAGCGTCAATATTAATTTCATTCATTTCAATGACAGGGTAAATAAACAGAAATTAACTTTAGACTTATTTTATAAAATTAAACCAATACATCTTATACTATTAAATACTGTAGAAATATAGTAATTGTACAGTGGCTATAATCTGTATCTATTCTAATCACATTAAACAAATAAAACAAATTAAAGTAACAAATAACCGAGTTAATTTAAGGATATTTTAATTAATTTTACGATATAAGATTGAGCATCAATGTTTGAACTACTTTAATCATTAGCATTCATAAGACACTCTAATATCTATACAGTTATAAATTATATATATATATATATATATATATATATATATATATATATATATATATATATATATATATATATATATATATATATATATATATATATATATAAATATATATATATGGTTTAGTCATAGTATATTAGTATTAACCCATCTCAGTCTCCCGTTCGTCATCAAGATAACTGAAAAACGACAAGAGACAGGTAGTTGAACTTTTGGTGTCATATTCTGGATCTTAAAAGTGTGTCTAAGTTCGTAAATGAGCAAATTCGGTATAATGGGATAATTAGATCCATGACCCAACTTAACCATTAAAAAACATTCAAAACGGTAATTGTTTGATTAAAAAAAAAAATGTATGTACATTTTTCGGAATGTTTATATTCGCCACAGTTTAAGCTAATTAACAGATTCTTATTATATACGAAAAATGTTCATACAAGTTTTTTGTGTTTGTTTTGTATCTTTTTTTATGCTTAAGTTGGATCATAGATCTAATTAGCCCATTATACCGATTTTGCCAATTTACGAACTTAGAGTCACTCTTAAGATCCAGAATATGACACCAAAAGTTCAACTAGCTGTCTCTTGTCGTTTTTTAGTTATCTTGATGACGAACGGGAGACTGAAATGGGTAAATACTAATATACTTTGACTTAACCTTCTATATATATATATATATATATATAGATATATATATATATATATATATATATATATATATATATATATATATATATATATATATATATATATATATATATATATATAGATATATAAAATTTGTAACACGAAATGCGAATTTAAAATGGCTTAAAGTATAATCTATTATAATCTATATTATTTATTACTTGATGTATTTCATCCTTTAAGACACTGTATATACATATTTTGTTATTAGTAAACAAACTATGTATTACCCCTTTTTCAAAAAACGTTACAAAGTCGGAGCAACTTCTGTTGCTCCGTGTGCGACTAAAATGCTGTGATCTCGCTGATTTCACCTAAATCACCCAATGTGCGATGTGCCTTACAAATCGTATTTTCGTTTATATAATGCGAAGGTAATTTTAGTAACATATCTAAACGTTTTTAAATCCTACAAGACAGGATGTTATACCTACAAGTTAGTTATTGATTGTAAGTATAATTGGGATAGTTAGGTAAAGTAGGTTTTAGTTTCGTTGGGTTTTGATGGTTCAAACAAAATTGTAATGGTTTGGAGAATGACCTCGCGAATATTATAACAGGTTTCAATGCTAGTGTTTTACCTAGATCGCATTTAACACGATGTATAAATGGTTCTCTAAAGACAAAAGCAAGAAATTTCAAGCGAGTATTTCTTTAGATATGATCTGCTTAATAAGACAATTAAGATTCATACATCACTATAACCAAGTATACGAATATTGATAAAAGGGGTATTATATTAGTGCGACGCAATCGAGGTTTGTTGCATATGTAATTTGACAGAATAAGAATCATCATAATGTTCTAGAAAGGGTTAAATTTGGCAAACGTAAAATAAAAAAAAATTTATGTGATAAATAAATGGACATCTTAATTTATTTTTACAATTTATACAAAATTTCAATCGAACTTGATTGTGGTTGATAAATGGTTGTTATTAATTTTATAAGTTACTTTATTATTACTTGTATCATAATTTAATCATATTGTTTGCATATTATTGATTATAGTTTACTACTTAATTATTGATTGAAGGATCACAGTCTTTCATCACTACATCAAAATAGTTAAGGACATATATCATTTATTAAATTTATCTTTAACAAATTATTGCAATCAAGTTTCTTTGTATACAAGTATATAAATTTGACTAATTACAGTCTTGTCAATAATACTTTGACTTCATACTATGTTCGCCAAAAATAATAAGTTTGGAAATTTAATTTGTTTTGTTTTCGTTTAGAAAATGATATTAAGTTGAAAAATCTAAGTCGTCAATAAAAACAATATCGAGAAGGTTATTGAAAAATACAAAGTCTTAATTACGTTCGAGATTAACACGCCTGTCTATAAAAGTTAACCCCGAAAAGGACAGATAAATATTAGACAATTGTTCAAGAAAACTTCAGTGGCAGCTATCTTCCACTGATAGTCATTTAGTTAAAATAATTACAAAATAATTACTTTGAGACTGACAACACCATAATAAAAATAAGCAACTACTATGGTAACCAGCAGTTACGTTTCTCAATTCTACTTTACCGATTACTAGATCTACTAGATCACACCAATAATTTCAAAATGACTACTGATGTCACAACAATGAAAAAAAAATCATT
Organism: Chrysopa pallens; assembly: GCA_020423425.1. NCBI lineage: Eukaryota > Metazoa > Arthropoda > Insecta > Neuroptera > Chrysopidae > Chrysopa > Chrysopa pallens. The sequence continues at coordinate 3,280,154 of CM035591.1, forward strand.
ATCAATATTTCAACAAATAAATAATTATAAGAAAAAAATAAACCACTAGTAAAATTAATTCATAAAGTTCTTAGCAACAGACATAATATTAATGAACTTAGCCCTTTAGTAACTTAATTATTTCGGAGTTAACTATTATACACAAGTACGATTAACCATAAATGTAATATTTTTGAAAGATTGATAAACTGATAAAGTTGTGAAATGCAACGAAACGTTGCGTCATTTGAAAATATAACACTAGTATTTTTCTATCGAATTTCATGATATATCATATAAGTTTTTACTTTCATCTAAAAATAGACTGTTACCATACTGCTAATCGTAATTAATTATATATTCATTATGGCCGACAATCAAGCAACATAATTATAATATACGTTGTTTCTATAAGTTTGTAGTTTATATTATTTTTGAACACGTCGTTAGTCATATTGATTGAAGCATGCAGTTTTATACAAAACAAAAATTGTATAATTTTCTTTGGCTGATGTTAAGGAGTGATATCTGTATGATTCACAGTAAATTTACGGTAATTAAGCGGCACTTAATCGACTATTCGAAATTGAAATATTTCGATATGGTATGGTAGTGCTAACTTGACATATATTGCTTTTGTTTATAATTTGAATTCGACCAAATATTAGCCATCAAAGCTTGTGGAATGCCAACTATTAAAAATGTTATATACAAAAATTCAAACATTTTCAATTCCATTGTTTAGGTAGAAAAATAGTTTTAAAACTCGAACAGTAGGTACAGAATATGTCAGAATATATAAAGTCTTATTTTTGTAACACTAGAAAATATTGAAGGCATTAACATTTTGATACTGCAGATGTTCATTCAAACACCTAATTAGTTCATTTTCGTTTGTAATCCGAAATATTGGTGGTGTATTATAGTCTTAAAAAGTTCGTGAATGAGCAAAATCAGTGCATTGGGATAGATTCATTACCCAACTTTTAAACCATAAAATTCTAAAAACAAAAAATAATTATTTTTCTAAAACAAAAAACTTTAAATTGAAATGTTATTTCGTAAAATATTATATATGTAACATACATAGTCTATATATTTAAAGTGTTTTTTATGAATGATAATGATTCAAAAATGTTCAAACTTTGATCCCGAACGATATGTCGGGTATCTAAACAGTTAACTCTGTTAGTTATTAAGATCACTTTTTATATCTTTAATAAAAATTTTTACACTCAAAATAAAAACGAATTTTTTACGGTATATTAAAGTTATAATGTTAGAAAATATTAGAAAAGGCTACTAACTTAAGATGAATTGTAATGTTTTAATCTAGTATGGAAAACGTATGAAAATTTATACTGCCCCTTTCTCACGTACGATAACTAAACAAAAAATGGCATAATAAAAACACTTCCCGTATGGGTAAACTATTGAAAATCGAACGAATGGTAGTCTTTTCTTTTCAGTAAAGTCGATAGTCTTAAAACAATGAAATGTTTGCGGTTCTTTCATGTGAGTAGAAATTTAAAAGGATGACAACCGTTTACATTTAAGCAAAAAGGAAGTTAAATATCACAAACAGATCAATAGCTAAAGAATAGTACTAAATATAAATTCTTCTTGAAATTTAATTTTTTCAGTTTAATGGTACCACAAACTTCAATTTATTTGACAAAGCTTACTAATAGGATATTTACTTAATCAAAACAGCTAATACATAATTTTTCAAGAATACATTTTATAAATAAGTCAATAAATTTATTTGACAAAGCTTACTAATAGGATATTTACTTAATCAAAACAGCTAATACTTAATTTTTCAAGAATACATTTTATAAATAAGCCAATAAAAATAAATTTGATATGCTGATAAGAATGCAATTTATATACCATACGATAGTAGATGATAAAGTTGAATCAGATATATTACTTATAAATTAGTTTATACACACTAAAAATTTATTATTTATTAAAATTATTAATACCAAATCACTTTATGTTATAAAAATTATTTTCTTCCTGTTTACTTTTTAAATATTTTTATTAATAATGTCATTCTATTCTATGCTGTAATAATCATTGTATTTTTTTTTTTCAATTTTCTCGCAAAAATAATTAAAACAAGTTACAACTAAAGAGGTTAATTGTTAAGATACTGGATAAATGATTACCTATCAATGTTTGAACTATTTTTAATTATGAGCATTTATAAAATACTCTTGATATGCAGTACGTATTCACAGTTATAAATACATATACAATAATATCTATTTTAGTTATATAGGGCGTTTCCGGTGAAACACCATTTTACGTGGTGGTAGAGTAGTACACAAGAATTGTAAGAAAATATTCCATATCACATGTCTCCAATTATTCATTTAATTTTTTTGTACTTTTAAGACAATCGATAAATACGCCAATATTAACTCAAAACAACCGGTTATCAATAAAAGAAACCAAAATTCATTGAACTCAGTGCTGAAATTTTTTTAATAAACTTTGAACATCTTCCTTTTCCTTTTCTTTAAGTTTGCTTTGGCTAAATACTTACAATACTAACTAACACACATGTATATATGTAATCAATAAAAATTGGACACATTTTATATAAAATTTTATAACAATTCACTACCACCTCCTAAAATGTGGTGAAATTGTGGTAAATCCAAAGATTTAACGAAAAATATTTTCAAAAAACTTGTTTGTTTTAAAGAAACAAAAATTTTCCTTCTATTTCTTTTATTGTTCAAAAGTTGTGTCACTAATGCATTGGACGGACCTAATGGGCCGATTTTGATCATTCACAAACTTAAACCCACTTACGAACTCTCGAAAACGCCACCAAAAGTCTTTATATGTCGAGTATAGAAATATTATGAAATTTGACTAGAACCATTTTGACATGAAAACGGAGAATAAACGTATAAACGTATGGAAAATATTTTTTTGGTGAAACTCCTTTTGTTTTGATGTCAAGACGTTATTTTCATAAAATTTGTGAAATTATTTTTTAAATTATTTTTTCAGTGATTAGTTCGAAATGATTGAAAAAAATACATTGTAAATAAGATTTTAGTATATAAGATGTCTTTTTTTAGATGACTAATTCAAATTTAAGGAGAGGGTAGGTTTTAAAATATTTTATTATTTTTTTAAAAAATTGTTATACACAATATCTCAAGAATATTGTAGCCAAATTTCAAGTCGCTCGGAGCAAAATTGACGACGTAAAAAGTGTGTAAACGTCCGTCCGCTGTTTAGCTCTCGTATAAGCCGATCGGAGCTGGAAGCTGGAAAACAGACTAAAGAAGGTTCTAAAGATTCGCCAAAAAGATGCTTTAGACATCATGGGTGACGGCAACATTCCTCATGGACCAGGAATCAATAATTCAGTGTAAGGTAACTCGATTATGAACGTTTCCGTTTATTCCAAATTTTTAAAGAGTCCAAAACTTTAAAGCGTTTATCCTACATGAATCCTTTTGAAATTTTGAACACCATTTCTATATATAATTTACGAGGTAGCGAATTTTATTCAAATTTATTAAAAGTATTATATTACAAGAACAAAGTGCCGGTTTTTTTAAGCAAAAATTGCGTTTTTCACTGAAAAGTGTTCCCAAAAAGTGACGGAGTTATCTGTAGAAAGCAATTATCTAACGTAAGAATTTAATTTTATTTTTTTCTAGGATGCTTCCGATTAGATTAATTGCTGCCATTGCACTATTTTTTTATATTTCTTTATGAAAATTTTACAAAATATTCTTCGAATGTTATACTTTAATGTGCATGTACCATAGATTCTTAATGTGTCGTAAAAAAAAAATCGCAAAAATGGACTGTTTTTTGTACGAATTAACACCGCCCTCAATGGTCGGTAATTATGATTAGTACTGCCTGGATTTGTTAAACTCTATATTAAATGCAATTCTGTCATAATACCTACAACTATAAATAAAATATTTTCGAATATAAACACGGAAGGACGTAACATTAATTCTTTGATTAATATACACAGATGATAAGTAAATAAATTATATTTATAGTCTCATTATTATAGTTTTTATAAATATAAAACAATTGGCCTACAAAACAATTTAAAGTTCAACGTACTATTTACAATTAACCATTTGCACGGCATGTAGCAAATGTATTGTTTTCTATTGTAATATCATAATGAAATAATACAGAAAATAATTATGGTTTCATGCATTACATTTTTATTTTAAACAAACCTTATTGGGTGCGACTTTACAAAGTTTTATATATATATATATATATATATATATATATATATATATATATATATATATATATATATATATATATATATATATATATATATATATATATATATATATATATATATATATACATATATGTATATATATATATACATATATATATATATGTATATATATATATATATGTATGTATGTATTAAGTTATAGATCTTTATTCTTTTTTAAACCATACATTGTACAGAACAGAATAAGTAAAAACAAAAGGCATGATGACAGTATTCTATCTGAATTTCCAAATGTGAAAACTTCATTAAAGTACATTATTATTTGTCTTAATTATAATTTAACGTACACAAGCCTTTTTAATACTTGTTTCATAGATTATTTTTGAAGTTAATTAACTCGCAGCTAAAAAGTCATACTATTTTTACTAATAAAAGTACTTTAAAAAAATATTTAATGTAACTCCACAAGCACTATTGTGTAAATTTACATACCTATCTAAGATAGGTATTATGTATATTTATTTATTTATTCAATTTTTTTTTATTTTAGATCTTCACGACCATCATATGGAGATGTTATCAGTTACGTTCAACTAAAACGGGCAGGAAAAATTTGCATTGTTAAGTGTAAAATTTGTCCGGAACACCGAAGCTATATTCGGTTACATTGATAGTTGGTGAAGATGATGAAAAAGTAATATCTGTTCAATGTCACGATTGTGTTGCTGCTCAAAGGGGTTGTAAGCATGCTATAGCGTTCTTGATGTGGGTTCATCGTAATAGCGAAGAAACGATGAAACGTGGTAGAAATTTAGAGAATGAAGTGCGTGAAACAGTTAGTTTGATACTGGGAAAAAGAATTACAAATTGTGTATTAATAATATCAAAAAATTATCCTTTTATAGCTGGTTCACCGGATGGAATTTGTCAGGATAGCATTGTTGAAATTAAGTGCCCCATGAGTGGTAAAACTTATGTTAATTTTATTGATAATGGAAAACCCACAAAAAAATGCTACGCCCAAATGCAAATACAAATGTATTTAAGTGGACTAAAAAAGTATTATTTTTGCGTTGACGACCTAATAGTTGTAACTATTCCGAAAATAAAAATGTTGAAATTTTATGTGTAGAAATTGACGAAGAATATGTGTCAGATTTTCTTCAAGAAATTATCACTTTCTGGAAATTATATGTATATCCATTATTATATAAAAGTACAGAATAATAAATAAAAATGCAAAAATTTCTTGTTTCTATTTATTTCTTGTTGCTTGCTAAAAAATTATTTTTATTATGACTATCATTTAACTTCCCACCCACCGAATAATAATTATACACTTGTTTTTTTTTTTAAGTGTCAAAAAATTCCAACATATAATAATCCTATTTATTGAATTAGAGAATTTTGTAAATTAATTAAACCACACGCTATTGTTATAACGTCATCCACATCTTTGAGGAAATTTAAGTTAAGACAAGCGTGTGGTTTCAATATATTGAATTCTCGTAAACGTCTTTTCATCCGTTCAATATGAATTCTTAAACTGGTTATTTGTTTAGTTTCTGTAGCTTCAGCTTTTGAAAGTTTAACACCAAATAAAACACTTGGGGGCCGTACTAAACGCACATTGCGTAAATAAATTTCCACATGTTTGAAACCTCTGTCCGCCATCACACACATACCCGGTTGCAAATACTTTATAAAATCACATGATTCTACCAAACAAGTGTCTGTTATACGTCCTCCATAACCAGGTGAAATATAATTTACCAAACCATTTGGTGTACAAGGTATTTAATTGTGTTACAATTCTTGTATTCCGACCACGTAAGGGCTTGTTTCAATGCCTTAGAAGGCTTCTGTATTTCAATTTACATGCAATCTATAATACAACTTACATTATTATATTTATGCCTAAAGGCCATCGGCAAATTGTTTTAGTCAGTTCATTGTCTAGTTTTACAATAAAAGGCCGTAATACACTCGCTAATATTGGTACATTTTTTAAAAATATTCTACTTGCATACGATGAATCCATGACAAAATCATCTGCCAGTTCACGGAATGAAGTATTTAATCGAATTTTTTTTAGACACAATAAAATATGGTTATAGGGGATATTTGTCTGTTCTTGAATCAAATTAATTAAATAATAACACTTCATAGAAACCCCAATGCAAGAACGTGGATTTCTTGCGATTTTATTTAATGTGATTTCTAATATAATTAAATTCTGTCGTTTTATTAAATTTTATCACATAAAATATTTTGTTCACTTGACATATAGATTGTAAACAAAATAAAAACAATATATTACGTCATGTTGAATATTATACTACGTCACTAGTAACGTCCATCTTGGCTACAACCTTTTTTTTGGTTAATTCAAATTACTTACATGGAAAAAATTCAATAATTTACCATGAAATTTAATTTTTTTTGTTGAATTAGTGTTTTTTTCGTGAATAGTAGACGTTTACTTATATTTTAGAAGGGTAGTTGAAAATCTGTCATCATGCCTATTGGAACGGTCATGTGAAAGGAAGGGAAGTTTTGAATCTTTCGTTAACATTGCTAGAAACTATTCCGGAACAATACATATAATATAGCACAGCGTGTATCAACCTAGCACGTCCACGAACGAAAATCAAATTTTTTTTTACAATATAATCAAATTCTAAATGAGTACTATCGTTAAAAATGTAGTGCTCAAACAGTTGAGTTTTTAATTGCGTTTATATTGTACGAAAGGGGCTTAATATTAAGCTAGCAAATGGAAATTTTGATGAAAAGTTTTTTTAGTTAAATTAATTATTTTAAAAAGCACATAATTAGTATTTTGTTTTTGGTGTACTTAATTTTATCGTTGGAGTGTCACAATTTTGTGATGTTATATCGGGACTTAATATTAAATCAGCATACCCCAATTTAAATGCGATAGTGTTTCAGAACTAAATTTTTAGCAATAATAATTAATTACCACCTAATAAGTACCTTATAATTATTATGTAAAAAAATTGATTTTCGTTGTTAATGCACTTGTTATACGTATAGCATACGAAATGAATGTATTTGTGCACTGTTCATATTCTTAATAACAAATCATAAAGCATTCCGTGACGAAATTATTTGACATCTTTAAAGCAAAAAAACTTTTTATAGTTTCCGAGAATAACGCCTCGAAAAAGGTTTGTTTTGATCACTTACTGACATAAATTCTCAGAAAAATACTAGAAATATGCTGTTTACTTTAAATATTACAAAAAAGCACTCTAGAAAAACTGTCATTGTTCAATATTTTTAATGGGAAATGAAAAATTTCTATAATTGGGATACGTTTCGTAATAGTTCTGGCAACGATTTCTCAAGAAAAAGTATAGAGGGGAATGCTTGGAACACAATTTTTGACTTCGTACTGACCTGTGCGATACACAAAAGAACTTATTCAATAATATACTTATTCCCGTGATCAATATAAGTAGAAATCATTAAAATTAACATTCAATTAAACTTTTAAAATAAAAATATCCTTTGAAACATCTAATAAAAACTGGACCAAATGCCTATCCAAAAATTTTGACTTAAAAAATATTAAAATCGTGTAAAAATTATATAATGGTAAAAATGAATTTCTTTGTATCCAAAATGTTTTACCCAATGATAAAAATCGTGCTCCCAATGGTAAAACTTGATCTTAATAATTATTTTTTGCAATTTAATCTAAAAGTTAAAAAACTTTTTAGACTTGTGTTTAATAAATCGTAAATATCGCTTAAGCATTTTAATCACGCAGCTAATATTGCTGTATTGACGTTCATTTTAAAGTTTTAATCAGTTTTAATCTGGCGTTAATCTGAATTTGAGAAGTATTTATTTGAGAACAATGTATTTTAAAGAAAATAAAATACTTTTGGACTTCATTTTTTTTTTAAAACTTTTTCGTTTTCAAAAATTTTTTATTTTAACTCAAATTACACAAATCCGTAACTCAATAACCCGTTTTCCTTTCTATTGACAGAATGTGGTCCTCTATTTTTTACACTCAAGTTCATTCAGATCTAAGTCTATAAAAACTTTAGATTGTTGTTTGTTTTTGTATTTGAAGTTGATAGAAAATTATAATAAGTATAGATTTCAAATTAATAAAAAAAAAAAATTATAATAATAAAAAAATAAATATTATCCTCTTATTGGTAAATATAAATAATAATATGCCATTTTTTCGGTATTTATAAGGCTTCCAAAGAATTTTTACACAAATGATTCATTTGTTTCAATTTAAGGATTCAACAAATACATTCATATTTAAATTAGATTGATCTAGATATGAATAATTAATTATTAAGATATAGTAAATTGATGAATCACTTTTTACTTAATTAAATTATTTTCAAAAACAATGTGATTGGAAATAGTCAAAATTATGATACATGTTGTACGTTCACGTATACACTCTAAATTTACAAATAATTTATGTATTCTAAGTTTGATTCACTGTGACATCAGCGAATTTCTTGAATAATAATCATATTATGCATAATACCAGAAATATAATCAAGACATATTTTTGTTTTATTCGCTACCGAAAAAGTTTAGTCGCCTACATTAAAAAAAAAAAAATTACCATGAATAATATTTAGAATTATAAATTTAATTCAAGTCTATTATGCTAGTTAAGCCATTTCACATATTATAAAATATATTCAGGAAATTTTGGCAATTTTTCTGCTACTTTACTATAAAAAAAATTTTTTTTCTCAAGCAGTTTCGGAGATACTAATAAACAAGTCGAAAAGCCGGGTTTTCGAAATGTACTTCCGAAAACCATCAAAATCAGTTATGTAAGCGTTTATAACAATCTTCTATAAATTTTTTTAATTAAGCGTTTATAAACGAGTTCTGTAATTATGTTACGTCAGTGGGGTCTGATAAAATTGTAAAACAAAGAAATCAAGCCATATAGAAAGGAAGAATTATTGAAATTAGAATAAAATAAAATTATAGAAAGTAACAATTATTAAAATATAAGAATGTACTTATCAAATATGTGTATTAAAACTATTGAATTTGACCCAAAAGTTTCCGGGAAAAATTTGTTCAAAAGTTTATAGGGACCTTGACTTGATGTTTTCTGCTAGCTTACAATGGGTTTTTATTTAATTACATACTCTCAAAAAAAAAAATACATATACCATACAATTATTTTTATAGTAAATTAGAAGCATAAGGCACATCGCACACGACGTGATTTGCGTGAAATCAGCGATATCATACATATGATTTGCTTATGGAAACCAATGTATAGTCGCACACGACGTGATTTTCGTGATTTGAAATCATACATGTGATAAAAAAATCGTTGTTAAAATCCTTCGTTCTTAAAATCATATGGGCAACTTTTTTTTATTCTTGTTTATACAGTCATATAAATAAATGTTTATGACAAAGATAGAGAGTTAAATAATGTTATTTTTAATATTTAAAAATAAAAACTTGTCAATGCTTGTTTATATACAAAAAAAAAAAAGGTTAGATAAACCATATAGAACATGCTTAATAGGTGCATCTTATAAAGCAGATCATAAATTTTTTTTAATACATACATATGCTTTAAAGAAAAGGAACGAAGAGTAGCGAGTATTAAGTAAATGCTTATAATATCCTGCAATATTTATATCTTTGAATACATGCTATACTTTTATCACATATATGGTATTGTTGCAACTGTTGTGTCGTATACGGATAGAGATTAGTTTTCATAAGAAAAAGACGTTGCAATAGATACAATATTTCTTCATTATGGCAGTAATGACGTTCTGCAAGAGTTTATAAACTTATTTTCTTATAACACTTTTCAAGCGTCAATATTAATTTCATTCATTTCAATGACAAGGTAAATAAACAGAAATGAACTTTATACTTATTTTATAAAATTAAGCCAATACATCTTATAATATTAAATACTGATACTAATTATTATTTTATGTTTACAAAATGAACTGTAGAAATATAGTAATTGTACAGTGGCTATAATCTGTATCTATCACATTAAACAAATAAAATAAGTTAAGGTAACTAATAACAGAGTTAATTTTTTAGATATTCGATATAAGACTGAGCATCAATGTTTGAACAACTTTAATCATTAGCATTCATAAAACACTCTAATATCTGTACAGTTATAAATATAAATATATATATATATATATATATATATATATATATATATAAATATATATATATATATATATATATATATATATATATATAATAACATTGATACTCAATCTTATACCGAATATCTAAAAAATTAACTCTGTTATTTGTTACATTAACTTGAAGCATCAATGTTTGAACTACTTTAATAATTAGCATTCATAAAACACTCTAATATCTATACAGTTATAAATATAAATATATATATATATATATATATATATATATATATATATATATATATATATATATATATATATATATATATATATATATATATATATATATATATATATATATATATATATATATATATATATATATATATATATATATATATATATATATATATATATATATATATATATATATATATATATATATATATATATATATATATATATATATATATATATATATATATTTATAACTGTATAGATATTAGAGTGTTTTATGAATGCTAATTATTAAAGTAGTTCAAACATTGATGCTTCAAGTTAAGGTGTAACAAATAACAGAGTTAATTTTTTAGATATTCGGTATAAGATTGAGTATCAATGTTATTATATATATATATGTATGTATATATATAGAAATATATTAAAAAATAAATCATTATATATATATATATATATATGTATAGATATATATGTATATATATATATATATATATATATATATATATATATATATATATATATATATGTATATATATATATAATTAAAGTAGTTCAAACATTGATGCTCAATCTTATATCGAATATATAAAAAATTAACTCTGTTATTAGTTACCTTAACTTATTTTATTTGTTTAATGTGATAGATACAGATTATAGCCACTGTACAATTACTATATTTCTACAGTTCATTTTGTAAACATAAAATAATAATTAGTATCAGTATTTAATAGTATAAGATGTATTGGCTTAATTTAATAAAATACCTTGTCATTGAAATGAATGAAATTAATATTGACGCTTGAAAAGTGTTATAAGAAAATAAGTTTATAAACTCTTGCAGAACGTCATTACTGCCATAATGAAGAAATATTGTATCTATTGCAACGTCTTTTTCTTATGAAAACTAATCTCTATCCGTATACGACACAACAGTTGCAACAATACCATATATGTGATAAAAGTATAGCATGTATTCAAAGATATAAATATTGCAGGATATTATAAGCATTTACTTAATACTCGCTACTCTTCGTTCCTTTTCTTTAAAGCATATGTATGTATTAAAAAAAATTTATGATCTGCTTTATAAGATGCACCTATTAAGCATGTTCTATATGGTTTATCTAACCTTTTTTTTTTTTTTTTTTTGTATATAAACAAGCATTGACAAGTTTTTATTTTTAAATATTAAAAATAACATTATTTAACTCTCTATCTTTGTCATAAACATTTATTTATATGACTGTATAAACAAGAATAAAAAAAAGTTGTCCATATGATTTTAAGAACGAAGGATTTTAACAACGATTTTTTTATCACATGTATGATTTCAAATCACGAAAATCACGTCGTGTGCGACTATACATTGGTTTCCATAAGCAAATCATATGTATGATATCGCTGATTTCACGCAAATCACGTCGTGTGCGATGTGCCTTATGCTTCTAATTTACTATAAAAATAATTGTATGTTATATGTATTTTTTTTTTTTGAGAGTATGTAATTAAATAAAAACCCATTGTAAGCTAGCAGAAAACATCAAGTCAAGGTCCCTATAAACTTTTGAACAAATTTTTCCCGGAAACTTTTGGGTCAAATTCAAAAGTTTTAATACACATATTTGATAAGTACATTCTTATATTTTAATAATTGTTACTTTCTATAATTTTATTTTATTCTAATTTCAATAATTCTTCCTTTCTATATGGCTTGATTTCTTTGTTTTACAATTTTATCAGACCCCACTGACGTAACATAATTACAGAACTCAACCGATCACTAAAATTAAGCAACAACAGTCACAGTCAGTATTTGAATAGGTGACTGCCTAGGAATGCTATGTACTGTTATTGTTTAGAATACCAAAAAGAAGGTTGTTAAAAACGCTTGCAGCTTTTTTATGCAAAGAACAATTATATTTTAAATCTGTGGTACCAATACGTAGCTCAAATACAGTCCATAGCAATAAAACATGTTTGATGTCAAAATAATGCGTAAATATAGTGCTCTTTGATGCTTTTAGCAAACTTGTGGCTATATATATATATATATATATATATATATATATATATATATATATATATATATATATATATATATATATATATATATATATATATATATATATATATATATATATATGGTTTAGTCATAGTATATTAGTATTAACCCATCTCAGTCTCCCCTTCATCATCAAGATAACTGAAAAACGACAAGAGAGGTAGTTGAACTTTTGGTGTTATATTCTGGAATTTAAAAGTGTGTCTAAGTTCGCAAATGAGCAAAATCGGTATAATGGGATAATTAGATCCATGACCCAACTTAACCATTAAAAAAGATTCAAAACGGTAATTGTTTGATTAAAAAAAAAATAAAATGTATGAACATTTTTCGGAATGTTTATTTTCGCCACAGTTTAAGCTAATTAACAGATTCTTATTATATACGAAAAATGTTCATACAAGTTTTTTGTGTTTGTTTTGTATCTTTTTTTATGGTTAAGTTAGATCATAGATCTAATTAGCCCATTATACCGATTTTGCCAATTTACGAACTTAGAGTCACTCTTAAGATCCAGAATATGACACCAAAAGTTCAACTAGCTGTCTCTTGTCGTTTTTTAGTTATCTTCATGAACGGGAGACTGAAATGGGTAAATACTAATATACTCTGACTTAACCTTATATATATAGATATATATATATATATATATATATATATATATATATATATATCTATATATATATATATATATATATATATATATATATATATATATATATATATATATATATATATATATATATATATATATATATATATATATATAAGATTTGTAAGACGAAATGCGAATTTCAAATGACTTAAAGCATAATCTATTATAATATATATTATTTATTACTTGATGTATTTCATCCTTTAAGACACTGTATATACATATTTTGTTATTAGTAAACAAACTATGTATTACCCCTTCTTCAAAAAACGTTACAAAGTCGGAGCAACTTCTGTTGCTCCGTGTGCGACTAAAATGCTGTGATATCGCTGATATCGGCGATATCACCGATATCGGCAATTTCGCCGATATCACCGATATCGGCGATCTCGCCGATTTCACCTAAATCACCTCATGTGCGATGTGCCTAAGACTTGAAATGTTGACTTTCTTGGCATAACTGTTTTAATTTTTGTTAAGGCCGCCAAACTCGTCGCACTGCTCTTCTACTCCAGTAAAGTAGTGTAATGACCCATTACACCCCTATTTCCTGTTGGTAAAATATAGTTCTATTCGACACTGTAGTTCTATTATAAACCCGTGGCTAAATAAAAATTCAATATAATTTCCGCCAAAAATATCTTATAAACGCTAACAATTTGAATACGCACAGAGCGAAAAAACAATGATAGTATCGTAGTGTGGTGCTTCAGGATACCTCTATTTGATGCGTTTCACAAACCTATGGATGGATAAATGTTTTGTGAGCTAGGTATCATGCAATATTTAAAGCTATTATTTTATTGATTGGAAAAAAATTGTAGGTGCAAGGAAAACCGTTATATAAAGTCGTTTTATAATTGATTTTGGTTGTTGGGCATGGAAAACTCGGTTTTCCGGCATGTTTTGCCCAATGTTTTTGGACTTTTCTGTTCAAAAAATTCATGAATATAATTTTATTTTTTCTCTAAGGGTTTAGTTTTCCTTTTAGCTTTGGTGGTGGAGGTTCCGGGAAGTGAAAGATATATCTAAACTTTAAAGGTTCGTACAGCTTTGTACTTACGCTAATTCACGCTTTTTATTCTACAATAAATAGTTTTCGAGTTATTGAAGTGGCTGACTAGATTAAGTCTTAAACTAGCTCTATTCAGCTGATTAAAAAAAATTTTTTGTTCTTCGATTTCAAAATGTTTATATATGTCGAAATTTTGAAACTTTCTGAGCTATTCTTGTTTCATGCCCGTCGGTTAATCGATCAGTAACACTCATTTAGATGAACATGCATAACTCCACAATTTATGAATATATATTTATAAAATTGTGGTAAATAATAATGGAGATGTTCAACATGGTCTCATTTAACATAAATCTTATCTATCAAATACCATTCCGGGGATCTATTGCTGGAAATGTTTACATTGGTAGTTTCATTTGTGTGAAAATCGATTTTATCTAGAACAACGTTATTAATGAAAATTCTAACATCAGAACGAATAGCCAAATAATAATGTCGAAACGCACAGAGTCAGCTTACTGTCCTAGAGTATCTTATGTTATACAAATGCAGAAAATGTATTATTTTTACCTTATGTTCAAATTGCAATTCAATCGGTCAAGCCATTTCAGACGTATAGCTATTAACGTAAATATATTCTATTTTCACATAAATGCCATTTATCGCGAACCATTTATCCGATTTTGATGAAATTGTGTTTGAAAATGCATGCCGTCGATCTGATTCGCTTACTTCCTAAATCCATTTTGGTCTAAAATAAGTTGCTAAATCCTCAGTTTCGTACTGATATTGCACTCCATATGCCGGTATGTTCACATCAAATTTTTTCGTGGTTTAGCCAAATATTTGAGGATCTAAACAATTAATTATATAAAGTTCAGCCCTTGTCATGAATTATTTTATCTGTTCATATAATGCTTGAGACTAATGTTTTAATCAAATTATCAATTCTCCATTTAAACACTTTTTTTAATTTTACATTATTTTCCTGAATTTTGAGTATAAAATATGGTACTAGCTATACTTTTAAAATGTTAACCAAAATTAAGCAACAGTATTTTTGCAATTTTGATTACATAATGAATACAAATACAATTGTTTTTCTTCGTCCTGTAAACTTTATCTTGCAAAATGGCGCTCTGCAAGATAAGGAATCAGGTTGACGATGTTATAGTTTCAGATCAGAGATATTAATTTAGTTGAAACATATTATTCTGGATTAGAATGTTCCGTATCGTGACTAAATAACCTCGAAAAATACACTGCGATGAAAAGTTTTTAATATCAAGTTAAATTCCTTGGAAAAAACTTGTAATAAAAGTATCAAAAATTTCGTTTTAATTATTATTATTGTCGATATTGTCTGTCATTCCATTAATTTGTGTTGAATTTATAAAAAATGAACAAACAAAAACAACGTTTCCATAACACAAGCAACTACTGCCTTAAGAATTACAGCTAAACGTAAATGAGTTTTTACAGATATTTATTAATGAATTAATTAATTTTTTTTTTTTTTTTTAATTTATCTTCAATTATTGTTGGGTAAATTTCTCATTCGGGAATTCTATCGTTCTGCCGTTGAGATTTTAACAGGAAAAAAAAATGAAATTTAATTCGCTAGCTGAATGGTATAGAAAATTATTTAACATCGAAAATATTAAACCATATTCGTTTATCACGTGGAAGCTTTGTGTTCATGATTGGCATTATATTTTGCATGTTTTTGATTGTTAATATAATATATTATTATCATTAATGATGCGATTACAACGAAAATTGGGTAACATTGAAATATTTGAACGTCCTGTTTCATATTTGTATGAGTTTGGAGTTCAAAAATATGCACCCAATATAAATAATGCATATGCACTAAACATAAATAATTTGTATCATTATTGGTATGTTCTACAACCTATGTATTCTTTGTATTTCATTAAATTTTTAAAATTTTCCGCGGTTGCCTTCCGGATCTGGTATATAAATGAAATTTTTTTCTACTTATTTATTAGCCTAATATTAATAATTTATATAAAAATTGGCGTATTCTGGGAACTAGTTTAGAAATGGGAGACAAATGAAAAGAAGTCAATTTTTTTGTTACATTCATACTAGTTATTTCAATAAATTTCAAAGTTTTCCGCGGATTCCTTCCGTACCTGATGCGGGAATTAATTTTTTACTACTTATTATTTTTTCTACTATTAAAAATTCTAATATAAATAATTAATATCAAAATTGGCGTATTCTGAAACCTAAATCAGATATTGTAGGATAATGAATATTAATCAACAATAAGAAATCGACCTTATAAAGTTAATTATTAAAATTTTCCGTTCGGACTTTTCGTAACCGCTTCAGATTAATGAAATTTTGTGCTCTTATTAAGTAAACACTTGGAATTAAACACTTGCAACTCATTTTTAGATTTTTTTTATACGTTTTAATACAATTAAATGTCCTTTTTTTATTCATCCTACCATTTAATTTTCATAATTTTAGTGTATATTATATCCAAATCGTTCGTTCGAATAATCGGATCTTCAGTTACATCAAATTAATAGTTTTTCTTGACAAAAAATTCTATAATTTTTTTAAATTTCGTA
Organism: Chrysopa pallens; assembly: GCA_020423425.1. Taxonomy (NCBI): domain Eukaryota; kingdom Metazoa; phylum Arthropoda; class Insecta; order Neuroptera; family Chrysopidae; genus Chrysopa; species Chrysopa pallens. The sequence continues at coordinate 3,297,121 of CM035591.1, forward strand.
AGTTCGTTTAAAAAAAAAAAATTTAGTGCAAATTTTAAACTATGTAACTAAAAATTAACAATATAACCTCAACAAGTAAGGTGAGATTAGAACACTTTGGAAAACCGTTTCCAATTAACAAACGATTTAAGCGAGGAGATTCTATTTCTCCTAAACTTCAACACCGAGCTGCAGTATATATTTTTCAAACTTGATTGGAATAGCATGGGTGTTGAGATTGATGGAGTGCGACTATCTATATGGCTTTGGTGGCAGACAAACTAAGTCATATCAAACACTGAAAATGTAAACATACGCTTGAACAGTTTTAGCATTGAGTATGTACACACATATTAATACCTTAGAAAAATAATATCTTTTTCCAATAGAATTTTTAAAACAAAATCAAGCGTAGTAAATAGGTGGAAAAAGTACTGGTCATTGAGTCACCTTTTCAAGAGCGATAAACTCTCGCATCTCAAACATCTGGTTATGAGGTCGTGTGTTCTACCGGTGCTCTTGTATGGTTCTGAAATCTCGGCACTGACTAAAAAACACTTGACAGACTACGTACATATCAGTGGGGTATGGAAGGGAACATTTTAAAAGTTAAAAGATCACATAAAGTTTACTCGAAAATAGTTCGTTATAAAAATTAAACGTGTTACAGCCGTAGCCAAAAAATTAAAATGGAACTGGGCTGGCCATGTATTAAGAATGAATCATGTTCGCTAGGCACAAAAGTGTAGCACATGAATATCGTAGAATTGTAATCGCACGAGGCGGCCAAATTGGGTAGTGAAGAGATATTTAACAAGGTTTGTGGTAACCAATGCAGATGGCCAGAGACTGACTATTGTGGCAATCAATAGGAGAAGCCTTTGACCAAAAAAGGGACTTTTTGGGCTGTTACTATTATTATACTGAACATTTTTAAAATTTATTACACGGTATGACATGCTTAGCAGAATACTTAGCTATTTTCACATTAAAACTGTCGAAGCTTAAAGAAGTCGATGGAGTATTGTCAAAATTTTTTAAAAACATGAATTGCGTCTTAGAATATTTCAAACAATTTTTTTCACCAAAAAATTCCTTATTAATGTCATATTTTATTTGGTAACTAATCTTATAACAACCATTTAGGCATAAAACACGTACAAAATTTTCGAAATCTTAAAACCTCTCTTTAGAAATACATGAAATTTATGCGGTAATATTTAATTTACACAAAAGTAATAAATAATTTAAAATAAAATCATCTAAATAGTCTATTTACGTAATAATTTATCTAGGCATTAAGATGATTTTGAAATATTTAATTTTACTCGTGATCGTAATACCTACTTCAACCGATTTCTACACGAGAAAGATAAAAAAATTTATTTTCAATATTTTATTTGGTTTTTATAATTATTTAATTAGTTTATTAAATGAATTTGATAATATTTTCTTATAAAATTGATATAATTGTTTCTGAAAAAATCTTTCAGGCATAGATTCTTCTATTAAATTAACTTAAATTTTTATTAATTTTTATGCAAGTCACAAAACAGTAATAGAAAATAAATGAAAATTGACCTGCTCAATCCGTAGATAAAATTAAAGGACGAAAAAAGTTTTGGAAAACTACAAAGAAAAAACTTAAATTTTTAAACTCGAGGGAGGGAGGCTTGCATTAAGGTTGTGGTAATTTTAACTTAAATGTGATAATACAGATTAATTATCTGATAGGCAATGAATAATTTAATATAATAACAGTAAAATTACGAGGCAGGTATTTTTGTATTTTCTATATGTAAGAAAACAATTCGCAAGTTTCAAACACCATAAACTTCCCATTACAAAAAATTTAAACTCCAAAAAGTATACGAAAAAATCATTGGGGATCATTCAATGTATTTTTACCTAATTAAAACTTTCATGAAAATAAATAATAAATTTGATTACAAACTTTTTAAACTCGGCTAATATTTCTGCTCCCCAATATTTCAATTCAAAAAGCTTAATTGAAATTAGACTTTTAATACAAAGATATAATTCGTTTTAAAAGTCTAATTTAAATTTTTTTTTACAAATCTAAATTTAAAAACATACCTAATTTCAACAATATGTAATCTTGGAGCCATGATTTTTACACAATTTTTAGTTGCCGATTCGATAATGTACCTTCTTTACTTTTTTCCCATGAATATTTTGAAGTGATAGTCATACTCAATAAGATTATAACAAATTAACTATACACAAAATTCAATAAATAACAGTTTTAATAATAAAAATATTTAAAAATAGTTTTGCCATATTATATTTTATATTATAAAATATAATATACACAATTAATTCACATATTTGAAATGACCACTTAAAACTAAAAAAAAAAACAAAAAATGTAGGTCAATAACCGAATAAAAATAAATTAAATCACTGTTAATATTTACATTTACAATAGGTACAAACTACAATGCACAAAGTCAGAGAAAATATGTTTTAAATAAACACGTGCAAATTTTATTTTGAGTGTAAGTAAACGTTTTAAAAAATACTTTGAAAAAATAAATATAGAATTTGTTCCCTTCTCTCTAAACATAATAAACTACTATGTTCTCGACATAATGTTATACTGTGCGCACCGTTATAGAATATCACTATTTTATATTATACATTTATATCATAGAAGTGAGAATGCGTCTGTCTATATTCTGATACGTTTATTCAATATACCGTGTGGTAAAGCAAGATTGGTACCATTGGAAAAAATGTACCTTTTAATGTAAGAAATATTGTCTGCATTTCTTTAAATTTATCAGAAATTGCTAAAATAATTATCAAAATGTTGAAATATGGTATGCACATGTATTGACATAAAAATAAGAGTGTTGAAGAGCTTTCCACTAAAAAAACAATTCTAAATATAAAATATAATTTTGATTTTTAGTTTAAAATTTTATTCCCGAAAAATATTTCGGCGTGTTCTCTAGAGTAACCAGCTAACCACTTTTGTCCTTGAAGACTACTAAAAAATAGTTTTTTCCGGACTCTAGTTTATAAACAAAATATCCAGATTTTTTTATTATTATCAAAAAATAAGAAAGTTTTATAAATGAAAAAAAAAAAATCACGGCAGGCGTCACGGGACGCCTGGCAGATGTGAAACATCGAAATAATTTTGAAGATTACCCTAACATGTAAACATAGTAAATAACAGTATGTATATACTATAGATATGCGAGATCAGTGTGGCACAACAGATTGCGCACAGTCGTTTTTGCATTAGCTACGACTACGTATAGTATATATATTCCATTATATAGCATGGAGATACGTCACCACGGCCTATATTGCCACGCCAACAATAAATTTTACCCTCGCCTTTAGATGTTACACATGAAAAAAAAAATACAAAATATTGTTTTAGTGAATATAAAAAAATTTGGAAAACGGTTGACCTTAAATTTGGTTTTTGAGCTTCGGTATTAAAAAAACTTTGATGTTGTTCCCGAATATTTCGTAAACGATATCTCTCGAACCGATCAACCGATTTTCATGCTCTTGGAGGCGATCGACGCGGATCTTAGAGCTTTAATAATTATTATATTTCATCAAAAACGATACGAAAAAAAAATGTCGGAGTTATGTTAAAAAAACACTCGTTCCCAAATATTTCATTAACGATATCTTTCGAACCAATCAAAAACATTCCGTAAAGAAATGTCGAAGTTATGTAAAACAACACTGAAAATTTTCGTTCAAGATATCTCTCGAACAAATCAACGATATCGACGTAGTTTATCAAACGTTAAGAGCTGATTAGTTTTTGGAGTTGATCGATAGAGCTGTTTAAAAGTTATTCCAAAAAAACACATTAAAAAATTTTTTTTTATCTTAATTTTTGTGAGATTTCTCAAAAAGTTCGAATCGATCCAAATTGTAATCAAAATCTAAGTTTGGTGAAACCCTTCCGAATGTCACCAAACGCAATGAATCAAATCAGTCGAGCCGTTCGAAAGTTATAAGCGGTTCACATACTTTCACATACACACACACAAACATATAGACAAAGTGACAACCTCGTAGGGGTAGTCAGGGAAGTTTCCTGTAACCTCAAAACGTCTAGATCTGATGGAAACTCGATTTTTTCAAAACGGGGTAAAACCAATAACTTCCCGATTTTTGACAATCTTCGATTTTCTTAGCGGGAAATTAAAAAACTAACCAAATTTTATTGTTTTTATAAATTAAAAGTAGTAATTATGACCATTAATATTGGTTTACTTTTGATAACACACACATTAAAAAAATTAAACTTAAAAGTCATTTAAATTAATCAATTAACATTTTAAATTCATATCGCCCTTGTTTGCATATCAATATAGATCATACAAAATTTCATAACATACTTATTTTTTGAGTTAATTGTGCGCGGAAATTGAAAGGAATACATTGTACATTACTTTTATGTGTGTACTTATTAGAAAGGTAGCAATGTCCCTTAAGGACGGATAGACGATAGTTAATTTGAAGTTGAATCATTGAAATTGGTTTATTAAATATGAATAACGTGTTTGCAAATGCAGTAATAAAATAGTAATTCATTGTTCATTTAACATACAAAATCGAGTTAGAAAGTGACATTCAGTGTCCATGTTTTGCCAGAAGCAGTATAATAAGGAATAAAACTAAAGAAATAATAAGTAGTTTTAAAAAACATATTTTTTAAAAACCGTTTGGAAGATACGGAGTACTACAGAAATTTACAAGCCGAGTAAAAATAATTTATTTTTAATAAAAGTTAATTTCAAAATGAATTAGATGTACTACGAAACTTATGGTAAGGAATTACGATTATTTGATTGAATTTTGATAAGAATTCAAGTAGCCATATATTTTTATCGGAAACGATGACATCGTAAACATTGATGTCATTCAAATATTATCAACACAATCGATGACAACGCAATAGTTAACCGCAAAGTGTTGTTCTCGTAATACGTAAAATAATTTCTTCATATAATAATATAAATAGAAAGATATGCCGATAAAGCTACCATGTCAGTATCACATCGCACAAATGAAACTTGGCCTATGTATTTGTGATATTTTATTACTGCTTTATTATCAAACATTTGTTGCTCTAATCGAATCCGAGAAACAAGGTGCATGTGGACACTTTGATATTTTTGGTCAAATGTTATTTTTATTGTTATACTTTTCCAATTTGGTTAAAACTTCAATTGTAATATGTTGGTTTTTTGTTATCTATGTTATACTTATAGATGTCATACTTAAGAAGTAATACTTTTTATAAAACAATTGAATAAGTAGATAACGAAAGCATCATTGTTACAAATCCAAATTGTTAAAATTGTAATTAAGAAAGTGATTCAAAAAGTTAAAAACACTTAATGATGACACAAATTGGTTTTCATAGCTACTTAAGATTCATTATTTTAAAAGCAACTTTTTTTGAAAGCGGAAATGAATCAAGCATAAAAAATTTCAAGGTCATCAAAACGTTTACCATAAACTTTTTTTGATATTTGGTTTTTGTGTTATTCTGGTGACTCAGTCTTCTTTTTACACTTAAATAATATATATTTATAAATATTTTGTAAATATAGTATACAACCTAGAAGTAATTGAATGCGTTATATAGAATACCGCCTTCTGTCCATACAATTGTGTTAATAATTACTAATTACAAATGTTTGCATACCATGGATATTTAAAAACTTAAAATGAGAAAGAAAACGTCAATTGAAATTTCCAGCCATAGCGTTCCATAATC
>CM035591.1:3302984-3462984 GCA_020423425.1 Chrysopa pallens
TTTAAATCGTTAATATATCAAATCGTTAATAACAAATCAAATAATTATTAATAAATAATATAATTACCTTAAAAATTATCAACTATAAAATAAAAAAAGAATTGGAAAAGAAAATTTTGTTTGCTAACTTCACAGAGCCAAAAACAAACGATAATCGAAACATATGCTGTCATCTTGTATAGAGGAACAATAATAAATGTAAACTTACCATATGATTGAAACTGCTTCATTTTGGATCCAGATGAATGTGACATTTCAAAATCAGTTATAATACGAACTTTAATTCCACGTAAATGGGCATCTATTACAGTTTGTGCAATTTCTTCACTTGTAAAAATATTCATACAAAGATTCAATGTGTATTTTGTATTATTTATGTAATTTTTTATTGTATGAAAATTATGACAATAGCAGTTTAAATTAAAACATTGTTCCTTAGCATGTGTACGCCAAGGAGTATTATTTGCACCCGTAAAAAATAAAACTTGATGTTTACGACGCTTTTTTGAATACAGTTTTTTAAATAAACGATAACTAACTTCAGATATTATCACACTACCTAATATTATATATACATTTTTTATATTTATTTGTAAACTATTAAAGACATTCATTTCTATACTGATTATGCACATACACTACACGATTGTGACAGAAAAAGGTGGTTAAAATAATGCTGATTCTAATACATAAAGAAGTAATATTAAAAATGCTACAAAATAAAGAAGATTATCTGATTAAACTAGTACGGGCTTGAAATAAAATTAATAAAAAAAAGTGAAAATAACAACTAACAGGTTTAACTTTTTAGATAATCGACATATGGTCCAGTTTGAACTATTTTTAATTATTTGCTTTGATAAAACACTCCTAATAACTAGTCTAATAGTTATTTTAAATAAAGGTATAAATACATATACAATAATAATATGTTTTGTAATTATATATGTTTATTACATAAATTGAGCTAAAATTGCGGCGAATCAAAACATTTTACGAAAAACGTTTCAAACAAGTATGTTGTTTCAAAAAAATACTCGTTTCTGATTAAAAATTTTCTTCTATCATTTATTGTTCAAAAGTTAGGACATATGGGATCAACCAACGGACCAATTTTCCTCGTTCACAAACTCGATCTTACTTTTTAGGTCTATAGAATACACCAACAAAATTTCAGTAAGCTATCTTTTTCGTTTATTGAGTTAACTTGATCAAAGGCGGATGGTCTGGTAAACGAAAATGGACTAATTAGATAATTTTATGAACCTATATCAAAATTTTGTTTGTGCGGTCAATATTTTTTAGCGTTACAAATTTTAGACTAAAATTAATATACTCTAAAACCGAATATTATTAATTAGACTTTAGATTTTTAAAAATTCCCATTTTTTATTTCACTTTTGTTGGAATTTTGCTCCATCTCTTACATATCGTTACAACGTATTTACATTATCAAATTCCAATCGGAATCAGAAGCGGGAAATTATCCATCCGACCGATCCGATTTTAATAATAACATTTACATCCATAGGAATATTTACAATGAAGAAAGTTAACGAAAGTTCCTTTTAAAAGCTACTGAGCCAAATTATGAATAATAATAATTTGATTTGTATTTATTGCCGTAATCATGACCAATTATCAAAATGAACTTTCGCATTTAATGCCCGTAAGTGTATGTAATGATTTATATATTAGGAATCCATAAAATTTATTTTCATTTTTTATTGTTTTTGAAAATCAGTTACTATAGTAATATCATTATGTGTTTTTATTTTAAAACTAGCAGACTCGATCATGCGTTGCTGTGACAATTTTCACAGAAAAAACATTCAATTACATCGGTTGTATCGCAAATTTGGAGCATTATAGACTAAGGAATCACGTTGTGCGTTACAACCCCCCTACTCTTAAGGGTAGAATTTCGGAAAATCCCTTTTTACGGGATGCCCGGTATTTGGTGCGGACACCCGATGTTTGGTGAGTGACGCTCATTATTTGCTGTTAGGCATACGGTATATGGGGTATGAACTTGGTATTTGGTGTATACACCCGGTATTTGGTAGTTTGTGCTGTGGTGATAATAATATAAGAATCTCCACAACCAGGAATGGTTCAGATAATACTTGAACGATTAAAGATAATAAACCAAAAATAGATAAGCGACTCTTACCCTCTACCAAAGATTTTTTTAAATGAAGTATTTGAAAAATAGTTGGGATTGAAAATAAATTATGTATGGTTGGGATTCGGTTAGTTAATTTTTTAATTTAATTTTTACATGTTTTTTTTTTTTTTTTTTTTTTAAATAAAAACATTTGTTAAACATAATTTAAATTTATTGTACTGTTAAAAATTGTACATTAACTTTTAAGTATTACTAATACTTAGCCTAATTGGATGAATAAACCATCCTTACAACTATCTTAAACAAGGATCTTAAAAACTACGAGGAAAATGTATACAATTGAGAAAAAACAGTCTTAGTTGTAATCTACATAGTGTGGCATACGGAATCTCTTCTTGAAGATCAACGTTTGGGGGGTTGAAATGATCCAAGACGTTGATCTCCGGGAAAGCTTTTTTCGGAGTGATAGGAAAAAGGTTTCACAGGTACTTTCAATGAATTTACATATACTAGGATGCCAAGTTTCTCAGGGAAGAGCGTTATACGGAAATATCGGGGGTTTCTTTGGAATCGTCCGAAGGCAATGATTTTGAAACTGTTACATTTTTGCAACTAGAGATGGGGTGACGTTCGCCCAGATTGGGGCGTCGTACGTAAGTACGGACCGGATACAAGACTTGCAAAGTCGATGTTTTAGAGGTTCGTCCAACTTTCACTTCGTATTGAGTTGTGGGTATAACCCTGCAAAGGGTTCGCGAATTTGGCGTTCTGTGGCCAGGGCGAGTGCTGAACTAGGCGATTTACATACCTTATATAGTTGACAGGTTGACATACTGCTAGTGAGAAGAGATGATGTTAATAGACCTTTAACATATTTCAACTTGTAATAAAAAAATGTCCGTTTTTCACCATCTTAGGGGAAGAAGATGAACCCAAAATCAATCATATCTCCTATTCCCGGCGAATATAATCCTGTATTTTTATTACTTTCCATCATGCCTATCTGATCCAAGTATTATAACCAATGAAGAAAGTATTTCTTCTCTAAACGTGTAATGACAAAAAATTTGATCTAAATCTTCACTGTGGAATATCAAGGCCCAGAAAGTTTATTGAATCTAAATCAACCGAATTAGTGGAATCCTAAAGAACTCAACGACATAAAATAAATATAAAAAAAAGTTTTTTGGGGTTCGGCTAATTTCCCAGATATTGTCTCTTAAAACTTAAATTTAAATAATTATAAAAGGAATAATTTTTCAATTTTAAGCACTTTTCATTCTGATTTCCTATCAAGCCATACCAAATAGAAAGTTAATTTCGAATTTTTTTTTTTTTTTTTTGTTAAAATAAACATTTCTCGTGTAAGAAACAAAAATCGAAGTTAATTTTAAGTAAATTAAATTGTGACGTCATTATAAGGAAATAATTGGATAAAATTGTATCATTTTGATGCATAAAACTTTAAATAAATTTTACTTTAACCTTCTTGTATGATGACAAGAATTAAAACTGGTATGATGTGGGTTAATTTTTACTATAATGTACCAAAAAATAAATAACAATTTTTCAACAAAGAAAATTTATTTAAAAAAAAAATTGTATAAATTAAATAATTGTGGTCCCATCACTGACTAGCATTATAAATTATATCGTTTACAAACAAAATAAATTTTAACAAAAATTTAGAAAAAATAATTACTAAGCCAATAATAAAGGATTCTTTTATTGAGCTCTGGAAATTTTATAGCCTAAGAATTGATAATAATTTTCAAATTTTTGCGTATGTTGTAATTTACATGATATGAACATGGCACAAATCTTAATAATTAAGTTTAAAAATATGCAATATTATAATACATTCATTTGAATGTTTACATCCGCCAAAATAATTATATTATGTGAAATCACTACTAAAATACGAGATATCTCATACTATAGGATGCGCAAAAATTGTACGTACTGAATCAAACTTGTATAATCATCTCTTCGGCTATTGTTTAAAAAAGAAAAAAAAACATTATTATCAGTTGTTTATTATAAATTCATAAAATAAATTGCATATAAAACATATTTTTGAAAAATATTTGAATATTCATATTTTTTTATTTGCCTAAAAAGTTTTTGGACATTGAAGTAGAAAAAACATTTTTTTCAACATTTAAAGTGAAAGATAATTTTTTTTAACTATAAATACTTCGTGAGAAAAACAACAGCGCTAATTAATCAATATTAATTAACAATATATATTAACTTTGAATCGCATTTTTTAAGTTTAATATTTACAAAAAAATTGGTTTGAGTATTTATATTTATTTATTTATAGAAATTAAGGAATACTAGCCAAACAGTCTCGTATTTGTGCCCAAGCTTGTAAGCCCTGAAAAAGATAAAAATAAAATTTTTTTAATTTTTATAAGTTGTATATCAGGAAATTTAGATCCAAATAAAATTCGTTTTGTCGTTGTTGAGGCTATCGGAATAGAATCAATAAACAAATCAAGTTATTCTTAAAATACTGATAGTTATGGACGTTTCTGCCGATAAACTCATCTGGCTGTGTCATCGACTCTAATATACGCAGAAATTAATTGTGATAATTGTAGAGGTTAGTAAAATAAGGTCTAGGAAAGTCTACTTGCCAGGTATGTGCCCCCTTCATTACTAACATTACGGATATTTCAGTTTTCCCATAAAATTTTGGTCCAAACATTGTATCGACTTGACCTGGGATAATCCGACGAACATTTTGAAAGGCAGTATCGGATAAGTTACTTCCTGGTCAATTATATCTTGACGGATATTTGTACTTAAAATCCGATAATTAGTACGTCGGATTACACGGAATGCTGTATACGACAGAGACTGGATTATCGCGGGTTGATTGTATTTTACGTTTATCATTATTATACAAATATTTATAAATTGTTCATTCAACGCATTTTTAATACGTTTCTAGTATCTTAAATAATTTTACAGCAGAAATAAAAAATACTTTCGGAAAGTTTAGTTATTTAAATTGTCCCAACATTTCCAAGGTATATTAAGAATAATCAAAACAAGACTTAATAATAGAAAGTTACCTTTTTAGCACTTTTTAATTGTAACACCGAATATCCAAGCATAGTTTCTTTTAAATCTAATGCTTTTTGCTCTTGAAATCTGTCCATATCAAATAAAGCTTTTTCTAAAAATTCCCTAAAACAGGTAATTTTACGTTCAATTATTAGTTTCAAAAAATATAATTTAATATCCTTACATCAAATTTTCTTTGGCAATTTTCGCATCCGATTCACTTTCTTTTATTTTTTGATCTAGCAGGTTTACACGATGCTCTCGTACTTCTTCTGTATCAACAGTACCAAATAATCGTGACATAATACCTGATTTGCCTTGCACAGCTCGACGTTTTTCAATATTTTTATTAGTTACAGCATCTTCAGCAGATTCTAACTCTAATTGTAATATCTCTTGCTTTTTGCAAACATTTTGCAATGACGTTGCAAAAAATAAGTACTCTTTTAATTGATCCGCAAATAATTCTTCATCTTCCAAGGCTGCATCAATACTGGATGCAAATGTATCTAAATAATGACCAGCTCTTTGTAGCCCATCACCCATTTCTTTTTCTACAGCACTCCATTCACTAAATACTCGGCCATAATTGGCATGTAACTTATACACACTATATTGTTTTTCTACGACTTTAGCACGACTTCTTAATAAATTACTTAAATTCGATTGGAGATCAATAGAATAATTTTTAATTGATTCAAAACGTGGATCTGGTCGTTTTAATCGTACAGCTACACTTAATGATTTTAATTTTGATTCAGCGACTTGGAGATAACTTGATTCCTTAATCATTTCTTTCCATCTATCGTCTTGTTGTAAGAATTCCATGAAATGTTTATCATGTCCAAGTATTTGGTGACTAGCTATACGTAATAAAAAATTTTCCAATCCAGCTCGACGTCGATCTACAAAATCTGGATCAAAGGTATCAGATGATACTTTTTGCCAACCATATAAAACACGTTTTTCAGGTAACGGTGGTAATACTATATATGGATATGTTACTTCTAAATATGCCCGAAGTTGTTCAAATTCGGTATATCTCCGCCAAACTGTACTTAATTTATTCAGCGCCCCATTCCATTCAGGATCTGTAACTCTAAACATATTAATATATTTTAATTTTAAGAACGTGTATTGTTTGGAGCTCTACTTTGTTGAATATTTTACATTAAGAAATATGAGAAAATTAACAAAAAAATTACTTTGCTAGGCAGCCAGAACCAACTTTAAGAAATAAATTTATAATTACATAAAATTAAAAAGTTTACATGTATTACAAACTATTGAATCGTAGTAAGTGTTACTGATATTTTTTGTGATTACCATGCTTTTGTAACCTAGAATGTGGTTTGTTAGTTAGTAAAACATTTTAAAGAAATTTACAGACAATTGCATTAACCCTTCGTTGTTTAAATTTACAAGAATGTAATTTAATATACAAAAATCAACTTTTCATTTATATTCAATTACCTTCTAAAATTTTCAAAAGGTAATCCACAAAAACGATTATTAACATGAACAGACGGTAAAAATGTTTTTTTTTTAATATTTCTATCCTTAATTATATTAAAATAAACATCTCTTTGCATTGAAATCGTGTATTTTGTAAAAACAAAAAATACAACCTCCACACATGTAAGGAATTTTAACGGTTTAAGCCCCTTAGAAACCATAGCCAGAAACTTTATGTTTTTATTTAAAAGATGTAAAATGCATTGAATTACAATACAATTGTCTTATGATTTCTTATTGTACTTCATAAGTCATTACTTTATTAACAGTTTGAAAAAAGTTTAAACTTAACTTTCTAAATTTTGAATTCATTGACTACTACGCCTAGGAAGTAAGAATTAGAATTGTTAAACAACAGTACTTACCTGTCTTGATACATCATACAAAATACAATACAAATTATTATTTTACTGATTATCAAAAGGCATTTCAACTTCTCATAAAAAATGATAAGAAATATGAACTGTTAGCTTAAGGATTAGAATAATGAATTAAGTTATATAAAAAAAAACCTACTTAGTTTCTATTAGGTAGACAGTGAAAAAATCGCGTATATTTAAAGTTCCATTTGCTCTTTTTTCAGCTTCAGCTACACAAATTTCCATATGATTTAATATAATATCCTAAAAACAAAAGCGATTGTCTTAATTGTGCATCATAAATTTTGTTTATTTAATTTCTCTCACATTATTCAACTCTTCATCCGTACTATGGGAATTTTCATCGTCTACTCCACTTTCTTTTTCCATTATTTAAATTTTGATAATTTTTTGACAACTTAACCTTTACAGGAGTTAAAAAACATTAAAAATCACCTCGAGCGTTATTGATAATACCGTCAACATATATTAGTTCTAAATTTACTCTACAGGAATTTTTAATTCAGAATCGGGGAAATTTTGTTCCCTTTTTTTAATCAAAACTGGCTTCAGCTAATATTGCACTACGGCCTTTAAGAAAAGAAAGGGGAAAGTTTTAAAAATTTAATTCGAATGGGTGGAGAAAACTTTTCTTATTATTAGTTCAAAACTTTGCCATGAGGTGGAGGTGTTTTTTTACCCTGTTACACTTTGGTTTGAAACTTAAATAAGCAGGCTCCGTCTATATAGCACCCCTGTGTCGCATTATCGTTATGGAAACCGTTTGGTCACAATTGCTCACTAGGTTTCATCGTTTGGTAATTTTTAATTTTGGAGGTATAGCCGATTAAAACCATACTTCATCATTTGGTCATTTATTTTTTTTATTCAAATTTCTAAATGTTCTTATGTATAGATTATGTTTGATAGATGGTGTTCGTAAATTATTACACATACAGTGACTATATCATATAATTACACAAATAATGTATTGGGAAGTGACCTATAATTCAGAATACTAAGAATCGAAGAATTTATGGATAAAATTACCAATATAGTAACTAATAAAAAAACTTCTAAGAGATGACATAAAATTCTACACTATAAAACTTTATTATTTTGGAAATGTTTCAATTATATATGCAATTTGGTTTATATATAACTATTATATGTAACTATTTTTAAATATGTACCTCAATTTCATGTAATTCTTGATTTTTTTCGTTTATATATTTTTATGTACATATTTCAGATATCAATATCAATGTTTTATTAGATTTATGCTCTTTTTCACCTAAACTATTCTTATTAAAAAAATTTGCTTTAATATAAATAGAGTCCAGGTACATCGATCGAAATTCGGTCATAATCGCTCAAAAGTGAATCTGACTGCCTTCAAACAAAACAGTATATATGCATTCCTCAAAAAAAATTGTATATTCAATAAAATAGTATATATATGTGTGTAATATAAGCCACACCTCTTATATATGTGTGTGTCATAGAGTATGTGATGTATTCTTTTTTATTGATTTAATGTATTTTTCATGCATAATTTTAAAAAGTTCTGTTTTTTTTCTAATATTAAACTATAGTTTAGATCTTTATCTAACAAAAATTAATACATATTCAAAATAAGTATTTTATTTAATTTTCTTTCCTGATTTAAACGTAAAAATGATTTATTATTTATAATTTATCAAAGACATTAATTAAAATAATGTTCAATATTGAAATCATCAAACTTAGCTTGCATTCTTGAATTTCGCACAATATATTATGGACAACTATCTGTCAACCATCATCTGAACTATGCAAATGAAAATTTTAAGGAAGTACGAGCACCAAAGCAATTTTTAATAAAAGGCTTGAATTTTTTTTTATATGCAGTTGAACTAAATCTAAACCGATCCTAAAAATTTTAGGGGGGGTTGCCCGATTATTTAAATAAATAAATGACTTCAAAAGTAGGCATATTTAACATTGGCTTTATGGCAAAACGGTAGACGGGCTAAAGCTCGAAAACTAAAAATGATTAAATGATGAAACTAAGTAACCAATTGTGACAAAACGATTTCCATAAAGAACATTTGGAAAATCTGACGAAGAGGTGCTAAAAGAGTGGAGCCGATTATGAAGAGACGTAAATTGTTATATTAACATAAATTAAATAGATGTCCTATTTTTTGAAAGCTGTATCAAGGTTTGGAACTTTATTTCGAAACTGTATATAGCATTGCCTACACGATGAAAACTATACGAAATAAAGAGCAATTTTTAGCTTGTTTGGATTCGGAAAGACCACGATTATAAGAAGATTGAACAGAAACATTTATTTTAGTTATGTTTGTTTTACAATTTTATTTGTAGTTGTATTGTGTAACCATTAAAATATAAAGGAATTTATATTAAAAATAGTTAGTTTTTTATAGAACACACGTGGTTATATCACATTATCCAATTTCACTATTGATTTAAAAAAAAAAATTTGTGTATTTATTTTGTTTTTTAATCGTCGTAGAATATTTAATTGGAATGAACAAAAACAGTTTGGTGAATTTGCTGTTTATACAAGCATCTTGTCAAGAGGTGGGTAAGTTTTGAAATAAGCAATATGTAAAAGATACATAATTTCAACCCAAAATATTCACTAATCACAGGGCTTTAGTGCTTAAGGGGATCTTGTTATACCGATATTGCAAAAAAACGGCAAATAATTTAATAACTTAATAATTTAGTTACAAATAATTTCTAATTAAATTAAATAATCAAGCATATTAAAACTTTTTGTCATGGTTATAATGTCCTTGACTTTATACATTATGATTAAATTGAAATTTATTTTTTTACTTGTATGGTGTGTAATTTCAGTGACGTCTCACATTTTCTTAGTCCATATTAATTAGTGGTTTTTAAAACATATTAATTAAACATCTTTTTGTGTGTATTTGTCAGAAAATATATAATTTTCATACAATATTAATCAAAAAGATTAGAAACCTGTTGATCTAAACAGTAAACAGTTTATTTGTAACAGTAAAAATATTCTTTTTTGTAAATTTAATTTTTTATGATTACAGATCAATACTAAAAATTAAAAAAGCTTTTATACCAGTATGTAGTTTGTTATTGTTGCTTTGAATTCAAATATTGCCCAAAAAATTTTGTTTTTAATCGAAAATAAAGAAATATAATTTTTATGTATTGTCTAATAAAACTGATTATGTTTGTATAATCATAATATTACATTTACATCTATTTACATTTGTTATCTATTTCAAAAATGTGTTACTAAAAATAGAAACAAACTACTGGTTTATATAATAAAAATTTTAGGTTATCCATTTTGATATTTAAAAAAAAGTATTATCATTTGCCCTTTAAAATAAATCATGGTATAAATCCTTGCAGTACAGGCCGAAACATTAAAAAATTTGTTTATCCGTCTCAAATATTTTAGCCGAGGTATATTCCTTTAGTTATTTTAGTCGTTTGGGCATAAAAAATCCGTGTGGCGTATTTTTTGTCTTTTTCAAAAAAAATTTTTTTGTCTACGAAATTTGGTGAAAACCTATCTTATTATGTCTCAAATACACTGTAATTTATTTGATTTATAATGTTTATTTATTCGCCTTATTTTAACTGAATATCAAAAAACCCTAATTTTCAATTGAAAATTCTCGCATCAAAATATCAGTTTTTTCCAAAAAGTCTGGGGGCTTTTTGTTCGTTGAAATCTCTACTTTCTGATGGTGTACAAAAAAATATACATTACAATGGTAAATGTTCACAGAAAAGGTAAAAAATTGAAAAAAACTCAAATTCGAAATTTTTTTTTAAATCATTATGTACAATTTTTAACTATTTATTAAAATTTACACTTTAATTACTCAAAAACGTAAGATTTCATGTTACATTGATAAAGGAAAAAATTGCAAATTGAAATATACTACTATAATTAACAAACAAATAAGTTAATAAAGTTAATATTTAATAAGACATCCACAATATTTTGAAAATGTTGTAAAATCTTCTTTAAATAATATTTGTAGATGCCTATTTATTGCTGTTTTAAGATAATTTATGACAATGCGGATCATAATACATGCACTATTGATGGCAAGAATACTTTCCATGCAATGGGTGGAATAATGGTTGCTACACCGGCGTCAAGTGTTACTTCAAAGAAAAAAACCATCTCTAGATTAAAACAGATTCCATCTTCTGAAGAGATAGGCGAAATTGGATTTGTGAAATTGAAACGTTTTGAAAACAAGAGTGGATTGAAAACAGTTCAGATAGAAGATATTTTAGATGTTTCGAACAACTATGAAATTTCCTCGGCAGATTTTGCATGGTCTTATTCAAAATTTGCAAACAACAAATCGGATGGTTGGAATGGGTTCATGGAAAAGGTGCACACTAATTTGACTTATCATACTTCAAAAATAATTCCTGTGCCGTTTATAAAAAACCGAGTGATTATGATACCATTTTAACATCGTTGGTAGAAGCTGCTAAACAATGCCAAAAACAAGAGCAAAACATTGTGTTCGTAACGTTTTACCAAGCACTATACCACAAAGCTCGTGAAATCTTAGCTAGTATTGATTTAAATAATGATCCATTCAATTTATCCTCAATTCAATTAAGACTTTTTGATGTCGTTGCATTTATTGATGTCGTTCCTCGGAGCGATTGGATTCATCATGGATGGTAGTGGAATTAAGGAGGCTTTTTGTGAAATATATGCTGAAAATTCCTCCGACAAAGCTCTTTCCGGGCACACATATGCACGAGCTATCTGAGGACATTTTCTAGTACAGCTCGCCTTGTCTGAATTAATTTTTTAAACGGTGGAGTTGTCGCACACGGCTAATTGATACATTATTGCTGGATTTAGAAGCAGAAAATTTAAAAGACAATTTGCATCATGAACATTTTAAGATCATAAAAGAAAAATTTATTGAGCAACTAAAATTAGTACAAAAAAAGGTTCTACCGCAAAACTTTGAATGCAGTACTGGCAAATGATCTCCTTGGTAAAAGATTTCATACGGGCTAAACGTGCAGGTAATTGGAAATTACATTTAAAATGCGTGGAAAGAATGCTTCCCTATTTTCATGCAAGTGGGCACACTTTTTATACGCAAAATCTGTTATTTTAAATTTTTTACATTTTCTGAGAACATTTACATTGTAATGTATTTTTTTTTTTACACCATTAGAAAGTAGAGATTTCAACGAACAAAAAGCCCCCAGATTTTTTTGGAAAAAACTGATATTTTGACGCGAGAATTTTCGATTGTTTTTTTGATATTAAGTTAAAATAAGGCGAAAAAATAAACATTTTAAATCAAATAAATTACAGTATATTTGAGACATTATAAGGTAAGTTTTTATCAAATTTCGTAGAAAAAAATTTTTTTTGAAAAAAATAAAATAAAAAACCAAAAACTTGGTTATTTGAATTTTTCACCTAAATTTTGAGGTTATGTGAAAAAATTGTAAATACAAAAGTTGTAGATCTTTTTATTACATACAACTTTGCCATTTAACTTTTTTCCATAGGACTTGTAGTTTTGCCGGAAATCAAGAGAAACTATTTTTTACCCTTAAAAACTCACCCCCTCCAGCTTCACGGATCGACCATAATTTATTTTTCTTTTCATTTTTATCATATTCTCCTCCTTTTCTAATGGGTTTCATCCTACTGTAATTTTTTTTGGTTTCCTAAAATATCCACGCTATCAATCTACAATATCAATCAACACAACCAGTATCTACTGTTCAACACCCGTTATAGCTTTCTATTATGTTAAATACAAGCAGCCACATTAGAATTTGATATACAACGGACTTTCTAGCCAATGTTGGCATTATTAGCTGCCAGCGTTATGTGTTCAGGACCGTAAAATTATCGTTTTTTTCTCAATTTATCATACAATAAGAAAATTTGTTTTTTAAGCTTATTAATATTTATAATATTAATATTTAATCAGCAAAATAGTAAAGAAATAATATTTGGTTATAAAATAATTTTTTATTTTTGTAAATTAATTTATTTGATTATTCAAAAAAGCATAGATGTCTCTCTTACTGTTATAAAGCGCGAAATACGAAAAGAATGTAACATAATTTTTTTTCAATCGTGGTCTTATCTGATACGAAGAGTTAATTTTGTTGATAATTGGAAATAATATAATAATAAATAGGATTTATTGATAAATGAAATTTTTTTTTTTTTTCAATATTTATGTTGAATAACAATGTAGATAACAAATAATTCGTAGTCTCGAATATTTTATAAGTATAATTATAGAACATGCACAGTTGAAAAAGTTGAGACTACAAATTTATCATTAATTAGAATACTTTATAATTTTTTAAAATATATTCATAGTTTGAAATTTTCTATCACAAATCATTCTTTTAACGAAAATATCTTATAGATTATAATTATAATTGTCACATTCTTAAAGTTAAGATCACAAATTGTTCATTTATTAGAATACTTTTAAAATATTTAAAATATATTAATAATTTTGATTTTTCTATCACAAATCGGTGATAATGACAATATCCTATTAACTATAATTTAATACTTGCAATAATATTTACTTGAGATCACAAAATAAAGAATCAGAATAATATTGTTGATAACGACAACAACCTATGAATAACTGGGATCCTGTGTTAAATACGAGCTACCAGATTGTAGTTTATAAAACGTGAGTTTATCTCAGCGGACGTTAGATGAATGTTGGTGTCTTGTTTATTATCTATTGTAACATGGTTCAATCTTGTCTGATTTTTATTTTGTTACCAAATTTCAAAACTATATACCAGGGTAGAAGCCTTAAAAAATGGTAAAAAGTGGAAGAAAATTATAGTAGGATGAAACTCATTGGAAATATATGGAAAAGACAATATGATAAAAATGAAAGGAAATATAAATTACGGGCGATCTGAGTTCGTTAAGTGAGAGGGGTGAGTGTTGTAAGGGTAAAATTCGATTTATCTGAATTTCCTGCAAAACTACAAGTCCTATGGAAAAAAATTACACCATCGGAGAGTAGAGATTCTAACAAAAAAAAGGCCACCCACTTTTTTGGAAAAGTTGAAATTTTGACGTGAGATTTTTCGATTGAAAATTAGGGTGTTCTTTCAATATTTAGTCAAAATTAGGTGAAAAAATAAATATTTAAATTAAAAAATTACCGTATATTTGAAACATAAAAAGATAAGTTTCTACCAAATTTCATGAAAAAAAAAATTAATTTTTATTTTTATGTGAAAGATAAAAATAAAAAACCAAAAACATGGTTATTTCAATTTTTTACATAAATTTTGAGGTTATGAGAAAAAATTATGAATACAAAAGTTGTAGATCTTTTTATTACCTACAATTTTGCCATTTAATTTTTTCCATAGGACTTGTAGTTTTGCCGAAATTCAGATAAACCGAATTTTACCCTTAAACATTCACCCCCTCTTACTTCCTTAACTCAGATAGCCCGTAATTTATTTTTCCTTTCATTTTTATCATATTATCTTGCGTTTCCAATGGACTCATCCGACAATAATTTTTTCCCTTTCAAAAATTACCTACCCCGGACTAGTACTTATATGTTTGTCTACAAAATTCCTCGAGTTCATAAGTGTTTTGCTTTGCCGAATTTACATAAGCTTCAAACGTTGTAGTTAATCAAAATAGGAGGGGGGGAGTTCGTAAAGAAAATTGGATTAAAAATTTTTCCGTCACAATCTGCATCGTAAATATTTCTTAAATTAATTCCATTGGCAGAATGCACTTTTATTTGTACAATCAGGTACCTCCAGATCATGCTCTATTTTATTCGCAGTTACTGATTAATTAAAATTTTTTTATTACAATTTTTAAGGTACAAACCTCTAAGTATATACATTTAAATAAAAAAAACTTTTTAATCGTTTTACAAATGACGAAATTTTGAGGCATAAAAAACACACATAAAAAACACAAAAATAAACATAAAAAAACACACTAATTGATTGATAGCCTGTACCTTTTTGAAGTTAATATAGAGCAAAGCCTACATTTATAATTATAAATGAATCTCGATATTTTTCAGCAAAATTTTTTTGTCGATACATGTCATGATTGTCATTCACAGATTGTGGTTCATTTTCAATTTTATATCCAGTCGATGACCAAGTTTACATCGAAAAAAAAAACTATAAAATCCTCGATTTTTATGAAATATTCATTTATTTTATATTCAGAGTCAAAAAAATTTATTATCTAAAAAGGTGAAAAACTAAATACACCATAAAATTTGTGCATTTTATAATCATAAACATAGAAAACTTCTGAATTCAGTTACAAAAAGTTTAAAGCAGAAAAAAAAACGTTGCTTTATAGTTTAACGTTGTTTTTTAGTTTATCGAAAAATTTTCAATCCAGTACAGAAGAAAGCAATACGGAAAATCTTTTTTTTTTTTTTAAATTAATTGGTGTGATTAATCTCTTGGAGTTTTTCGTAATGCTTTTTATTTGGTTTTTAATTGATCCTATAAAATACATTGCAATAATGAATACTACACTGGTTCGTTTACTTATGTAGTTCTATGTACGGACCGGACCGGCTTGACTAATTGCGCTGAAATTTGGATTAGAGCTTATAAATTTTCTATATCTCATCGCATAGTTTAGTTAAATTTCTACACTGTTTCGTTTTCCTATGTAGTTCTATGTACGGACCGGACCGGCTTGACTAATTGCGCTGAAATTTGGATTAGAGCTTATAAATTTTCTATATCTCATCGCATAGTTTAGTTAAATTTCTACACTGTTTCGTTTTCCTATGTAGTTCTATGTACGGACCGGACCGGCTTGACTAATTGCGCTGAAATTTGGATTAGAGCTTATAAATTTTCTATCTTATCGCACAGTTTAAAATTTTTAGTGACCGTTATCTGATTTCGTTTTTACGCGTTATCCAACGAATTAGAATGCGACGCAAGAAGCCGCGAAAATAAACTAACAAATAAAAAAATCGTCACCTTAAAACACTGTCGAACGCGGTCAAATTTTTGTTCGAATAATCAAACAGAAAATGTTTGTAAACAAACAAGTGGTTATGACGATACATCTCAGAAATTGCCTGTAAATCCACTCGTAAGGCCTGGTACATATTGCGGCGCGTGTGGCACAGGGTGACGCGACATAGCACAGTCCGTTTTCTTGTAACAGCACGACTGGCGAGACGCGACAAACGCGTTACGAATTGTAGGAGACACAGTTTTTCGCGCCATGCTTCGCACGTTTCACATGCCACAGTCTCCTTATAGTGCAATTAGTTTTTATATTTAATGTTAGTTATATATTGTGTTTAAAGATAGCATTACTTAATGTCTTTTCCAACAAAATAATTTATAATTTTAACAAAACTTTTTGTTCGAATAGTCAATCAGAAATGTTTTGTAAACAAACAAGTGGTAATGACGATATATTTCAGAAATTGCCTGTTAATCCACCTGTAAACCTGATTTTTGATATGCAGAAAACTTTATATACGTCATTCAAATTTGACTATAATTATTTCACTATATCAGCTTTCGATTATTTTATCAAAATAATAACGATAAAAATAATACTTTTGGCAGTTGTAAACTTCTTGATTTTACTAGGGCATTGTTTTGTAACCACGTCTTTTAAGTATTGACGAATCCTTAAAAAAAAATTCGAGCCTACATAGAGTGCTAGTCAAGCCGAAATGTATTATCCTCAAATACAGATGTGGTGTTTTAGATCAGAATAGTAGAAGAAAAAACAAATATGTACGTTTGAATAGAGCACCAATTAGGATAATTAACGGTTTTAGTTTCCATCTCTATCTAGATATACTTTTGGTCATAAAAATATTGTCCAAGCGTTTAGTGTCTAAAGTAAGGAAGTAGACCACTGCTGATAATAAAGCACATAATAGAAAAAGTTTTTAAACCGAGTTTTTAGAAAAATATAGAAAAACAATTACTTTTTTAGTTATATATATTTTTAAAAATAATCTCCTCCTAGTTCAATACTCTTTGGCAGACGTCAATCCAACTTGTTTAAGCTTTTCGAAAAATATGATATTGGTAGTTCCTCAAAATCTATGTGGCTATTTTTTTTTATACATTTTTGAAGTCTGTAGTCGCTCCAGCACCGTAGAAAGGGTATTGATTATATATTAATCTTACATACTACCATCTTATCTTTAAGATCTAATAGGTCCCCACGACCGACGAGTAAATCGTCATTTACCATCGAGGGCACCCCTACCAACACTTTCTTATTTGCATATGTAAATATTTTCTTTTCTTTATTTGTATATACCAGTAGACTATCTTAATATATATAAATTACATGTCACATTGTCTGATCGCGATGGACTCAGAAACTACTGAACCAATTCGAACGTTTTTTTTTTTTTTTTTAAATGAGTGCTATGCTCCAACTTAAGAGATAGGATAGTTTATTTCTTAATTTGAGATTGCAATTTTAATTTATTGCGAATTAATTGTTTTTTATGACAATGAGATATAGTTCGATAATATTTTAACAGATAGTAGCCTTTTTTGGCTTCAATACGTAGTTCGACAAGATTCTAACAGATGGCGGTATAATCAGTTCAAGTGAGTTGCCTTGATTTAGTAAGTATCGAATAGATGGCACTGTATAAAGTAGTCAGTTAATTTGATTGAGTATCCAATAAATGGTGTTAAGTTAAAAGTACTAACGCTTTCATTAATAAGCTACAATTCATCAATATAACCGACGACCTTTAAAGGAGAAGTGGTCCTGCTGCCACGTATTCCAGTGATACCGTCAGATTCTACCATACCCTTTAGAAGGCCACAGTTTCCAATTCGTTTTTCCATGTGTATAAATAAGTCTCAAGGCCAAACAATGTCCATTTGTGGTTTGGATTTAGAAAATCCATGTTTTTCTCATGAGCAACTACATGTTGCATGTTCACGTGTAGGGAAACCGTTGAATCTATTTGTGTTAGTAAAGGCAGGTTAACCAAAAATATTGTACACCGATTAGTGCTAAATTAAATTGAAATTAAAAGTATTTATAATTCAAACTAATAAATATTATTGTTAAAGATTTAAGACTATCTGCCCTACCTACCTCATTCATATATTTAAGTGTCACATGTTCTTTACTAACAACTTTGTTACAAAATTGAATAAAAATAATAATAAATATTCTCATTTGTTACAAAATTGAATAAAAATAATAATAAATTTTAAAATTAATTCTTTTGTATTGATTTTTGCTGTAAGAAAATTTAAATCAATCGTGTTCAAAGTCGTTCCTGTTCAAATCCCAATCCAGTCGATTTTTATACAAGCTTTAACATTTCCGAATTCGTTCCTATATTATAAGTTCATTTTACTAAGGGGTTACGGTAGTAGAAAATCTGTCATGGAGGTCGCCATATTTTTTTACAACTGGTATCTATGTAAAAAGCATGTTGGTCCCCGTGACTGATGTTCTACTACCGTTCCTCTTAAATTGTTTACTATAATGGAATATTATAACAAAAATAATAGCCACAGCAACGCGTGGACGGGTCTGCTAGTAACCTATATATAATCTGTATCAGATACGACTAGATACGCACGGTATGCAATTTTATTTCCTTATTCAGTTGTATGTATATTAAATACATGTCACATAATATATTTTAAAATAAATTTTAATGAGATATTTTATATAGTTAATTATATATTACTAAATTTAAAAATAAAAATAATATAACTATAATTTGTTTTCTCGTTATTATAAATTTTCGTACTAGTGAAAATGTGACTGTCTATGAACCTCATTCAAATTTTTGGTACTCATACTTTAGATACAATCTATTTTATATAATTTCAATCATTACAGGCAATAAGAGCTTAAAATATAACACAATATTTTGTACATTATACCTTGTGGTAAAAAGCTCTGGGGAAATTAATAAAGAAATATCGAAAAAAAAAAAAATCGACTTCAAAAAATTAACTAAAAAGCAAATAATAATTTTAAATATTTCTATTAATAATTTACATTTTTTCCTAAATATCTTTTGCAGTCGACGCCAACTGTATTGAAGACTATGATTCATAGAAGCTTTTAAATTAAAATCATGTTTTACTTTTAGGTTTTTTGTTTGAAATTGATTCTATTTGCTTCAAAATATATGTATTTTATACTTTATACTACAACACTTTATGTATTTTATACTATATATAATACTACAACACTTTTTATCATAAAGATTTTGTCTCCTCTAAATCTCATCCCTTTTAAATGTATAAAAGTTGAAATATCTTTTGAAGTCGATGCCAACTGTATCTAAGACTATAATTCATAGAAGTTTTTAAATTAAAATTAATTTTTTACTTTTAGTTTTTTTGTTTGAAATTGATTCTATTTGCTTCGAAAAGTATGTATTTTATACTATATATAATACTACAACACTTTTTATCAAAAGATTTTGTCTCCTCTAAATCTCATCCCTTTTAAATGTATAAAAGTTGAAATATCTTTTGAAGTCGATGCCAACTGTATCTAAGACTATGATTCATAGAAGTTTTTAAATTAAAATTAATTTTTTACTTTTAGTTTTTTTGTTTGAAATTGATTCTATTTGCTTCGAAAAGTATGTATTTTATACTATATATAATACTACAACACTTTTTATCATAAAGATTTTGTCTCCTCTAAATCTACCCCCAAAAAGTTGGCATGGAATTATAAGAATTGCCAATTTTTCTCAATTGCTCCTAATTGCTCACTATTTGCTCAATTAAAATCCGCAATTGCTCACATTAATAATTAATTATTTAATTAGTTATAAACAAAACAAAATACAAAACGATTTTTCTCATTTACGTGAAGACCGCTCAATTTTTCTTATAAATCTTTTCTCTTATCAATTGCTCACTATTTGCTCACCTCAGTGTTATGCAAATTTTTAGTTAATTTCTTTAATTTTTTATAATTAATTAAAAGTAATTATTGTGATTTTAAATGGTGACGCATGCGCAGAAGATATCTCCGTCCAGTCACGTCACCATTTAAAACCTTTATCTCTCATACTTATTTAATTTCTCCACTGCGGGCGAAGCCGCGGGTAAAAAGCTAGTACAATTATATATTGATTTTCGTAGATAATTAAAAAAAAAAGAGATATGTGATAAAATTTTATTAAATTTAGTATTTCGGTAAATTGTTTAGGTAAGTTAAGTTGGTGCCACTGTATATTATGCACAAAATGGATGATTTTTTTAACCTTGGATATCAATTGGATATCTCTGGTTATACAATAATACAAACATGCACAGAGTGTACTGTTATAATCCATTATCTAAGAAGCCTTTTAGCACCGTAGTATAAAGTAGACAAAGTATGCATTGCGATTTGCAACAAAATAATTTACAATTTAAAAAAAAAATTTTGTTCGGATAATCAGAAAATGTTTGTAGACAAACAATGGTAATGACGATATATCTCAGAAATTGCCTGTAAATCCACCTGTTAAACTGTTATTACACTATTTCAGCTTTCGAATATTTTGTCAAAGTAATAACGATAAAAAAAATATATATAATACTTTGGGTAGTTGTAAAGTTCTTCATTTTTATGGTGCGTTGTAGTGTAACCACGTATTTTATTTAGTATTGACGAACCCTTAAAAAAAGCTTCGAGCCTACTTAGTGTGCTTGTCAAGTTGAAATGCATTATCCTCAAACACAGATGTGGTAATTTAGATCAGAACAGTAAAAGGACAAACAAATATGTACGTTTGAATAAAGCACCAGTTAGGATAATTAATGGTTTTAGTTACATTCTCTATCGAACTACACTTTTGGCAATCAAAATATTGTCAAGACTTTTAATGTCTAAAGTAAGGAAGTATACGTGTGCCACTGGTGATAATAAAGTGAGTAATAAGTTTTTAGTAATAAGTTTTTAACATAATCGCTTCCTAGTCCTAAAAAATCTAATTGGAATTTATGTTGGGGCATTGCAAATATACTTATCATTTTTTCAAATTACTGTATAAAGTTGTTGTAAAATTAAGTTAAACCATGTGAAGGTAACAAATAACAGAGTTAATTCTTTAGATACTTGACATATGTAGAATTATTTTTAATGATTATCATTGGTAAAATACTCTAAATGTATAGTCGATACAGTTATAAACACATAAAAAATAATATGTATTGCATTTATATATGTGTTTATTAGCTAAATTTAAGCTGAAATTATGCAGAATCTACACATTTTACCAAAAAATGTTTTAATATTTTGAAAAAAAAAACAAACAATTTTTGTCCGTGGATGGTTCAAAAATTGGATCATGGATTGTCACAGATCTATTGGATTCAATGGGCCGACTTTACTCATTCACGAACTCTCCTTACTTTGACTATATAGAATTTTAAATCGCTATCTCTTTTCATTTTAAAGTTATCTTGGTAAGAGACCGACGGACGAACATGTGGAAATTTGTCAATTAGATGATTCTATAGACACCTATACCAAAATTTTGTTAGTGTGGTCAATATCAGGTAGCGTTACAAACTTTAGGCTAAAATTATTAAACTCTTACCTATTGTATATGTCGAGTATAAAAAAGAGATTTGATGGTAGTTGACACTCTATACTTCACGTGATATGTAATTCTTAAGTTTCATTACGAAAATGTTTATCGGAGTCTCATTAAAATAATGAATGTATTTACTATTATAATTTAAAACAATATAAAGTCTGTCGTTTCTTTTCAACAGAAAACTTATCGATCAAAACACTGTGACTAATGTTGGTTTTGGATTCCATGGCTTTTTGACTCTATGTTTTCTATAAAACCGTTTAGCAAAAAAATAATAAAAAATATATTGAGACTAAAAATATTTGTTATCAATTTGGAAATTAATACGTGTAAATTTTTTTAAAATAATTTAAATGACGTATTCCGTATCAAAAAAAGTTTGTTTTTGGGTTCCATTCTCTCCCAATGATGGAAATAATTGTAAAATTTTTAATAACTCAAATGAAAGGTTATCATTCCGACAGCATTATTTGAATTGTTCGAACTTAGAAATTATAATAATATAATAATTATAATAAAAAAGAATTCGGTTGGTTGATTACACTGTCATCTCTTGGATAAGAACGAAGTTGCCGGCTTCACCAACAACATAATAACAATATACCTTGTTAAAATTTTCAAAATAATTGAAAAGTGAACAATTGTTTTATGATGAAATAAATGAATATTAAAAATATCTAAATTCCGTCTTTTAAAAAAATTTATTAAATGAATATCCATTAATTCTTAACGTCCGTAATTTTGAATATAACATTTAATATATTTTCAAGATATTCCTTTTCCTTTATTTGTCTAAGATAATTGCTGCGATAGTGAAAAAGCATAAAACAATTGTTCACTTTTCAATTATTTTGAAAATTTTAACATTGGTTTTTGAAATCTGGTTCATTTGAAATATTCTGTTTGCGGCAATAAAACTTTTTGCCGATTTTCTAAGAAAAGCGCTGTGATTCAAATTGCTTGAAAATTATGACAATAAATTTGAAATTAGCTCAAAAATATAAGCATATATAGATGTGTAAGTATGAAACCAGAATTTTTGTACAGAAAAAACACGTTTATTGTAATGATATGATACAAAGTAACTTATTCAAAGTATTGTCCGTCGCCATCTATACATTGTTCCCATCTTTCTGGCAATGGATTCTGCGCCAAAAGAACTGTTGCTTTTTTGAGGCAAACCAGCCATCGAGCCATTTTCGTACATCTTCGTAAGAAGTAAATCGCTGCTCAGCAAGTGCGTATCCCATCGATGCAAACAAATAGTAATCGGATGGGGCAAGGTCCGGTAAGGCGCGTGCTGAAGAATCTCCCAACGGAACGACTCTATCGTTTCCTGGACCTGTTTTGCTTTGTGGGCTGGTGCATTGTCATGCAGCAAAATCACCTTGTGTTGTCTTTGTTGGTATTCTGGTCGTTTTTCACGCAAAACTCGATCCAAATCGGTCATTTGTTGTCGGTAGCGTTGAGTATTGACGTAGTGGTCTTGCTTTCGATGTTGATGGTTTACCCGGAGTAACCCATGACTTTTTGCGCTTAGGATTCTCAAAATATATCCACTTTTCATCACCAGTCACAATTCGATGGAGCAATGACTTTCTTTTGAACCTGACGAGCATCATTCTTTCTGCTGTCTTTCGTTGAGTTCATGTGGAACCCATTTCCCCACATTTTGTATCTTTTCCATGGCTTTCAACCGAAGGGAGATGGCTTCTCGGGCCACCTTTAATTGATCCGCCAGTTGTTGTGTTGGAGCGTCGTCTTCGTCCAACAAGGCTTGCAGGTCAGCGTCTTCAAACTTTCTCGGTGGTCTTCCACGTTCTTCGTTCCTCACGTCAAAATCGCCACTTTTGAACCGTTTGAACCACTCGAAACACTGTGTTTTACCGAGAGCATGCTCACCAAACGCCTCCACAAGCATTCGATGAGATTCGGCTGCGGTTTTTTTCAGATGAAAACAGAAAAGTAGTGCTGTCCGCAAATCGTAATTTATTGGCACAAAACTCGACATGTTTATCTCTAATAAACTAATGCTACTGAAGGAAACTCGTGTTATTGTGAGTTGGAAATCTTTGTCGGATATCAATACAATAACAAGACACCGCTGACGTGATGTATCGGTAACTGCATCGACATCTAGCACCACCTATGGGCAAATTCCGGTTTCATACTTACACACCTGGTACATTTAAATCAAAATTTTTTCTTTTAAACGTTTCAATATAAACATAAAGCGTTATCTTAGAAAATTGGTAACTCCAAATTTGCTAGAAAATACAATTGATCACCTCTAAATGAGCCTATTTTAAAATTCATTCATTTAAAATAGTTTCAAAGAATGTGCATACATGTTTTCCGACGACTTCTCAAGGAAAACTTTGTCATACAAATTCTCGAAAATACTGACAAACAGGTTGGAAATTTCGTTCTAAAATATGAGTATATTTTAAAATCAAAATTTTTTCATTTATGGTATTTCCATTATATTGAAAAAAGTTTTACTTGATTTTCCAGGGAAAGTTTCTCGAAATTATGGTATGCTTTTCAATTGGTAGATTTGCATTTGAAAAAGTTGCCTTACCATGTTTTGACCTATATATTTTGACTTATGTAGTATATATATTTTCGGGAAACCGATTAAAATTTTCGAAATTTTTTAACATATAAAATATGCACCGAATTTTCAGATAGTTTGTAAATAATTAAATAAATTTAAAACTATAAATTTGAATTAAAAAATTGAATTATAAAAATAAATGAAAGACAATGATTGGATATTGGATTATTATTAATTAAAAGGGAAAAAAAATATACGCTAAGTAGAAAGCTGATGGAAGATGTTTAAATGGACCAATTAATCTTTCGATCAGTGTTAATTGTTCGATTACCCAATTTCCCGGAAAAAGTGAGTACGTCGGTAACTTTAGGGTTTTTCACCAAATTTAAGAAAAATTAAAGAAAAAAACAAACTTAATTTTAATTTAAGTTTAATAACAACGATATTATAGTTTTAACATTTTCAATTATACGATAAGAGTAACAAGAGAATTGTATACAAAGGATTGAAATTTAAACCCAAAAACGATTTAATTAACATTGACTAAAGAATAGAAGCTAAATAACTATTAATTTTCTCTTAAAATGAAAAAATATAAATGAACAATAACCTACAATAATTTACATAAATGGTATAATTTGTCAATTTTACGAATGGATTTTAAAGATTACAAGGCCTATACTAGTTATTTACTGTACAATAATTAACGAAAGTTTCGAACTCTTATTAATGACAATTAATAAAAATTGATTCAAGAATTGAAGTTAAATAACTATAAATATTAACTAATATCAATAAATTTTAAACGAAACAATAAATTACAATATTTTGTTTAAGAAATATAATTTATTAATTTACGAATGGATTAGTTTAATATGAATTATGAATTTTATCTTAAAACGAACAAGTTATAAACGAAATAACCTACTCGACAAAATGGTTATGGTTAATCAAATTGAACGAATAGGAATAAATAATAACACTAAATATTTAGCAAATTTCCACTTTTTATTTGAATGTTACAAACCCTATTGGATCACAAAAACCAAATCAACAACTAATGAATAATATAACCCTGCTGCAGTATTCATTCTTATTATAAAAATGAATTACGCGAATATCAATGGATTTACAATTTTCCAAGGTAAATTGACTTTTATATATTCATGCCTTTTTCATTCTTAATTTAAAAAATGAATTATTTGAATTTTAATGGATTCACAATTTTCGAAGTAAATTGACTTTTAAATATTCCCGCCATATCTTCGTGAATAAATTATTAAATTAATTTCAAAAAACACGATTTAAAAAAACCTATCTTTGTTTATTAAAATCAAATGAAATTATTTGTTTCGTAAGAAAAAGTATTATGCTACAGAATAGATGTAAACAACCTATTTTTTCTTTGAACATTGTCAACTGAAGAAAGAAATATTAGAATCATATTACCCAAAGATACAAAACAATGGTTTTTATACTACAATTTTAAGAAAAGTTAAGATCTGTTCATAGCGTCAGCTATATAGATTAATATATTTCAAAATTGAGTTAATATCGCTATTATTAAAAAAATGAAGATAAGTTATTATAGAGAACGAAAAACAACTTTTTAACTAGATACATAAATTGTTGAATAAATAAATACCTTGATTTATAATTTTGAAAACAATTATTGTATTTTTACAAAAAAGTACAAACAGTAACGTAGAAACATTTTATTGAATTTAGGCGTTCAAACGAGCCTTTTTTATATTTTTGTTGTTATGTTATCAATCCATGTTTCTTGTACTGTGCTCACGACTAAAGAGTCTTCTATTTTTTTGTTCAACTATGAATCGATTTTGCTCATATGTTGATTCCGAAAAAAGTGACCTTTTTTTAGATTTTCTATACAATTTACATAATAACAAACTATGACTTCAAATTAGTCGAAAATTTTCGAAGAGTTAATAATTTTTATAGTTTCTAGAACAAAAAGATATGTGGAGACAAAAATCTCAATCGATTATGGAAGGTCGTCCGGATTGTCGAAAAACCATTGCATTTTTTAATTCTACTTTTCGAAAATGCAAAATCTCCGGAACCATGTTACAATTTAGATTGCCTAATTATTTTTTTATCATTCTCTTCCGAAATAGAAAGTAAAAGCAAAGTTAAATGTTTGGCTGGAGTTTAACTTTGCGCACAAAAAAAACTTATACGTCCGCCTTTGTACCACCTTATAGCTGATTGTCAAGGCCGCCTCATTAAACATTGTGTGTTTTATCAGCAAAACAAGTAAATTATATTGTTAGAAGTATTCAATTTCAATGTTATTGTTTCATAATATTATTAATACGATAACTCTTGAAATGAATGCATTAGAGACAAACAATAATTCTCTTAGAAAACACAATTATATATTAAACGATTCAATATTGAACTGATATTAATTAGGATATAATTCATTTAATTCATATAAAATCGTTTTTAATGCGTTATATTTAGTAGAGTTTGTATGTAAAATTTTTTAATTCATAGTATTTCCATGTATAAAATAATCACCTTGAATCAATTTACTCACATATATTTGAAAATTATATTTTTAAATCTTTGTTTACATGCGACTTATTACAAAAAATAGAAAAATTATTTCATGTTTGTATGAGACGTTCATTTCATTCGTAATTTTTATCACAATAAAACGCGAATAATTTGTGCTAGTATTTTTATTATTATTTAATGTTATTTTTGTGATGTGTGACATTGTTGACCTTTAACTTTAAAGTGTTTTTTCCTGGGATTCCAGTTTAATTGTAATTTAATGGAGGTATTTATAAACATTTTTGTGATTTTTTTATTATAAAAAGAAGTATAAAAATTTATATTATTCTCATTTTACATTATTTAGACAGGAATCTATTCTAGGAAATATTATAATAGTTTTTAGAAATTGTTTAAAGTTTGTCTAAATAAAAAGTTAATTTGAATTCTGTTAATTTACAATTCTCTTATATTAAATTATTATTTATGTACTTTATCTAAATTTAAAATTATATTTATTCCTACTGAATTCGAAAATCACTGGTGGTACATTGTATCGGGATACATTTTATCACTGATCATTCCAATATGGTAAATATCGAGATAGTACCTAATAAAGTCAGCCATAAGTGTATATCTTCTTGCCTTCATTTTTCAAATTATAATGTATGAACGAATAAAATATTATTATTACTTGGAGCTGATTTAAGTTGAAATTGTCTCATATATGTAGCGATTATTAATAGTGTTTCAAACAAATCTCGAAATAAATATAAATTGCAAAATTTATTAATAATTTATAGTTCATTAACTTTTATATAGGATTAAGTTTCAATAAACAATTTGATTTTGATACGTAGTATGATTTTTTTGACGATAATAATTTATCTAAATAATATTTTTATCAATGTTTTCTAACGTCAATAATAGGGTTAATGAAAAATTATTTTAAAAACTATTTGATATTTAAGTATGAAACTACTTATTTATTTATTTAAATGTTTTTAGAAAAATAAGAAGTAACCATGACTTTGACTTTAATTTTCCATGTCAATTCTTGAGTAATTGATAAGAGATAAAAAAAATTTTACATTGTAAAGTATGAAGATTGATATCTCAGTTATATAATATTTCATACTGCAGAAATTAAAGAATAAAAATTAGCAAAATATTCGTTATTCAATTTTAGGTATATTTTTTCAAGGTATATATTTCATATATACCTTGAAAATTAAAACATTTTTGAAGAAAAATATAAAATAACTTTTCATGTACCAATTCAAATTTTTTCTAAACTAAACCGGATAAACTTTTTAACTTTATATTGATTATACTTAGAAAAAATAAACTGTGTATAATCATTCCGTTAAATTTTAGTATTTAAGGAAACACCATTAGTAAATAAAATACACCTAATTTCGCTAAACAATTAAGTTAAACAGTTTTATTTTCATTATAATTCACTTTAAAGTTCTTTTTATGTTCTTTAGTAAAGGACAAATAATTTTGCTCTGAATTATAATATATTTTGTTGTTGTTATTAAACGTTACATGCTCCTGTTTCAATTTTCCTTTCTCTAATGGACACTTTAACTAAGTATGATTCAGTGAATATATTGCATTTTCAAAAATGAGAAAAAAATCAATCTCATTGGTTTTATACAAAAACAAACGAAACCTTGATGTTGTCACTGGGCTGTAAGGTATGTTATCAAATATGATATTTAACATTGTTAATGTATAATATTGTAGAAATCATACCTTACTGACCAGTAACAACATCATTTTTTTAAACATACACGTAATCTATGCTTCTGAATTTCAATTTTGACTATCTAGATCGAGTATCATCAATAGATCCTCCTCCCAACAGAGAAATTTCACTCGATGCCTTTCTTCCAAATACGCTTGAATAGGTCATACAAATATTCCTTGGTATCGTTTAAAATAAAAACACCATGCG
Source organism: Chrysopa pallens (assembly GCA_020423425.1). Classification (NCBI taxonomy): domain Eukaryota; kingdom Metazoa; phylum Arthropoda; class Insecta; order Neuroptera; family Chrysopidae; genus Chrysopa; species Chrysopa pallens. Next base: position 3,331,741 of record CM035591.1, read on the forward strand.
TTTGCTATAGCTATTAAATTTCAAATGATAAATTTACTATGCAAAATAATATGTAATGGTAATTAATCATTGGTCGTTAGGGTGCAATTATTTTAATTAAAACTACGATGATAAATATAATTTAATTTTCATTAGCTTAATAAAATAAAAAGCAACATTCTTGTAAATATTGTCCGGGTTAATTTAAAATCCATAATGGAAGTATTCTAAGAAATTAACTTGACAGATTAAAAATTCGAAATTACCATATAGGATAATTTTAAAATTATTTTCTAGTTTGTAGATAAATTAATATTGTGAATAGTAGGAACATAAAACTTAAGACTAGTGAACTTATGATGAATGAATCTATACTTAAAGAAATCAAGTGCAAAAAAAAAAAAAACCATCAGTGTTTTGTTTTTATATTTGATAATAATGTTTTTATTACATCATTAATTTGAAATTTTTAAGTACCTTATAACCTTATTTTTACATAATTTTTTTTTATGTATTTAACTGTTAATATTGATTATTAATTCTACCAATATCATTTGAACTTAATAGGAGAAAACTTTTAAAAACACATTTAATAATAAGGAAAAAGAGAAGAAAAATAAAAAAAGGAGACTTAGTCAAATCGATTTATTATTATGAATAGCATAAAGTAATAAAATATTTACGAGTTTTGCGCTCATAACAAATTTCGCAGTGCGTACACTTCAGGATTTAGAGTAAACACATAGTCCTGCGGAGTATCTCCTTCTATCACTTACAAGGAAATCTATGTTTACTGAAGTATTCATAAATCGTCATTCCACACACTTTTCGTTCAGTTAACCAAGTTTCAACCAAACAACATATATCGTAATTTTGTAAACATCCAATCACATTTTAATTTTTCGATTTTTGTTTCGTCCTTCAATATTCTAAAAAAACCAAGTTTAAAGCAGTTTGTCTTAATTTCTTAGACTTCTGCTGACTTTGACTTTTTATAAAATCAATATAAAAAGACGTTGTCCACATTAGTTAGCGATACAAATATTATTATAATAAAACGAGTTATAATTTCACGAAAAAATCTACGGTTTTTTATTTTAACGTTCTCATGTCATGTATCTATGTAATAATAGAGTATCGAACTGATTCTAAATTTGTTATATTTCTCATCAAATTATAAGCATTATAATATAATCAATGATTATTTTCTTATCTATCTTTTTCTTGAAAACGATGTTTAACATGTAATTTATAAGATGATACTAACAGATGACGTCATAAGTAGGCTATTTCCTTTTTTTTTTTTTTTATTTTTTTAATTAGAAATTTTAAATGTCCATAACTTACTTATTTTTAAAGATTTTTAAAAAATAACTTCAGATCTATGTTCGTCAGTTAAAGACACATCAATTAAAGTAATAAAAGTTTATTTCGTTCCCTTATTAGATATTACCCGTATGGAAACCAAAATATGTGACTTATTTAACTTTCTCCAAATTTCACCGTAATGAGATAAAATATTCTCTCATCTCATTAACTCAACCTATTCTACAAACATGCTATTCAAAACTTAACTGGATAAGCACTTAAAAAAGTAAATAAAATTTGACGGTATACTTACAAAAAAAAAAAAATTAAAATGATTTTTTTTCCACGATAAAATTATATAATTTTCCTTCCTTTAAATATATTTTAGCTTTCAGTTTTGTTAAAAAAAAAAAAAAAATTAAACAATAATAATAGAAAGTAAATTGCAATCAAGCCTAAAAAAATAATTTAAAGCATGTTAAAAATTGGTTATTTTGGTAATATTTTATTTGGATTTGCTGTTAAATTTTTGGAAATTATTTGCGATAATATTTTGAATAAAACTTATTTTTGCATCTATCTCAATAGCAGACAGATCACTTTAAATTTGTATAAAAATAATGTCATTTTTATCTTTTTATCAATCTTAAAATTTGAACAGAATAAATAAAAATTTTGTAAATTGTCAATATAATTGCATCATTAATTGTTTATTAGAGCGAAAAATATGTTCCTACGACTGCAACTGGGTCAGAAATATGACAAACTTCGGACTAGGCAGGGAGCATATATAGAAAGTCTATTATTATATACTCACGCATGCGAAATAAATCATAAAAATTAGAACGTACTTCTAGACGTCCTAGAAACATGGTTTTTTTTAATTGATTCCGAATTATGTCAAACTTATAAGAAAATTCCGAAAACTGTAAATTTTTCATTCAAACTATGAGAAAAATTAAAAAAAAAACATTTTCCTATATCATATTTATCATCGAAAAAAAAACTTATATTTTATATAAACACCAAGCGAGCAAGACAGGCTATCAAGTTGATTTTTAACGCATTGTCAATACTATACTGTATGTTAAAAGTAAAACCAGGAAAAAATTACCATGAAACAAAGATATGTAAATTTTTTATATTCCGCAGAAAGTTTTTTTTTTTTTAATTTTATTTAATTACAGTTGAAAAATATTAAATACAAAAAATTATAAATTAATTATATATGTGTTAATACTATTATATATAAACAAAATACTCCCATTTTGTACATGTACGAACCAGTTAATATTTGTTATATTATTCGTAGTGCCTACATTACAAAACAACGCATTATTAAATAGAGAAACAAAATACTTTTTGTGGACATATTTTTAGTAGTACAAATAACAAAATTTTCAGTTTGATTACAATTCATTTTAAATAATGTAAACAAAGATTTCCGTGTACTCGGTAAGAAAATATATAGAAATGTTCTCTAAATTAATAGTGGCACATCTTTTTCAGTTAATTAAAATAAAAAATACATATTAATGTAATACGCATTATGTAAATGCCATTAATAATAATAATTATAAATATTTTTTTTAAAATGGTCAGCGTCAGTCATATGCCGATTTAAATATAATCCAAAAATTTCTAAATATAGCTAATAAATATATGTAGATTTTCTTCAAAATTTTTTTCAAAAAGGTTTTCTGAATCTAAATAATTGTATAGTAACAAAATATATTATCAAACATAGGTAATTAAACGATGTTTGTTTAAGTGCAGTCTATGCTAGAATCTCTGCTGAAAGGGATTGCATTTATTAGTCTTATATTTTCTAAATGTCAATATATGGAGGTAGGCTATAAATATAATAATCTATAATACGTTGATTTAACAAATAACAAATATTTTTAATTTTTTAGTTTTTATTTCAAATGAATTCAAAGGATTTATATTCCTTTGCGAATAAATCCATATTATTATGTTTATATTGTATGTTATCAATGTGCAAATTTAAATTCTCAGTGATTTTCCCCATTTCTAAGGACGAAAAACACGATAGTTTTTATAATTTTAAATGAAGATAGTAGCTATTTTATATATAAAATGATCAGATTATAAATTTTCGAGTAGTTTGTACTTTCCCGCTGGATCTATTATGTAAATATTTCTTATTATGACTAAAGATGATGTTCAAGATTGTGTTGTTGTTCTTATTAATAACAGAGTGAGCGAAATCATGTAATATACATAAGTAATAGATTTGAAATAAATCTACCAACTTTGTTTTTTGAGTAACAATATCACATCATCCAGTGAGTCCAAATATTGTTTTTATTGTTTTTAATAATATTTTTAAAAACAATATTTTTAATAATAATCTATTATCTTAGAATCTATTATTCTAATATAAAAAATTGTATTTTATTAAAAAGCAATAAATATAAATTATCTAATTTTATTATTGGAATTAAATTTTAAATAATTTACAATTTAATTCGTACAATAATTTTACTAAAACCGATCATTTTACAACCTCTGATTCAATAATTTTATAATAGTCGTCTACTAACATTGAGTCGGTTTCTATAATAGCATTCATTCTTATGTATATTTATTATTATATACCTGTATTTCAATGTTAAAATGTTACATTATAAAATATTTTTTTGGCTTTAGAACTTAATTGTTGTAACTTATTTTTAATTATATTGCCGCTAAAACGTATTAGTTTTGAGGTTTTCTACATTTTAAAATCAACAAGGTTTTTTGGACATGTTTATTTGATAAATAATAGCACATAAGAGTACCTTTGATAAGTGTCCCTGATGAATTTCGTTAAAAAACTAAAAAAATAATAATATACATAAGTATTTTATGCTTTTTAGTTTCATTTAAAATATTGCATGATATCCCAGGGTCTTTTTTTTGCAAATTTCAAATGAAATCATTCACCACCCAATACCTTTTATTATTTAGAGTTTTTGCAATTGAATCAATAAGTGATAGTATTATTATACAAAATTTTAAAAAATATATTTTATTTATAATAATATTAATTCAAAAAATTATGTTAGTAATAACTTGAAATTTCTTAAAATATTTACAATGAAAAATAGTTTTATTAAATGAATTATGTACAATTTCTGAAAATTAAAATATATTTTGGACATTACCTAAATATTCGTTATAGATTCTACTTCTTGAACTAAACATTCTTTGAATAATCACTTTAAACGGGCCTTAATTTAAATTGTAAGACGTGTCTCATCGAAATGTATTGCAATAAGTTCTAATCATGTCTATCTTTGTTTCAATTTAATGAAAAACAAATTCAAGGGCTTGTAAAGAATTTTTTTTTAGATACTATTTATCACCTCAAAATTATATTAAAAATAACGAATTTTAGACCATGGTTGATAATTTTTGAAACCAAAATAAAGTATAGTAAGATGAAACCCATTGGAAACGAAGTAGAATATAACAAATAAAAGAAAAAATATTTTTCGGGCGATCTGAGTTCCGGAAGTGGAAGGGATGAATATCCGAAAATCGAGATCCATAAATAGTAAAAATTGACTTATAAACTTTTGTTTTAAAAACACCTCAAAATTATATTGAAAATATCGAATTGTTGGCCATGGTCGCGGTCGGGAAGTGGAATGGTGAATCTTTGGAAATCGAGATCCACAAATAGTTAAATTTGACTCATAAACTTTTGTTTTAAAAACACCTCAAAATTATATTAAAAATATCGAATTTTAGGCCATGGTCGATTTTTGTAACCAAAATAAATTATAGTAGGATGAAATCCATTGGAAACAAAGGAGAATATAACAGAAATAAAAGGAAAAATAATTTACGGGCGAAATCGAGATCCATAAATAGTAAAATTTGAAAAAAACTAAAGTATAATAAAAAATGTTTAAAAAAACTAAAGTATTATAAAAAATTAAGTTTTAAAATATAGAAACGAATTTTAACCAAATTAATATGTTTAATCTAGAGTTCAGAGTAGCTTTTAAGAACATATTTATTATAGAATAGAAGTATTAAATTTAACTTTTTTATTTAGTTTTTAATTCTTGATTTTTAAGTTATTTGATTCGAAATTTAATAAATACATCTAAAGTTTTCTCTACTTTCATCAGGATTACTTTTAAGCATTACAACGTAAACTAAATTTTTTATATTCCTCATTTATTACATAATAAAATAAAAAATGCAGAATACATTATAAAATAAAAAATGCTGTATTCGATGTTTGTTCCATTCGGATTTTAAATGCATAATTGCAATACTGAAAAGGGATTGTAATACATATAAACATATCAACTCATTTACAAAAACTGATCTTAATATTTGAGTATGGCTTACTCATGATTGTTGGGACTAAAGGCTCTTATTAAAAATTCATAAACAAAATACTAATAAAATATTTTAAATTCGTATATTAAAAATAATTTTTTAAACTATTTGACAAAGTTGTTGTTATTAAGATTTTCGTATGTTTTGTGTTTGTAATGCGGAGCCAGGGCCGAAAGACTGACTTGGGAACCAAGAAGGTGAAACCACCTTGGGGAGCAGAGCAAGTTTAATATATATGCTTTCGCAAGCAGAAATATTTTAATATTCTTAAATACTTCTAGTTGTCCCAGAAATATTGTAGAATTCATATTATACTACCTTGATCTCCAGTGGTTTGCGGAAATACAAAAACGTAACATACCGGATATAATAGTAATTTTTATGCTATTATACCTTTTTTTTAACCTACTTACAGAGGCTTCAATGATTTTGGAGGGAATCTTTGATCTTAAATAGGGACATGTTAACTTCAAAGATCCGGCCTGTCAAACCATATATAGACCTTGCGTCGTTCGCAAGGGAACTATGAAAGATCTTGGATTAAAAACTGGTTTCGCTCACAAACTATAAAAGGGCTTTTTCATTGTTTTAAGCTTAGGGCCCAAAATTTCTCAAAACTGCTCCATCGGTTTAAAGAAAAATATGTAACATATAGTTCGGCTTACGAATAAATATAGATGGAAATGCTCGGAACACAATTTTCCACTTCGCAACTTTGTTTGGACAAGTTAAGAGTTGAATATACATAAGTCTCCGCCCGTAGCCATTGAGTCGAGGGGTGGGCGATTCTTTCAAGGTCCCTTATTTTTCACTTAAATTTCGAAAACTATGACTTCTAGTGAAACAACCAGTCTATACAAAATGAAAGCTACATATTTTAACAGTAAAATTTTTCGATATCTTCCTAAATTATCGCGATATCCACTTTTGAAAGTATATAATTTTTGGAAAAACAGTTTTGAAATTTTTTGCTCTTTTTGACAAGATAAAGTGAAAGAAATAGCATTTTGTACTATTATCAATGAAGGCATAAATATTATCCATAGCTTTTGCTACGTACTCAAATCAGTACCTTCTCGGCTGTATAGCTAAGATTAAAGTGAGGTAAGTAGGTGTTACAAAGTGTAACACTGATAAATACATTGGTGAGTTATGGACTGTCCACCACGATTACTATCCCAACCATTCTGCCAAAGTCGATCGCCACCACCTGGACTGAATCATGACATCTTCATAACACGAGATAGCCCTCCACCTGCAACTACAACTACTACTTGAACCCAATCAGACCTTGTTGCCAATGATCTCAATATAACAACGGTTGCTGCTGGAATCAATGGTAACAAGTTTAAATCAGGAAACCACCCAACGACTTGCCTGGAAATCAATTGACTATAAATCAAATTCTTTGCCTTGATCTTATGAATAACGCCGCCAGTTCGGAAAAGTTCCAGGAGGTTGTTGCTGTAATAACTGCAGACTGAGAGGAGCAGTCCAAGCCTTGTGGCTGAAAGACCACCAACAGCGCAGCGGTCCATAATGAACCTCGGACTATTAGGAATCGCCTTCGCCTTACACAATTTAATTCTGGGAATACGACGAAGATTTAAGCAAAATGATCCTCATCAGTTTGCCAAGTCGATACGGAAAAGTTCCTTAAACATTTCCGTGGAATATTTCCTTTTAAAGAGTAGGAACGAAATCTATCCCTGAACAACTACTGCAAATATTCGGACCTGAACAAAATGAAGGTGTAGATGGAGACGATAGATCTGCGTTCGTATTGGACTCCATCAAAACATCTAATACCGCGACGGGAAAATATGGTATGATGTACTCGTACGCTTGCCGAGATCGCAGACAAATCGTATTGGCATGACCTAGCCAATGCTTTCGGCTCTGTACTTCACAGCCTGAGTCAGCGAGTATTGGAGCAAGATCGCAGTGGAATATCTGAGCTTTATGCAAATACCAACACAAAAAGACGGGGAATTTCAATTCTGTAGGCGTAAAGCAAGGATGTCCACTCGGCTCGTTATTCTTTAACTAGGCAATTGAACCATTTGTTAGGCTGGTGTCTGGATTGGATTGGCGGCTTAGCATGATTACAAACTTCATAACTAACTACCAGTTATCAATCCTCGTTTATGCTGATATGGCATCGTTCTGATCGGTAAAAATTGAATCCTTGAGAATCATCTTCGATACAGTAGGAACAACCGCTGAATGGATGGGATTTAAGTTCCAACCACAGAAATATGCCTCTTTACAAGTCGACTGTAGGCGACGACGGGAAGTGTTCCCAACTTAATTTACTATCCAAGGAGGATTCGAAAAGACGGAGAAGAGTACCAACACCTAGGCGTACCCACGGTCTTCTGTGTATCTCAATATATACTGCGAGACGGCAATGTCGCCAAAGGACCTTTGATGGACGGACACAAATCCATCAAAAGGCTAGCCAAGAAATGGATGAACCTACCAAAACGTGGCTGTCCGAATTTTATACATTCCATCCTACCAGGTTGGAGCGAAACTTTTATCGTTGGCCGTTTCCGCGGACGTAAGTACTGTGATGCACGCCTTTAGACTGCTACCTGCGAGGACACTGTTTTCAGGGAAAATACTCGCGTATTATTTTTCTGGCTCACTTGAGGGTTAATCAACTCGTGATGGTGGAGACATGGTTTGTAGTCATAAGCTATAAATGTGCCGCCAACAAATTTGGTGTTACTTTCCACTGGCGTTTGGAGAAACTTGATGTGTCTGTTATCATCAATCGGCTTGAGAAAACACTACAGCCTATAATCGACCCACCTATCCATGGTAGTTCAAATGCAACGTTCAGCACTTCCGGCAAGCTATCTTTCTTGTCTACTAGGAAAAACCGATTTGGGAAAGGCGTACTCATGTACATCTCATAGAGAAGCGAGCAACTATTTCTTGTTGAATGGAAGGTATACTCGATTCTGTGACTACCGCTGTATCCAACGTGCCCGGTTCCGCCTTGTTCCACCTAATGGTACACGTCAATAATGGTGATGAACGGTGACGACATTGTGGATACATCAATGAGATACTGAATACTTGTACTACCCATTCAGCAGCGTGGCAACGGCGACACAATATCGTTCAAGATCGGCTTGCTCGCGTAGGGCTTTTATTATCTACACTTTAGATTACTACACTTTGTTTGATTATTGTTACCCAAAAACATTTATATAATATTGTATTTTTTAAAGATTATAAAAACAAACGGTTTATTTCTGTTCTTATCAGATTAATTTTTGTTAAAGTGTTTTTCGGTGAGTATAAAATGTGTTAGTTGTGGTTTATTTTAAATGATTTTGTTTTAAATTATGGAGAATTGATAGGAGCTGATATCTTTAGAAATTCATCGACATACAATGCATTAAAGCGTTTTGGACTTAAACGATAAATAGCTCGCAGACTAAGGCCGGAAGCAGAAGAACTTTATAAGAGAAAGTGTAGGAATATCATGTTTTAAAAGGGAATTAAAACATGCACTTGGTTGCGCGAGCACGTAGGTTCAGCCTTAGAACTCCTTTAACATGACTCTATGAGCTGTGTGAACTATAAGAGCGATAAATTGGGATATTTTCTTAATTTATTTTATAAATATTCATATTTTGTCTCCAAAGTAAATATATAAATGATGAATATTCAAAAACTCACCTTTACAAGTGGTGTTTTCTAACACACATTGAAATGTTTGTTTATTAAACAGCATAGAAATAAGTTGGAATTTAGGAAATTAAGGATTTGCTGATTCGCACCGAAGGAGACACGAATGAATTACGCACTCTTTAATACATTGTAAACGAAAAGTTATATTTAAATTAAATTATATTGTACAGTCGGATAACGTCTTTTTGAGTTTGCTAAATTCTTGAGACTGGTTTTTATCAAGTACAACGTACTTACTGTGAAGCTTTATACGCGACCATTTTTGTATCTACTTTGTCAACAATAGACAATATTTTTCGAAATTTTACATGTTTAAGTTAATAAACAAATTATTCTGGGTTAGTTAAATAAATACAGGATGGCTTATTCAACACTATTATTTATTTTTAAATGCTTTTTAATTTCGTTAAAATAATCAAATACGCATTTGACAGATTGCAATTTGACAGATAATTATCATTATCTCTTTTTTACCGTCAACATTTTCATATACTATTTAGTTCTCAAACAAATTGCTTACCACATATTCTACGCCTATGGGTATAATACATTAAGAACAAAACATAACCTAATACTTTCTAATAGTTTTTTACTTATTATGATAACTGTTTAGATTGAACTAACAAAGATACTAATAATTTTTATCAAAATGACGTCGCACCAAGGCAATCTACTATTTTTGGTGATATAAATATAACAATGTCGAATTTTAATTTTAAGTTAATAAATGAATCATGTGCTTTTATGAGTCAAATTTAGAATTTTTAAGAATATTACTATGTAAATTTTAATTTTTGTTATTAAAATAGAATGTTGATAAGCTAAAATCAGGGGAAAATAAAGTCTTTTACTACTAGTAAAAATTTTATAATTATTAATAAGAACTCTAGGATTTTTCGTCACCAAATTAGCAACGAGTAACATTACAACTAGCTAATTCATACTGATGATGACTACTTTATAGTCGAAATACGTATTTATAATATACAAAATAATTTGATCTAGGAAATTGGGATAAAAATCGAAATTTATTACTAGTAAAAAGAAATATTGTAATTCTGTAGAAGTTTCGATACAGTAAGTACATGTTATGAGCATGTGTGCCAATCTAATAGCGAAGTATGAGTCGCCTTTCATATGAGTGAAGTCTATAGTTCACACAACTACTTGTGTACTAACTGTTTGCTGCCAATTTTACTGTCTATTTTATTTATATAGACATTTTGTTTATGGATTCTATTTTTATAATATCCCTTTCTATTGAAACTAGAGATGTTAAAATTTCAAAATTAATCTAATATTTCTTACTCACTCCTCAGAAATTTGATAAAATACAGGAAATTTCGACTACAGGTAAACGATCCAGGGGAAAACTGGTCAAAAACTGCCCATATTTCCAAAAACACTTTTATTTTTGCGTATAGTGTGAGTTTGATTTAGATTTCCAAAAACTACCTTTTTCACTGGAAAACTAAGCTGTAGTGCAATTTTCATCATATGCTGATTGATTAACTAATTCCGGTGGACTAATAACTGAAAAAAAAAATGTAAAAAAATATTATGGCTTTAAAAAATTAAAACGCTTAGTAATATTTATGTAACTTCAATTTGTTGAGTTATTTCTTAAACTTCATCACGTTCTATTAATTGTCAAAATGAGTTGCAACATTTTTTGAATTCAGCATATATGTAAAGGGAATTTTATAAAATTTTTCGTCCATGTGTCCAAAAAAAAATTTAAATAAGCAATTCTAGATGCGTATAAGAAACGGACTAATCATACAATGAAAATGGGAAACTTTTGTGACGTGATTGACAAGACTTTCGAATGAATGTAGGGCTCTATATTCATAAAACATATTGAGTTTAGACTTTTTGACATGGATACGTCTGTGTTGTCGTTTGTAATAATCAGAAAGTACGTTATCTTCTATTTTAGTAAACTTACAAATCTGTCGATTATACGACAATGAAAAATTGTACGTATAAGATATACTATATCGGCAATCTACTATCCTGTTGTTCAGTTACAACATTAATTGGCATTATTTTTATTTTATTCCCATCTCTTCTGCATCTTTTTTTACCCCAAAACAAAGATGTTTTTTGAAATTTTGGGCTTTTCATGTCGTTTTTTTCGAATAGAAGATAGGTGGTAATGATCTAAAACACTAGAAATTGCTACAGGCAGCTTAATGTGAAAAATACAATGAACTCAATTCTAACTCAATGTTCGTAGTTATAGTTATAATCAAGTTCATAGTTATAGTTAAGGAAAAAAAAATTATGTAAAAAAATATTTTAATCAAAAAAACTCCCATTCCATAAAAGCTTTTAAAGAAAGCTTCTAAATACCATTTACATAATTCGAGTGAAACAATTTTAAACTCACAATAAATGAGACTATGAATAATGTTTTTTTTTTCATTTTTAGAAAATGATACCCGGTAATTACGTAACGAACAAAGGTCATTTTCTTTCGTTTGACAATAAACCCAACATTTGTACCTATTTGCATGAAAATCGGAGGTGTGTCACCGCTTAACATTTGATGGTTTGGAATGACCCGAAATAATATTTTTTTGTATTAAAATTATTTTAAATAAATATACAAAAACAATTGTTTCTTCGAAGTGAATGTTATTATTTAAACAAAGAGTGTAGTTTTTTTAATTTAAAAAGGCTAACATTCAAGTTTCATGAGTCATGAAACAAAAATTTACACTGAAGAAATCAATTTACGAGAAAAATACAATTAATTGCAGTTGAAGCCGCTTAAATCATTTTAATAAATAGCCTGTTTTTACTTTTTAGGGTTTAAATCGCTTATAGCTGGAAAACGAAGTATTTTTTCAAACAATTAATTAAAATTAATCCAATTATAGCCCATCTAAAATAGAGGCGGGGGTTCCTAAAAAATCGGTTCAGCAACAACCAAAGCCTTAATATTTCACACTCAAGTAGCTCTAGATCCTGCTCTATGGGTAATTTCGGTATTTATAAATAGTAATATACAAAGTAAACCGGTCATTATTTAGTTTAATAACGGTTATTTAATATGAACATGAGTGAACAATCTTAAATTAAAATTTTGAATTGTTAAATTTATATTACATCATAAAACTGTGATTGATAAAGTAAAAAATATAAACATTATATTTTTTACATTAAAGTGTTTTTTATACTAATCAGTATCACGCGTTAATTAAGTGTTTATATTCTTTTATATACACTGTGTTATACTAATGTAGGAAAAAACAAATTTAAATATACAACTTTTGTGGATTTTGTTAAATTTTTACACATTTCATTCAGATTACGTTTAGATTTATATATAATTAATTTTATAAATTTTTTATTTTCCTAATAATGGAGGCTTGTGAATACTCTCATAACCTCCAAAAATTGGAATTATAAGCTTCTATGGGCGTGTGTATTCTGTAATAGAATTAAATTTAATATTACAGAAACACAATTTAATAATAAAGTAGTTTTTATGTATGTTTGTCATTGCCATGATTTTAAAATTTATTAGGAAATCATGGTAAAACTTTTTGGCTACAATTTTCTATTAGTTAAAGTGGTTTAACGTTCAGTTATGAGATATTTATAAAAAAGCCAGTATTTTCAGCACAAATAACTCGAAAAATACTCATCCAATTGTAATGAATGGGCATGCAATATTGACATAGTATATACAAATCTTTTTTATATTTAGAAATTGTTTTCGTGACTTCGTCAAGCACTTGGTTTTTATGTCAATATTGTATAATACATGCCCAATTTCATTACATTTGGATCAGTATTTTTCGAGTTATTTGTTCTAAAAAATTGTAGAAAATTAATTCTTAATTATGCAAATAAAACAAAAAGAGGTGGAAGATAGAACATAGAGATGGTAGTACATGTAACAATTTTTGTAACCCGTTTGAAATATCTATTATTTTAGATTTTACACAGATAATAATAAATCAAAAATAATCTGTGTTTTTCCATAAATGTGTATACTTACTTATCTGCCTGTGTCACCAAATCATAAAAACTGACATAGGGTAATTAATTAAACTACAAAGAATCCAATTAAATCACTTGTAATAGTGATTGATTGAAACAAACAATATGCGGATTGAGTAGAATGAAATCTTATACACAGGATATATCAAGACATTTTGTTATCATTAATTTATTTGAATACTATCTTCAAAACATTTTTTAATTTTTTTTAATTTAGTTGCTTTATTTTTATGAATTCAGTGAAAATAAGTTGTTCTGTGAGATATTTTATTTGATGTCAACCAGTGAATTCGCTTTGGATGTAGAAACAAAGTTTCTATAATATTGTTAATTTTCTTTAGTGTCAATAAAAAAAATAGTTAACGTGATGTATTATTATTTTGTGAGTAAATATTAAATATTTTTTAAATTATTTCAATAACTTGTGATTTAAAAATATTGTGTAACAACTAACGAATTAAAGAAAAGAATGAACTTAAAATACTACTTAACTTCTTGCATTCACAAATAAAATCCAATTGTCAAGATTCTATTTTCGAGATATTTAATGAATAAATTTAAAAAAATAATTCTAAATAATACAATTTCTTCATAGCGTTTTCCGTTTCCAAGATATTGTATAGATGGTTTCGAGTATCTATTCAAATTGAATAGAGTTTCTAGAATTTCCCTTTTGTCCTTATTTGACTATCATTACATATATGATTAATTTTAAAATTAAATTAGAAAGAATTAAAAATATAATTTTTGTAATCAGTAAGAAACTTTCTTTGTAAAGCCAGCTACACACGTTCAAGCACTTTGCTAATGTATGGTTTCTATAAAATTTTGTACAAGCAAGCTTTAACATCTGCAAAGGGTTGAGTAATCATTTTGCTTGCACAAAATCCATACAATTAAACGCTTACTCATGATCCTTAAAGACATATAAGCTTGCTTGGACAAGCTTTATTTGTATAAAATGAAACAAAATAAACAAAACTAATTATCAGATTATAGGAAAGCTTAATTTCAATGTAGAAAATATAGATATAAAAACTTTCTGTAAGATGGTGCTTTTTGGACTCTTATGACGTGTGAACCAGATTTAAGTTAGAAATCACCTTGCTCTTTCTTGAAATTTTATACAAGAATGCTTATTGTATCTAAATATACTCTTATTTTCAATACCCGGAATTCAGATTTCGTAGACTTGACCTTAGTGAAATGTTAAACAGTCTTATTGTTTATTATCTCTTAGTTTTAAACATACGTTTAAAAATACTAAAACCCTCCTACGGTAATCTGCTCTTTAAAGTACGAAACAAGAAAAGATACTCATACAAAATTAGATACAGTAATGTTCAAAGGAGGATAACATCACTTTATCTAATTTCGTATGAGATTCTTTTCTTGATTCGTACTTTAAAGAGCAGATTACCGTAGGAGTTTAAAACTTATTTTGGGATTGGTGAATAAAAATTGATTCTGATTAAATATTTTTTAATTGTAATTGAGGGCTCTTTCATTTCATACCCCCAACAGAACAAATTTCAATAAAAAAAATTTACACCTTTACTTTTCGTTCATCCGTTATACTAATTTTCTGATAAAAAATAGCCTACGTTTTTCGGATCGTAAAAATAAATGAATAGGTTAAATATCACGATAAACGTACATACATCCATGCGTATGTGTTTTTGTACATACTACATATCCATAAATAACCGAATTGGCAGAGATTGACGTGGTTTATCAAGGTTATGATCTGATTAGTTTTTGGAGTTGATTGATAGAGCCGTTTAAAAGTTATTCCAAAAAAACCGCAGTAAAAAAAAATTTTTTTCTTCAAATCGAACCAAATTTTTTTATACTCATATTGGACACTTGTATTTCGTGTTTCAATTTCACGACATTACCAAATTATTTATTATCATAACCAACGTGGAAGATGTTGTTGGAAGTATCGTGTAACCGAAACACGAACCTTATATTTTCGGCAATGGCGAATCGCTGAATGTGTTCCATTTTTAGTTTATTTGATGTATTGATTGTTAATGTATTGATAATTCAGTTTGAAATAATTTAAATAAAGCCCAACAATATGGATTTTTCCATATGAAGAAATTTAAAAATAAAAAATTGAAAACTTACTTCACCCTTCAAAAAATTGTTCCGTAACTCTATTTGTCTTGAAAAATGAAAGGTGCTATTATCCATAAACACGTATGAAACACGAATATAATTAAATTCTTAATCTTAAATACCATGAAGCTGTAGTATTTTATAGTTTAAGCAAGTTCATGGCCAATGGATGTTCTTTTAGTTAAATATAAATAGATTATATAGATAATTACTGAAATTACCAATAAAATAATTAAAACACCCATTGGCTCTTCCCTGTAACCAAAATAATAATTTTAGAAAAATATTAAAAAATAATATAGAACCCTATAAGGAAAATGGATGAGGTAAACATTATTCAATGACGAAAAGAGCAAAAAGTAACTGGCAGAAAAAAATTAGCTCTATATACAAATGATAATCCTCCTTTTATAAGAATTTTGTTTTTTCATTTAAAAAGTTTTATCAAATTTAATCCAAAATTATATTCAGTACGTAGCACACCCCAATAGTTCCCACACCAAAGTTAACATTATTACGTCACACGTTGATAATATTTATAGAGCAGATCCAACAAAATTTATGGGACAAGGTAGTGTTATGATGTATTTTCAGTGTATCCATACTTGAAATGTTGTGTCGACGACCAATTTAGAGGTATAAAAATTTGCTAAAGGTTGGTAAAAACACAACTCACCTTGGCCTCTACGATTGGTGTGATTGCTCATGAACGCTATTGAATAGCTAATAGTTTCCTCATATATATAAAATCAAGGCTGATAATATAAGTACAATTTCTTTTTTGGGATCTTTTAAAACGTCAAGCAACGGCTAAAGTCGACAGAAAGTGTCTGGTAATATGGATTATGAATTTTTAAAATATTATTTGGCCCACTCATAAAAAAATCAGCCCTGAGACTGTAGAAAAAGTGAATTCTGTTTTTACCTACCTTTTGCACCTTGTACCTATAAATTTTACTTCGGCACAAGATTACAAGTATGCATACAGTGAAATTTACTTACTATCATTACCATTACCTACACATTTTATTCCTGGGATCTTGAACCTTATATTAATTATAATATATTTACTATTTATAAGGAAATCGTGGAAACACTGTAATTATGTTAACAGTATTACATCATGGCGTTTTATTAAATTTTATCACTATAAAAGTATTCACAAAAAAAGAATAGTTTTTTTTATCATTATATAAAAACTGTGTATTATAAAGTTTTAAAATTCATTATAAAAATTCCATAATTCAAAAAAAACTTAGTAGTAATTAATTTTAGTAGTATTGATTTTACGATTATAAAGAGGCATATTTCAAATTAACAATGATATAAATTTTATGAATTCAGGTATTTGGCAATGGGATAAAATTAGTAATGTTATTACATGTACAATAAAATATTCGACATTGGTACTAGATCGGTATCGGGACAATGTTTACAGTAATTTTTATATAGTAGACAAACAATATGAAGGAACTTTCTATAAAGTCTTAGGGCAGAGTTGCACGAGGAATGAGGGATAACCACAGTAGCTAATTTACGGTTAAATATAAGTTTAAAGTTAAGGCATAAGCCGTTTCACCAATTCTTTTTCAGTATTAGTACTAACAAAAGCTAAATATATGACAACAGTATTTTAAATTCTAGTAAGGCGTAAATGTCGTAGTAGAAAATGTAGATTTGTTGCATTTTGCTTAGTGATTGGTTTTATGGAAATAGAATATTATTTGAAATGTTAAAAATGTAAAAGCAAGAAGTATATAAGTATATACAAAATTATCCACCCCAAAACTTAAAAAAAATTTTAATTAATTTTTTAAATATAAAATTAAAATTTTTTTTAAGTTTTAGGGTGGACAATTTTGTATTGAAAAAAAAGCTGTTAAATATGCTTAAATCAACTATTATTGAATAAAATAGTTGTTAATGTGAATGTGAATTTGTCAATAAATTATATTTTTTAATAATATTTATCAATTCATAGATTAATTGAAATAGTTTTTTATTACTGCAAATTAATGAACCGTCTTTACTAAGAATACCTGCACCTAATTTCATACCACCAAGGTTAGTTAACTCGAGTTATCGACAGCTGCAATTCGTGCAACTCAGCGTTAATAAATGCATATTATACATCTTATAAAATTTTAGCCAATATTTTGGATTCCGATCATACGCAGAATTACTCAGTTGTTCCAAATTTTTTTGTCCAATTTACTTCAAAATTACAACCTTATTTTAAATTAAAAATCAAATTTAAGAATTTAAACAAAATTGTTTTTATCGCAGTTTAACAAATGGGTGTGTACAGATTATGAAATGTTTAAAAATTGTTACATTATTTGTTAAAAAGTGAGAGTGTCATAAACAGTCCCGATGCCCCTTATCATACCCAATCTTTATAATAAATACACTTCTGTATATGGCTGAGTTTACTTTTTTCTTTTTTTAACAGCTTTTTTTCTCTACGAATAATCTGGAAAGTGGTGCGTTTCCTTTGTGGGAGCCAGTAAAATTTTCGATTGGAAAAACGGGATATCCTTTGTCCGACGACATCAATTGATATTTTTCACAATTTTCAGGTTGTCGGCAATAGGAAATCTGGTTTTATTACGTACCGACCAAAATGGTTGTTAAATTAGTTTTGAATGATTTTTCTACTACAATAACAAAAAGTCGGGGGTCTGTCAATTTAAGGTCTGTGGGGACAATTGTTAATTTTAAGGGTTCCGAAAACGAAAGCGGCCATATGCAAATTTTTAAAGTATAGTTATTAACGATTTCATATGACTACGGCTAAATATTATGATATAGATCTTGTTTAAAATATACGGATTATGAAAAAAATATATAAAACTGCTTTATTTGACGTTAGTTGAATATTTTCTTTAGATAAATACTTTTCGATATATATATATATATATATATATATATATATATATATATATATATATATATATATATATATATATATATATATATATATATATATATATATATATATATATATATATATATAATTATTCCAATTTGAAGTATACAAATATTTATATACCAATATAATTCGTATACGATGTGGGCGACAAAATTCCGCATGCGCCATTAATTTGTACATCTAACGCCTAAAATAGGTAACATCTGGAAACAAGTCATCAAGAAAGCAGTTTTATATATTTTTTTCATAATCTGTATATTTTAAACAAGATCTATATCATAATATTTAGCCGTAGTCATATGAAATCGTTAATAACTATACTTTAAAAATTTGCATATGGTCGCTTTCGTTTTCGGAACCCTTAAAATTAACAATTGTCCCCACAGACCTTAAATTGAAGGGTTCCGAAAACGAAAGCGACCATATGCAAATTTTTAAAGTAG
Organism: Chrysopa pallens; assembly: GCA_020423425.1. Taxonomy (NCBI): domain Eukaryota; kingdom Metazoa; phylum Arthropoda; class Insecta; order Neuroptera; family Chrysopidae; genus Chrysopa; species Chrysopa pallens. Next base: position 3,350,611 of record CM035591.1, read on the forward strand.
TAGTTATTAACGATTTCATATGACTACGGCTAAATATTATGATATAGATCTTGTTTAAAATATACAGATTATGAAAAAAATATATATAACTGCTTTATTTGACGTTAGTTGAATATTTTCTTTAGATAAATACTTTTCGATATATATATATATATATATATATATATATATATATATATATATATATATATATATATATATATATATATATATATATATATATATATATATATATATATATATATATATATATATATATAATTAATTCCAATTTGAAGTATACAAATATTTATATACCAATATAATTCGTATACGATGTGGGCGACAAAATTCCGCATGCGCCATTAATTGAATTTTGTACATCTAACGCCTAAAATAGGTAACATCTGGAAACAAGTATCAAGAAACATGTTGTACATTGTTATCTCAGTATAATTCCGCCTTTAAACTATTTAGACAATGAAACTATTTAAATGCCAATATTTGCCATGTTTACAACAGAAAGTTTAATATCGTTGTTTAATATTTAATACTCATTGCGACAGTAGTTTATTTAATATACTTCATTGTCAGGTCAAAAACATACATTGTATGCGCTATTGAAGGAAATTGTCAAAATTTGCTTTGGATAATTGTAACCAAAAAAATAATTCTGTCATCTAGTCATTTGTTTATTCGATGTGATAATCAGAGTTTTTATTAAATATTTCCTAATAAATGATTAATCGAATTATAACTATTTCAATGTGTCGTTGTTTTTGAGAAAAATGGAATCTTTGATTGAATGTTGATTATTTATAAAAACAACAAGAAAAATACGTAAAAAATGACCTTCGAAATGAGTTTTTATTACAGTCGGTAGCTCAAACTATCACTTTCATGTATTCATAAATACTCTGAAAATGCATCCGAAAAATATTTGTTCAATTTGTTCAAGGGATACTAGTTTTTTAAAATAATTCATTTTATTAATTTTAATTAAATTAAATTAAGTTGAATGTTATAAAAAAAGTGGTCCTCATACTTAACTATGAACTTCAAACATTGATATCTCAGTTAATTTTCTTACTACAGAAATTGAAAAACAATAAAAAGTAAACCAAATAGGCTGGGTGCCCATCACATTAAGTAATTGACAAATTCTTTCATCAAGTAATTGTAAATTTGTTTATGGCTTAGTTATGATTAGTGTAACAACTTTCTCTATAAAAATTCTGAAATGTGGACCGTGTTCTTGTTCGGATACAGTAAAATTTTCGTTTATCTCCACAGACTAAAAAAAATTGATAGACAACCGTTTATTATTTTTTTTTTGTTAGTGTAGTAGAAAGATCATTCAACAACAAATGTAAAATTCATTTTGTCCGGTACGTAATAAAATCAGATATCCGTTGTACAACCTGAAAATTGTTAAAAATAGCAATTTTAATGTTGTCGGATAAAGGACATCCCATTTTGTCACATGTTGGCCAAAATAGTTTTTGAATCTGTTTTTAAATGATTTTCCGATAACAATAACAAAAAAATATATGTTCTTTAATATGAAGCCAGTGGGCGCAATCAAAAATTTTACAGGCTACGAAAAAGACAACAACCCACTCTTCAGAATTTTCGTTAAGAAAAAAATTTACAAATTTGTACATATGTATCAATTACTTGATATGATAAGGGAGGGGCACTGGGACTAAAAATATAACTAGCAAAAGAAAAATAAATAATTTTCATGTCTCATTCAGCTTGCTTTAAACGTATTTTGGAATAATTTTTTTAAGAAAAAGTTTTTTATTTAAATTGATCAAACTTTTTCTAAATCAAATTTAAAACAGTAATATTTTTAGAATACATTATTGGCAATAAGGTAAAATAAATTGTACTTACGTTACGTTAAATTCCAATCTCCGATGGTAGGGGAACCCGAGCGGGGATTTTAGTTTTACTCGTGCGCATCAGATTAAGATATGATGGATTGATTACGTACTGATAAAGTGTACATTTTACTAATCTGAAGATTTCAGCGCGACACCGGTGACGTGTAAATTTTGCAGGTTTGTGCCCTCTCAGAGTTAGATTTAGTAAAATGTATACTTTTCAGCACGTAATCAACCTATCATATCTAAATCTGATGCGCTCGATAAAATCCAATACCATCATTGTACTTAGATTTTAAGCTACCGACTTCGGCTAGAACTCAGTTAAGTTATTTTTACGTACTTTAAAAAAGGTTCGTTGTTTTCTTTTATTGTTTTTAAGGTATTGAACGTTAAATAATACTAACTTAAATTTTCCTGAAAGGAAAATTCATCTTCAACGAGCTAATAGTTTGAATATATATTTATATACAAAAAAATTTCTTATTTTTTATATCTGTGGCCCCTCGATTAATTTTGGTAAAATAAGACGAAAATGAAGAATACTAATTGTCGAGTTTTCGCCTATTTTTCGAGTTATTGGCACTTTTTTTTTAGAAATTATCGTGTTTATGTCACATAAATACCATAATTTAAAACATGTCACAATATTTAATTATTATTTTTTGTTAAATGACTATCATTCAAACACAATTCAAGCACAAATTACCGGAATCGTTAAATCGAGGTGCCGCGGAAATCGTAATCTCCCCGATTATTCGATTTCTGTGGTTATATTGCAAAGCCCTAGGTTTTGGAAATTTTGGCAACCACCCTTTTGAAAAATTTTCGACTCCAAAAAGCTTAACATTTTAAATAATTTAAAAAAACAAAGTTTGAAAAAAATGTCAAAATCTTTTTTTGCAGTTTAAGTTAAAAGCTTTATTGATGGACGCTTTTATAATAATTACAAAATTATTTACCGTCGTACCGAATCGATTACATTACGTATCATGATGCTCATCTACACAATTAACATCTCACAATTAACGATTTTGTTATGGGTCTGTTTTTTTAAATATTTCCAGAATTAAAACCATTTTCAATTTTTTTTTATTTTATTATCAACATGCATAATTTTATGATTAACCCAACATTATATTAATATATAATTATTTCGAATAATTTTATTGTTATTTGATTCTGAACAATTATATTGCTAAGCAACTGAAAATACAACGTATAGATAGTGTAAAATCGATTGTAAAAAATAGTAAAACTCAAACCTTACAATGTCAAAAATGGCAAAATGAAATAGTATGTAGTGTTTATAGATTTACTTGTGTTATCTTGTTTATTATACTAAATTATTTGTACATATGCCACGTCGTTTAACATGCACTGTTCATCATAGCATCTAATATGAATGAATGAATAAGAACGACTGTTCGTGCAAGTGCCATGTTGTATGAATGGCTACGCATACACGACTGAACCTGTTTAGTTGCTGAAAATGAAAATATGGGTTCGTGTGTCTTGCACGAAGTTTATCGATGTGTCGACGAACTGGCCAACCAATGGCATCACGTTTTAGAGTCGACGCTTTGGATGGTGGTGCCATCTGACCTAATATTTTTGGCTTATCTTGATTATAAGGGCACGTTGCCACTACTAGTACATAATTATAATGCAATCGATTGATTCAACATTGCGGCGATTCCTTCATCGTTGGAATAACGTCGTTCTGTAAGAGGTAAACATTTATTTTCATAAAAAAAAATTTTTTGTACACAAACAGAAAAATATAGTAAATGGAAATTAATCCTCATCCATTTTCAAGCGTCAGTATTTTTCTTCACTCATTTCAATAACTTAAAGTTAATAAACAGATGAACTTATATACTTTTATTAAGTTAAGCCAATATATTATATACTATTATTCAAAAATATATATTATTTAAGTCAATAGTCAAAATTAGGTGAAAAAATAAATATTTAAATTTACAAAAATTACCGCACATTTGGAACATAAAAAAATAAGTTTCCACCAAATTTCGTGAAAAAAACACTTTTATATAAAAGATAAAAATAAAAAACCAAAAACTTGATTATTTGAATTTTTCACATAAATTTTGAGGCTATGTGTAAAAAGTGTGAATACAAAAGTTCATTTTTATCATGTTATCTCTTGCGTTTCCAATGGGTTTCATCCTATTATAATTTTCTTCCACTTTTTACCAATTTTTAAGGATTCTACCCTGATTTAGATAATAAGAAACACATCCTATGCCGCTATTTTACTTAATACGCCAGTATCTGTATCATTGATGCATGTAATAATTTCAACGAAGAAAACAACGAAGGACATTCGTAATAAAAAATAAATTTTTATTATTTGTGAAATTACGGATAAAAAAGGGTCAATGTTCAAGATGATGAACACACCCACTACCTCATGACAGATTCATTTGAAATTAAAAATTCTTTATATATCTGTGTGTATCTGCGTTTGTTTTTCGTCTTGACTATCTCGAGAACATAAAATGCTATCGACGTAAAACCACTTTCATTGAAAACGGAATTACATAGTGATTTTTCAATAAATTCAGTCAAGTCGGTTTTTATTGTGGATAAAAACACTAATAATAATGATTTTTGATATTTCATATTAGTAACATTATATATATTCTTTATTCAGTAGAAATTTTAAAACTGATAAATGAAAAAATATTAATTTTTTTTATAAATATTTTCATTTATGAAGCAGATAAATTTATTAATAAATAACAAATAGTATTATAAATAGCTTTCAAAAAATTCATGTCTAGATTGCAAGACTAACTTATTTTCTTTTTTCACTTCATAATTTTAACGTAATTACACCCCAACCGATTAGTTCTATTGGAATTATACTTTCTTGTTCAGTAACGAAGACTTAGCTGATTTAGATTCCGCAGTAATGAAGATTTAGTGATTCATGACTTTTATATCACATCTAAAACTTTTATATATTTCAAATTATTGAGACGCTTTCAAACAATAATTCTAGTTTTATATGATAATTTTGATTTATAGAAATAACGATATATATTTTTTTAAATTAAATCCAAAACAGTTAAAAGGGCACAAAACTGAAAAAAGTGTGTAAACAAAAATTTGTTTAATGTTTCGGACTACTTGATCAAACGAAATCGTCTGTGTGTATCTATCTATCTATATTTATTCCGCTGTAACCTTCGAATACGTGTTCTAATTTTTATTACGTACGTTTATTATTTTTTATTTTGTACGTTTAAGCCAAATAGGACCATCAGGGACATTGTAATAAAAATGTCTTAATGGAATTATTATATATCAATATATTGGACATATCTACTAAAAAGCTTAATTTATTTTATTTTACAATATTTCATATCTTCTTTTTCAGGGTGGTGGATATTTAAAACGAGCAATTCCCGAACGTTTACATGAAGTCTTTGAAAAATATGCATCCGCTGAAGTTAATGGAGAAAAATTTATGACCAGCGATGATTTCATACGAAAATACTTACAATTATTTCAATCAGAAAATCACAATGTCGAATCTATGCAATTATTGGCCAGTATCGTGGATACAAACAAAGATGGGCTCATTTCTTTTGCAGAATTCCAGGCATTTGAAGGTTTACTTTGTGTACCGGATGCTCTCTATAAAACCGCTTTTCAATTATTTGATACAAATGGAAATGGAATGGTTACTTTTGGTTTGTAGTATTTTTATACATAAATATCATAAGCTATTAGTTACATGATAACGTTAAAATATTTCCATAAATTTTTATTTTATATTTTTCTAAACACTTTTTTCAGTGAGTTTTCTTTAACTCACAATACCGCCAAACGTATCCTATTTAAGAAAAATAATATTTACAGCGATTAACTCTATATTGGAGCACCTTTTATTTATCAGGATATGTGATTTTGTTTATCACAACACAAATTTTCTATCCTAAATACATTACACTCCATCGGAGGATTTCAATTCTTGTAATTCGTGAATCCCGAATTTTGACACATCTTTGTATTTTAAGGTCACTAGAAATCAATTCCAGAATTTTTCACCTTGATTATTATCTCGAGTATAAATAATGATATCGACGTGGAAGAACCATTTGCATTCTATACATAATTGCGTAACTCAAACTGAATAACTTAAGCCATTTTCATTCTACACGTAATTCGCAACTCAAACTGAGGACTTATAACAAAATCGGTTCAGTCATTTTTTTGGAGCGAATAAAAATATTACAAAGAAAAAAAAAAAAAAAATAATACATTCGTAAAAATAAACAAATTTTATGGTTTTTAAAATGATTTTAGTAACTAGCTTTTTTTATGTCTGTCCCGGTGCAATTTTATAATTGATTTTAAACTAACATCCCGATTAGCTAGATATTTGAAATTTGGCACATAGCTCAGAATTGAATTGTACTACATGAAAATGAACAAAACGAAAAGAGAAGAAAACGAAAAAAAGATAAAGAAAACAAAAAGACGGAAACAAAAAAAATGAAAACAAAACAGCAGAAATAAATTTAAAACAAAAAAAAAAAAAAAAAAAATTACGTCCACTATACGAAAAATTACATTAACATAACCTTAAAAAGCAAAATATAATAATAAAATACAAATAATTTTTAATGTACCATATTTTTATAAAGGTTTAAAAACTAAAAAAAAAATCTCTCATTTTAAAAAATAGGGAGCAATAGCAGTAGTGGAGCTATTAAAGTTTCTACTGCCCATCCCTATATTTTTCGTTTGAAATTAGAGAAATTATTTTACACTTTTTATGCCGTTATATATCATGATATATGATATATGAAATTCGTTGGAAAATTCATCGTATGTACGTTGAGGGTCGCACCTATACCACTTGTTTGAGTTTATAATTATAAATCGAGAAAACGGGAAAAGTTATAGTCTTAGTCTATTTTTTACACACTGTTAAAAAATTATATTTCTTAAGTCGTGGTAAAATTGTTGACTTGCTACAATCTTGGAAGTAACGTTTAGAATGACGTATGCTTGATTTTTATAAGTATTTATAATGAATTAATATTAAAATGTGTACAACAAAAATGGGTGAATGTTTTAAACGTCTGCATGTAAATAGACAAGTAGTAAAATAGACCCCTAGAAAATGTATTTTTTTTTTGTCCTTTAGATGAGTTTGTTGAGGTAATAAATAAGACTGAACTACATAAAAGAATGCCAGTAAATATGGATGGTGATTTTGTAAAGTTATATTTTGGTAAAAAAAAGGAGCGTGTTATTAGTTATTCAGAATTCAGTCAATTTTTACATGATTTTCATGAAGAGTGTGCCGTTGAAGCGTTTAAACGATTTGATAAAACTGGTACTGGATTTATATCCGTTATGGACTTCCAAGATATTATGATAAGCATTAAAACACATTTATTAACGAAACAAATTCAAGATAATTTAGTAACGGTAAGCTTTTTAATTTACTTCTAGGTCGCTCAACTTCGCTTCGCTTCGGTGTACGTCATAGTTCTAGTTTTTTGACACCAATATTTAAAAATATCGTGAACGTTAAATAATGGGTAACCAGTTAGTTTATTTTTTTAATTTTTATTTTTATAAAATTATGTATATTCAATTTAATATACGCATGTCTTTTAGAAAACCACTATGTTTTTCCTAGTTTGCTTAACAATCTTCAAATTTTTCTTTTTCGACCTGTAACGAGCATTTAAAAAAAATTATTATTGTATGAGGAAAAATTACACAAATCGATTCATCAACTATTCAGTTTACCGATCTCATTCCATATTTAACTTCCACGACGTAACTGCTCAAATTGTAACTGTAGTCTGGATATTTAGAGTATTGTATGAATGCTGATGGTTAAAAATAGTTCAAACATTGATACTCAACCATATGTCGAGTATATAAATAATTAACCTCCTTAGTTGTTATCTTCACTTGTTTTAACTTGATTAACGCAATAAACTTGAAAAATAAATGATATTTATTTTTAATCACAAGAGGTCATGATATGATTAATCAATAGGTAGGTCTAATAGATCTTTTCAAGTAGTATATTTTGTAAAACAAACTTGAATCTTCTATTATCCTCTAGAATACGGGGATTGGTATATCATATAAATTATTAAAAATCTTAAAATCTTTGTGCTGGAATTTAAATTTGAGAGGTCAAAAACCAAATACAATTTTGTTATAAATTTTCAGGTTGCAGGTGGTCTCCAAGGTGGTAGAAAAGTTAGTTTCCCGTATTTTATGGCTTTTAATTCATTATTAAATAATATGGAATTAGTAAAACGTATTTATTTAAATGCAACAAATGGTCATCGTAATCAAGAAGTGACTAAAGAGGAATTTTTACATTCAGCACAAATGATGTCACAAATTACACCATTGGAAGTAGATATTTTGTTTCAACTATGTGATATGCTACATCAAACAGGGTACGTGTATTTAATCTTATTCACTTCGTGCTTTAGTAGAATTAGCCTTTTAAATTGAATTTCGTAAAACTAACCATAATTTGAATATTGTTAAACTAGTTAAGGCCGGGTACGAATTTTAAACGCCGGGTATGTATTTTTGATGAATAGATATTCAGTTAGGATGACACAAAAAAACGGTATGATAAATTATTTTTTAAAAAAAAAGTAGAAAACTTTATTTTTCAAAAATTTTTTGCTTTGTTTTTGGAATATTTTCAGTACAAAATTGATAATTAATTTTTTAAAAGATGTTCTAAAAATGTTCTTGTAAAAATCTCAAATTTTGAGCTACTTTCCTGTTATTTTGAAATAACTGAACTAGGGGCCTTTAAAACCGCACTCTTAAAAATGTGGATACTTTGTGGTTTTATCTTATTTAAGTGCTAAACTAACATAATATACAATAAAATTTCATACACGCAATTGTTCCTTTCTACCCAAAATTTTCTACATTTTAAATAGTCTATCTTCGGAACGCCCTCAACTACTTCTACTTCTATAATTTAAATAAATAAATAAAAATCTACTTTTACAATTTGACGTAAATAAGTAGCATTTGTTAACATCATAAAATTTTTAATTCAAATCATAATCTGTAATAGAAATTTCTTAAGCAATTTAAATGTACGTTTTAAGCAATTAAATTAAAATATTTAATTTTACTATTAACTTCATGTCAAAATAGAACTCTTCAAGTTTCAGAATCCAGGGTTGATTATTGAGCTTATTTAGTAGCATCGTTTCAGAAATTATTAAAACTTTCAATCAATGAGTGCAAAAGTTACAATTTTAAAATTATTTTAAAAGGATTTTTATTATTTAGGAGAAAATTTATGAACCGATTTTTATTTTGCATATGCCATTTTGTACACTTTTTCAACACCTAAAGATGTTTTATGAAGCTTTTTTTTCGATCAAAAGCTCAGTTTTCCAGATAACATTTTTTTGAGATATTTGTGAGCGAATTGTAATTTTTGGGAATTATATTCGTTTTTCATCTCCATTAAGATATCACTAATATACTGCATTTGTAAGAATAATAATTTTTATCTAAATCAGATATTTCAATTGAGTGTGAAATTCTTATTTTCATTATTATTATTATTTTGTTGTTATTGCTGTTGATATCATAGGTTAATTTGAATTTTTAAATATAAAAATAAAATATAAACATATACGTTATAGTAATGGATTTCAAAATAATTTTGTTTGATTTTAAAACTTATTCCATAATCAGCCCGACATGGCTTCAGATATTACGCATTTGACAGAGGTGGGTATTAAATTTTGTCAAAACGGTAAGTTGGAAAAAAATTTCAAAAAAAAGTTGTAGAGCATAAAATTTTACATAAAAAATGTTTTTTCCTTTTTTGGCTAATATTAAAAATAACGGAACGTCTAAAAGTTTTCACATATACATGTATGTCTTTCACAAACACTTGTTTTACATGTAAATTCTCTGTATGTATGGTTTAAAACTCCTAGACGTTCTGGCTACGTTATTTTTAATAATAGCCGAAAAAACAAAGAACAATTTTATGTAAAATTTTATGCTCTACAACTTATACTTGAAACTTTTTTTCTACTCTATAGCCTTGGTCGTCTTGGTCACATTGTTGAAGTAATTTAGTCAAGTAACAAGTAGTTTAGTACTAACACTTAACACTTGATTAAAAATCATTCACACTTATAATTTGATAATTGAGTCAAGTAACAAGTAGTTTATCAAAACTATTTACATTATATGACTGGAATAGCAATTAAATGTCAAACAGATACTTCATTTGTTTATTGTTATGTGTTTGTGGTTCAAGAGTGGTGGTGGTACTACTTGCACTCAAAAAATGGAACTGTACTAAACTACTTGACTAAAAAACTTTCCTAGCATTTGACTAAAATGTTGCTGTTCACACACGTCAAGTACTTCTAACTAAACTACTTCCAATTTGACTAAATTACTTGATTAACGTGAACAAAGCTTTACGTTTTAAGTCAACTCAATTCTTACCCCTTTTAAATGCGTAAAAGCTGATGACGTGCATGGTGGATTCCTACCAGAACGTGTTTTTCTGTATTTCCTATATTCATTCCTGAAAAAAATAACATTTATACAGAAAGAACTTTACTGCATGTGCTCTTAGTATATAGGTAGTTTCACACAATTCAATATTAACGACACACAGAATAATAATTACGTTGACAAAATAATAAATTACAATTAATATATTTTATTTTTTACAAAGCAACTAGGAACACAATCTTGACTGCCTAAATTCTGTGTTTCCATGACTTAAACTAATTTTATTGTGTTTCTGGACTTCCCTGGTGGAAATAATATTTCAGTAAAAATGTGAAAGTGTTTAAAAAACTTATAAACAGTTGTGGAATCATTATATGCGAAATCATTGTATACGGAAAATTATATAGAGAACGCATCCTTAATTGATTTACAAACATTCAAAACCTCATGGAAATTATATTTATGCAAAATATGTGAAAGTATTTAAAAAACTTATAAAAACTTGTAGAATCATTTGAAAACTCTGTGTAAGTATTTAAAAGTATTAATGATGAGCATTTGAAAATTTTTTTTTTTTAATTCTTCGAATTTTTCTAAATTGCATAAAAAATTGTTTCAAAAAATATAGACAAAAAACCAAGTATTTTGGGTAATTTCCCCAAAAATGGGAATGCAATAAAAATGAAAGTTTTCTTATAGTATTTCACATCGATTGCAAACAACCACATCCTCCTAATATGTATAGAAAAACTATTAGCTTTTTAAAATTACTTATGTTTAATGATTGGTGGCACATCCTCTATTTGTAAGATATTTTAAAAACCAAACCGGTAATGACAATGTATTTACACAATACCATAGAATATATTACCTAACACAATACACAAGTTTAACATGATGAAACTAATACAATTATAATTATAAATAAATATAACTGTAAATAAATTAAAAATATCTAAGTGAGAATGAAATAAAATCAAATCCTAGTGTGTCAAGCTATATTTGATTTCATTGAAAGCCTTCGCTTTAATGCATGTTGAAAATGAACTCTAGTATGGTATATATCATACTCCATTTAACTCAATGGAAAGCTGAAACGCTCGTCGATTTTACCGACCGATGCTTCGTTGAAAAAATCTATAGTGTGCCAGAGTGTGAATGCTTACTAATTTCTAAAAAAATAATTTTCAAACAAATTTTTACATTTTTAGTACAATCCTGTGTGTATGTCACTATTGCAGATTATATGTTATAAAATTAATTTAATAGTTTTCTGTTAAAACAACAACGTTACAATTTTATTTACCTATTTACCAAATAAATATAAGTATATTTACGTTTATATTTTTTCCTTTAGACTTATAATTAGTTCGCCGTGCATAAATACTACTGACAGAATTGAGCGTAAAAATTTGATTACCAATTACAATGTAATCATAGCCCATCTACCTTGGCATGAGACGTTCTTTCCTCTGAAGGCTCACGTATTCCCATCTAATGTATCTCTGACATACAATAGTTTATTACAGTGAAATCATACATTTAATAGTAAATAAAAAAAAATTTTTAAAACTTCTTCAAAAATATGAAAAAGTGTTTATAAGAGTTATTAAACTCTTTTAAATTCTGTCAAAGTCTTTAAAAGTCTGTAGAAAATTTTGCAGAAATATTATTTCCACCAGGGTTTGAATGTATATGAATTAAGGACGCGCTCTCGATATAATTTTTCGTGATTGGTAGATGGTATAAAATTCGATTCGATAACTATAATATTAAAATATTAAATAGGTTCACGGGAAGAAAAGTGGCTAATTTTATTACTTCATCTTCATAAATTGATCTATTGATTCAAATTTTTGCGATTCCAAATCATTATAATGCTGTTTTTTTTACAATTTCATGAAATATATATATTTTATAGGAATTCTTAAATATTCTTATTAGTGTTAAACTGCTTCGATATTCGATACATACCTCGCTCTAAGCATGTCCTTTGTGCCCAATGTTGAAGAACTTCATATTAAAAGATTAGGTGAAGAGGCCACCGTAATAAAAGACATCTGATCGGTTAAAAGAATTAATTTCTTGCAAAAGATGAAATTTATAAAGTAAAAATAGAAGATAGTCCTTAGGTTAGTACAAAATCCAGCAGCTTAATTTAAATATTTCTTCAAATTGGAACATTTGAGCGTTTAGATTTCTGTTTAAAAATTTTAGATGATATTTTGACAGCACAACAACACGTTTAAATGAAAGGTTTTTTGAGAACTAAGTATACACACATAAGCTCTGACATAATACGAATTTTAACTTCTGGTGTGGGTTGGTCTTGGTTAATAACAAATTTTTGCATATTATTCGGGATTTATTTACGCAAGGTCAATTTTGTTTGATTAATTTTGTTAATTTTCAGGCGAATTGTTTACAACGATTTGAATGCGATTGCACCTGAACAATATTATAAGAAAATTACAAATCGTCTTGCTGAAATTAAAGCAGTTTCTGTAAGTGTTTTCTTGTAATATTCATCTGTTAAGAAAATATTTCTTTACATTCATTCAAAAGTTGTTTCTCTAAAAAATGCAAAAGAAAAAATTAGCATTAGAGATCCAGATTCCAAGGACTTGATCATTACATCTCCCAGTCAAATTTTTGTTTTAGGTAAATCTTTAAATTAATGTACAACTTTTTTTAGAGTCCGGAGGAACGTGGTGTTATAATACAAATTTTAGAAAGTACATACAGATTTACGTTAGGGTCGATTTCAGGAGGTTTGTTTTTTTTTATAATTTCGTGTTTTAAATTTCTATCTCAGTTGTTGGACTACTCGAAAGTGAAAAAATATATTATCCACTAATTTAACTTGTGTACTTTAAAAGATACACGTTTTGAGGTTCAATATTGTAAAAATGATATTATTAAAACGCTAAAAAAGTTATTTATACCATTACCGAATGATATCGAAATAAAACTGGCTAAATCATTCTGAATAATTTATTTTTAAATTAGCAATTTTAATAATTGATAGTTTGAAAATTGCCACCAAATTGAAAAATGAATGATAAGATTTCTGAGTTTTCTCAAAAACATGAAATTTGATATAAAAATATTAAATTAACTACATTAATTCTTGAAAAATAATTAATAGCTTATTGACGAATCAGAATTTTATTACATCACCGGTTTTGATATAAAACTCACACTAAAATCTTACTCGCTTGCATTTCAATTTAAAAAAATTAAGTAGGAATAAAATTTTTTCACTAAATTTTGATCGTGGAATTTAATAGATCTCAAGAATTTAATAGTTTTTACATTTTCAAGTAGTTAGCCAAAGATGATGGATATTTTGTAATTAATACAATATCTCGTGCGAATATTCTATCAATTTTTTAATTTTTATGTAACAGCCGTTGGTGCAACAGCCGTATATCCAATTGATTTAGTTAAAACGAGAATGCAAAATCAAAGAGCTGGATCATTTATTGGCGAATTAATGTACAGAAACAGCTTTGATTGTTTTAAAAAAGTAATACGGCATGAGGGTTTCTTTGGATTATATCGTGGTCTTTTACCGCAATTGATGGGTGTAGCGCCAGAAAAAGCAATAAAATTAACTGTTAATGATTTAGTACGTGATAAATTAATGAATAAAAATGGATATTTACCTATGTATGCTGAAGTATTGGCTGGTGGTTGCGTAAGTTCTCATTCATCTTTTTTAACTAAAACAATTTATAATTTTCGCTTATATTCTTTTGATATTATCAAATTCCTAGATTTCGATTCAATAGCACAAAAATTTATAATTTCTTGGTATTTCTTGTGTAAGATAGGATATTCCTGATAAAAAAGTCCAATTCAATCCTATAGAAAATGAATAGGAATAAATTAGATTTTTTATCAGGGTTGTGAAATAGTCAGACAAAATATCGCAATATTGTAAATGAAATTTGAACGCCTACTTCGAATGCTAAATTATTGTTTCAAAATTCGATTGAAGTTATTTAAAATTTCTCTTATAAGCTTTCTAGTAGTCTAGACTACTTTCCGACAAAGCAAAATTGAGACAATCGATTTTAAACTGATATATAACCACAATAATGGTCTTATTTAAAACATTGTACTGTCTACATAAAATTTAAAAAAACATTTATCAAATCTCTATCGCTAGAGAAATTTAATCGTCAGTAGATAATCTTCTTTTTTTGAAAATAAATTTTTCATTTAATCCGAAGAATTTTTAGTTCCGCTAAGGGATAAGAATATAGTCGAAAACTGGAAAATCTCTGTCAAACAAAGTTGTGTTTTCCGAACAAAGTTGCCTCTTTTCCAAACGTGATATCTTTTGACTTGCGAATCATTATGTTATTATATTATCATCGTACTCTGTTATTTAGAAGATGCCACTCATCGTTTTTATTTATCTTTATCTTGCTTAAGTTTATTTTTCCGAATAGTTTTAAACTCGGATTTAGAATTACTTAACCCCACTCCCCCTCAAATGTCCAGTTTACATTAAATTTTTATGATTTTTTAATAAAATAATTTCTTTAAATATTTTAGGCAGGTGCATCACAAGTAGTATTTACAAATCCATTAGAAATTGTTAAAATTCGATTACAAGTTGCTGGTGAAATTGCTGGTGGATCAAAAGTATCCGCACTTGGAGTTGTTAAGGATCTTGGATTATTTGGATTGTATAAAGGAGCTCGAGCATGTTTTATGCGTGATGTACCATTTAGTGCCATTTATTTCCCAATGTATGCGCATACAAAAGCTGCGTTAGCCGACGAGAATGGTTACAATCATCCTTTAACATTATTGTTGGCTGGTGCCATAGCTGGTGTACCTGCTGCGTCATTAGTAACACCTGCTGATGTTATTAAAACACGTTTACAAGTTGTTGCACGACAAGGACAAACTACATATAATGGTTTAGTTGATTGTGCGCAAAAAATTTATAAAGAAGAGGGTCCACGAGCATTTTGGAAAGGAACAGTTGGTAAGTTGATGTAATTGAAGTGAAAATTCTAATGCGACTTCCAACAGGGTTGAGTTAAACGTTTAACGCTACCATGGATCGGATATGAAAGCACTATTGCGTTAAACGTTCAACGCTCCTGGGGAGGGGGAATAGAAAGAGACAGAGCGAGAGTGAATGCGTGGCACTCGAACCCATGTGCGTGGTATACCTGTTACACTAAAAATCAATTTCTAGTCTTTCTTATTTTTATTTCCACATTACGAAGTTTCACTTCTTCCGCGCGGAAGGACTCCACGCACTATTTTTTTATTTGAAGGTCCTAAAGAAATCTGTAGATTGTATAGTAAAATCGGAGTAGTTTGATTTAGAGTAATGGGTTAAATGTATTGGATATGGTAAGGTTGTTGCATTACCGTCATATTCACTCGAGTCTAAAGTTCTTAAAGGCGTATTCAACTATATAAAATATTTATCTAAAACTTCCCATAATTAAAAAAAATCATTTAATACTTTCAATAAAATCGAAATATACTGCACTTATCAAAGTGCACAGTATACCTAAAATTGGTATTATTAAGAGCAATTTAAACTCACAATTGTTACTCTTTTAAGCATTCGTTCCTGTTTTTGCTTAGTTTTTAATTTTCTCCTAAGAAGATGAAATAAACAAACAAATGTTAACATTAAAATTCAGGATTGGCTCTTTATGCTACATCCCAATCCAATAGAACCTAAAAATATTTTGACTTTTCATTGACAATAGTTATGGATTTGGAATCGTTCAAAGAACTATACGAACAATAGTTAAATTTATAAATTAAATATTTTCAATCGATAATTGTAGGAATGTACATCATAACATTTAAGTAATAATAACACGCGTAATAATTTTAGCATAAATTTAAGAAGGTATTTTCCAGCATCAATTAATAATTACTAAAATGTGAGAAACATAAAAACCGATAGCAAATCGTCAAATGTTGTAGAGAAAAATAATATTTTTTCCTTTGCAATCTTTTTTTTTTTTTGTAAACATTATTTTTTCAGACTTTTTCTTTGCTTTTATTTCCAGTTTGTACATGATAAATTTGCAAAATTTACTTAGCTTATTTCAACTGAATGTGGTAATATAGATCCCTACAATTGAGTATTTTATTTTATCTTTTGAAAACAATGTTTTTGATCCCGGACTGACGTAACGTAATGACAGGCTTAGACTAATCGATAAAGTTAAGCAACAGCAGTCACAATCTGTATTTGGATGGGTGACCACCTAGCAGTGCTGTGTACTGTTGTTGTATAAATAATTGTTGGGATTATGGTATGTGATGATGTATTATTTTAAATAATTAAACACTTTATTTATTTTAAGATATTCTTTTATTCAAAAATAGAGTTTTCAGAAATATGTCTTTACACCATCAATGATTAGACTTGACTACTTACTACTATATTTCTTCAGTTGTCCTTTTTACATCGTGTAACATTTAGTGTTTATTGGGGTCTATACAACACACCAAATGTACCTAGTTTTTATGACAGGATGCTCGAACACTTTAAACTATCTTTCTCCGAAATAATAAAAATAAAACCTTTTTATATTTAAAATATGTGTTCACCAAATGTTACTTAAAAAAGAAACTTTCCCATTGAAATATTTAAGACCCTTTAAAAATATAGTATCGCAAAATACAAAGAGAATGATTTTTGTATAGACGAATTCAATATTTCAACAATAATAATAATAATAATCCCCTTTGGTTAATGGCTATATAGCTAAAAGTAGCTAAAGCCAGAAATTAAAAAAAAAAAAAAAATTAAACAAAAAAAAAAACAATGTTTTAAATTCAATCTCTATGGGGATTAAAACAATTACGTCCCTAAATTAATATCACTATCTTGATCTAATTAAGATTTTAGAATTAATAATTTAAAAATACTTCACTTTCCTATTTGTGAAGTTAAGACTTTTCAATTGAAGAAAATAAATTCAAATAGCCAATTATCGATTTTTAATAGGTTTATATATAATTAATATATATATATATATATCAATAACATTAGCCGACATTATCATAACAAAATACGAAACAATAATTGATTTTAGCTTAGGTACCGAGTGAACTACCTTAAAATTTCTGATTGCAAAATGTGATTTATTGAACGTAAATTACACAAAAATAAAATCCTTCTATTTTTTCGAAAGTCAATAATAACAAACTAAAAAAAAACTCAATATCAATTTAGTCTAATAACAAACATCAATGCATTTCATAGAAACGAAATAAATTAATTCCATAGATAACTTCAACTCAATACATATCCATATAATACCACAACAGACCCCGGTCTGACGTAACGTAATTACAGACCTTGACGAATCAATTAAGTTAAGCAACAGCAGTCACAGTCACTATTTGGTTGGGTGACCACCTAGCAGTACTGTGTACTGTTGTTATATAAAAATAATAATCCCCTCTGGTTAATGGCTATATGGTTAAAAGTAGCTGAAGCCAGAAAAAAAAAACCACAACACAAAATTTTTGGATTACTTTTGCTGAAAACAATTCAAAACTGAAATTGACTTTGCAAACATAATTTGATTTTAATTTTTTTTTAATTTTTTTTTTTTCGGTTTTATTTTGCTTCTATTCGCTTCTACTTATTTGTTGTAATCCGATCACCGATCTCCATAAGAACTTATAAAACCTCTATCTAAAAGAGTCTTTTCAAATATTTCAAACCAACATCTGGCAGCTTGTTTTAGACCATATAATCCTTTGTTCAATTTACAAACTTGGTTATCATTACTTTTTACATCCTCAAGTACTCTCATAAATATTTCCTCCTTTAGCTCACCATTTAAAAACGCAATTTTTACATCCATCTGGTGGACTAACAAGTTATGTTGATTTGAAAAAGCTATTAAAAATCTAAAAGTCGAAATTCTTGCGACTGGGGCAAATGTTTCATTGTAATCTACAAGATATTTTTGACTAAAACCTTTGGCAACTAAACGAGCTTTATATTTTGATGGATTTCCGAACTCATCGTTCTTTATAGTAAATATCCATTTGCAATCTACAATATTTTTATTACTTGGTTTTGGTACTAGAGTCCAAGTTTTATTTATTAATAAAGAATCTAACTCATCAATTATTGCTTTCTGCCATTGTTTAGCATCATTCCTATTTTCAATTTCCTGATATGAATTAGGAATAGGACATACAATAGATTGTGCACATAACAGATAATCGTCAGGTTTATCATCTTCATTTTATGAAACTTGGCTACGATCTTTGAGTCTATTACTCCGCCTAAGTCCTACATTATCTTTGTCTTGAGATGAAGAATTATCGATTTGTTTTTTTCAAATCTGTTAGTCTGTGTGTCATTAAGTTGAGGTACTATGTTTTGTATATTTTCAATATTACTATTACTATCTGTCTTATTATTGTCAAGTTTATTACAATGGTGGTCTACTGAGTTTAACACATCGTTAGGGACTACAGTTTTCTACCTGAATCGACCTCACCAAGCAATTTTATTTTTGGCCTTGACTCAAAAAAATTTGTCTCATCTACAATTACATCTCTAACTACCACATATTTGTCATTCTCCACTTCATATACTCTATATCTATTTGGTTCGTAACCTACCAGTATTCCCTTTGATGACTTTTCATCAAACTTATTTTTACTGGTTTTATATGCGCATATACGGTTGAACCGAAAACCTTTAAATATTTTAATTGTGGCTTCTTGTTATACCACATTTCATATGGTGTTTTATTTGCATTCAATGATTTTGTTGGTGTCATATTAATTAGATTTGTTGCAGTTAAAACTGCATCACCCCAAAATATCTTTTCTAATTTTGCACCAGATATCATTGTTCGCGCCTTATCTGTGATGGTCCTGACCATCCTTTCAGATACACCATTTAACTGTGGAGTTCGTGGTACTGTAAGATGATAACTAATTCCTTTTTGTACACAATAATCCTTCATCTCGTTAGATAAATACTCTCTACCATTATCTGAATATAAATTCACTATCTTTAAATTAAACCTGGATTCACTTTTTGCTACATAATCTTTAAACATTCTAAATACATCAGATTTATTTTTCATTAAATAAGTTACACAGTAATGAGTGAATTCATCAACAAATAATACAAAATAATTTTAATTATTTATCGCAGAAGGCGGAATAGGACCACAAACATCTGAATGTTTATTAAATAATGGTCTTTCTATATAGTCTTTATTTTTGAATTTATTAAAAGATAGTCGCGCTTGTTTACCGTTAATACAAGCTTCACACAAATCATTATCAGGTATTATTTTATTTAATTTTTCTACGTCATTAACTAATTGCCTATTTCTTATTTCATTAAATTTATCTTTTCCTATATGGCCTAATCGTTCATGCCATAATTTATAATCGGAATTAGATGCATTATTTGAATAAATAATACAGCTTTGACTTACCGAAAATTCAAGAGTAAATAGATTGTTCCTCGACTTACCAGTCATTACCGTCTTACCATTACGGCTTACTGTAACTTCGGTCCTCGCGGTTTATCAGATGGTCAGAAGCACCTGAATCTAGTAGAAAAGAAATTTTATTTTCTTTATTTACTATCTGCAAGTTTCCAGCCATAAATGCAAAACCGTCTTCTTTTTATGGATCAGCTTGGATGGTTTGAACTGTCCTTGATCTTTCTGCATTCGGTTTTTGGTTTAATTTTCGCAGGTAGTAACGACATTCATTTTTATAATGCCCTATCCTTCCGCAATGATGACGCTTAATATTCTTCTTGTTATTTGCTCCATATTGCTTTGGCTTGACGATTCGACGATGATTTTTCATGGTTTTCTAAAATCTTTATTATTTTGTTTGATGTCATTAGTACCTAGTTTTTATGACAGGATGCTCGAACACTTTAAACTATCTTTCTCCGAAATAATAAAAATAAAACCTTTTTATATTTAAAATATGTGTTCACCAAATGTTACTTAAAAAAGAAACTTTCCCATTGAAATATTTAAGACCCTTTAAAAATATAGTATCGCAAAATACAAAGAGAATGATTTTTGTATAGACGAATTCAATATTTCAACAATAATAATAATAATAATCCCCTTTGGTTAATGGCTATATAGCTAAAAGTAGCTAAAGCCAGAAATTAAAAAAAAAAAAAAAAAAATTAAACAAAAAAAAACAATGTTTTAAATTCAATCTCTATGGGGATTGATTACGTCCCTAAATTAATATCACTATCTTGATCTAATTAAGATTTTAGAATTAATTTAAAAATACTTCACTTTCCTATTTGTGAAGTTAAGACTTTTCAATTGAAGAAAATAAATTCAAATAGCCAATTATCGATTTTTAATAGGTTTATATATAATTAATATATATATCAATAACATTAGCCGACATTATCATAACAAAATACGAAACAATAATTGATTTTAGCTTAGGTACCGAGTGAACTACCTTAAAATTTCTGATTTCAAAATGTGATTTATTGAACGTAAATTACACAAAAATAAAATCCTTCTATTTTTTCGAAAGTCAATAATAACAAACTAAAAAAAAACTCAATATCAATTTAGTCTAATAACAAACATCAATGCATTTCATAGAAACGAAATAAATTAATTCCATAGATAACTTCAACTCAATACATATCCATATAATACCACAACAGACCCCGGTCTGACGTAACGTAATTACAGACCTTGACGAATCAATTAAGTTAAGCAACAGCAGTCACAGTCACTATTTGGTTGGGTGACCACCTAGCAGTACTGTGTACTGTTGTTGTATAAAAATAATAATCCCCTCTGGTTAATGGCTATATGGTTAAAAGTAGCTGAAGCCAGAAAAAAAAAAACCACAACACAAAATTTTTGGATTACTTATGCTGAAAACAATTCAAAACTGAAATTAATTTTGCAAACATAATTTGATTTTAATTTTTTTTTAATTTTTTTTTTTTCGGTTTTATTTTGCTTCTATTCGCTTCTACTTATTTGTTGTAAGTAAAAAAAAAAACGGAATGTAAAATTGAGATCAAAAATTCCACTGCACACGACAGACAGTGGATAGTATGTCGTTTTTACCGGAATAATATTTTATGGAAGATTACACACGATCGATTGAAGCTAGATGTAACTATTTACAAATTCGGAGACAAACTTATGCATTTTATATATTCTTTTCTACTAAAATTACCGGAAATTTAAATACAAAACGCAAAGCTTAATTTAAAAGTGCTCTTTTATACTTTTATTTGAAATAAAATAAAACTGTAAATGTAAGAATTTCTAAAAAAATGTGTGAAATATTCAAACCAATTAAATACTAGTTTGCTATATTACCAACTGCAATAAACGTAGTTTACCTAGGATGCGGATTCGATTCCAGCTGCCACAAATAAATTAATTAATGTGATGGGTTTATGTAAAAAAGACGTCATTAAAAAAGGCCTAGGATAGCCTACTTGCCAAAATTTTAGAGAGTCATATAAATGAAATTGTCGCTTATATTATCTTTATTCTTACGTATTTTTTTATTATACTAAAACTTGATACATTTTCTAAAAATAAACTCTAATGTACGGGCTCGAAGATTTTGGATTCATAGAGTTCTGAATTATAAATATATTATTTTCTGAAATTCAAATACGCTTTTTTAATTATGGCTACAAGTAATTTTATGATTAGCAACCCATATATTCTTTTGTATTAGTTTTATGCATGATAATTGAAGATAGAGACTAAATTCTTTTAAATTACTATTTCTTGATAGTTTTTTAACAGACTATGAAGAAAGCAAGTATCCACTAAGAATATGTTTAGCTTTCGATTGTGTGTGGTGTCCCAAAAATTTAGTTTTTAGATATTCTCATTTTTAGAACCATGTTTCGTTTAAAAAGTTTATAACAAAACATTTATTTTCATTTGAATGGTTGTATTTATTATTTATTAATTTGGAATAGTTTATATTTGTAAAATTCTGAAAATCTGGCTTAATATAGATTTTTTTTAAAATTTTTTAGCTCGAGTATTAAGATCATCACCACAATTTGGTGTAACTTTGCTGACATATGAAATATTACAACGGCTGTTTTACGTTGATTTTGGAGGCTCGTAAGTAGACTTTTTAACATAATTTAGTCATATCTAAAAATTTAAAGTAGTCAAATGTTCCTTTTTTAATATACCTTTCTCTATGTCCATCCTAACTTTGGAAGTTTATACATGAAGAAATGGAATGGTATAGTACTTTTTATTATAGAGTTCCATTTCATAATTTAGAGATATCGTTTCATGTCTAAAACATTACTGCAAAATGTTCATAAAAATTGTAAAATTTCCCAGCTGTAGTAATGGCAAAAAATTTTATCGGCGCTTGAATATGCTGATTTCATATCTTGAATGAAACCATCCAAAAATTTTCATTTTCATATGAATTTTAAGGTAATATCTGGATTATAAAAAATCTTGTGATCATTTTTGAAGTGTTGTTACTATGAGATAAAATAGAAGTTCTCTCAAAGTTACCTTTCTTTTTTTTTACTTTACCAGAAATTTAAAATTTAAAAAAAAGAATAATGTGAAGTATTTTTAACTTTTCTTAATATATACTATGATGTCAAATTTAATTCAATTTTATATTTATGGATTATTCACTCATTTTTGATATTTTTTAGAAATGAAATCAAAACATTAAACAATCATTTGTTTTGATTTATACACAAAAAATATTTAAGATACAAAAAAAAAAAAAAATCAAGAGTAACAGAACCCCATCATTAAATAATAATTCCCCCATACTAAATACGTCTTATTTTTAATATAAGATAGTATTTATGATAATCCCGATGAAAATATTTTAACTTTTTATTTCTTGATAATGGATAAATTATTAACAAATTTCTTAATTTTACAAGTAGGCGGTTTTCGAATATTTGTAAATATTTATTTTGTAATTAATTAAAATTCTTTGCATCCAACAATTCCAACTAGAAAAACATGTTTTTGGGATCCAATTTATCTTAAGAAAATGATTCAAAAATCGTAATAAAGTTGTCAATAGTTGAAATTGAAACTTGAACAGCTACTACTTGTATAATAAATAAACTCAAAAAATATAAATGTTGAGATAAATTGATTATAATTTTTGAGGATCGAAATACTTATTTTTGTTCCATATAGACTTTATACATTCAATATCAATATTAACCATAAAATCGATTGCTTTGTTCCAAGTTTAATCAGAATCTTGGAAATTCATGATATTTCCTATTTTCACAAGTTCGTGATTTTGTTATGATTTAAAAAATTTAATGAACATTTCTGTGGGTAATAACTTTTTTTTAAAATTTATCACCTGAAGATCCCACACTAAAAATAATAATTATTTGTGGATTTTTAAGTGAGTAGTTTTAAAGAAAAGAATGAATGATTGAAACTGTAAAGCAAAGAGATGCAAATATAGAATAATTTATATTTTGTATTTCTTTAATGGGGTTTATAAACAATTGTTAGTAAAATAATATAAAATTTTCCAGCAAAATAACTCAAAAAATACTTATTCAAATGATATGAAAAAAAGAGTTTTTGTTAAAAAAAAATCAAATTTTAAATATAAAATCAAATTTTGATTTTTATCTTACAAATTTTTTTTTTTTGGGAATAACTCTTCTACAAGTACTAGGTTTTATATCAATATTTGATAAATATTAAACTCTTTTTATATTTATTAGTCTTTCTTTTTTATATTTATTAGTCTTTAATTCAATCACAATAATTATGTCATCTTTTCTATTTAATTAATAATCAACAACTAAAACTAATGTAAAACGTTTCCATGACAAATAAACAAAACAGTAATAGTTCTGCATTGTAGATGGTGTCGAAGTGCTAAAATTGAATTAGTCACCCAACACACCCCTCTCAAATTTTGCACTTTGACAGATCTTCAATCCCATGGCATCAACATGTACGACCAATATAGTATACTGACCCTCGCTCATATTATAATAAAAACATGTATCACGCTGCTGAAGTTTATCCAAGACTTTCTAATTCTTCATTCATTCCATTCATTTCCTCCGACCAGCTTGTCGTAAACCATACAACACCTTCCTTTTTAACAATCTCTCTTAATGCTTCTTCAAGTGTTTTTCTGCTGCGTCGACAAATATTTCATCATCGTTTAGTTCTTCTTGCAGTTTATCTTCATAGTCAGCATATTCTTCTTGGTCTTCATTTTTATTTGCTGTTTTTCTAGTGTTGTAGATTTTCCTAGGTCTTCCTTTTCTACCGGATCTTTCAACCCGTGGTCTTCCTGGTTTTCGACGTGAAATTTGACCTGGTGCAATATCTTAATTTATTTGACCGTTTTCAATTTCTTCATTTTCCTTTTGAGCTTTAATCGGCAAATTAACGCATTCACTTGTTTCTTCATTTTTATCCAAAATATTTTCTTTAACCTTATTAAACGACTGGTTTTCAAGAATCTGTACATCTCTTGCAACAACAACCCTTTTTTCAGCTGTAATCCATACTCGATAAGCTTTCGATTCTTCTGAATAGCCAACTAGAATATCTTCTCTTGAACGCGGATCAAACTTTGATTTTCCATTATTCTTTATTTCAAATGGGGAATGGTTATCTAAACTAGATGTTGGACACCTGTTTCTTAAATAGTTTGAAGTAGCTACTGCCTCAGCCCAAAATCCATGGCTTAATCCAGATTGGATTAAAAGGCATCGTGCCATTTCAATTAATGTTCTGTTTTTTTTTTTTTTTTTTGTTCCGCTACTCCATTTTGCTGTGGTGTTAGACGACGGGAAATACCATTTTTCTTCAAAAATTCGTCAAACTCTTTATTACAATATTCTGTTCCATTATCGGACATCAAACACTTAATTTTACTATTTGTTTGGGTTTCAACACGTGCTTTATATTCTTTAAAAGCTTGAAAAACACCACTTTTATCATGAAGGAATCGTACTTCACACCATCGTGAATTATCATCAATAAATGTAACAAAATACCGAGCACGTCCCAATGATTTTACTCTTGACGGTCCCCAAACATCAGTATGTATCAATTCTAACTTCTTTGTGCATCTTTCAGACTTCTTAAGAAACGGCAGTGTAGTCATTTTTCCTCGTAAACAAATGTCACATGGTTCCAAATTCTTTTCTTCATTAATCTTGATCCCAACAGCTAATTCTTTTCTTGAAATTTCTAACAAATCGTCTTTATTTAAATGACCTAGACGATGATGCCATAACTTTAAACTTGCTGATTTATTATTTACAGCCGCATTTGTTTGCTCTTCACTGCCACAAACATAATATAAATTAAACATAATATAAATTTCCAACTCTTTGTGCCAGCAATTTTATTTCACCGTCTTTTCCGAAAACAGTTGCACCAGTTTTAGAAAAAATGACAGTATTTTCGTGGTCCGTAATCCTCGCAACAGATAACAAATTAATTCTTAATTCTTTTACTAATAATGTATCATTAAGTTTGGCCGACCTATTTGTTTTTCCATCTGTAGTAAAAACACGAGCAGTTCCTTTTGCAACAATTTCAGTTTGTGCATCACTGGCTAACAAAACATTTCCATTTGTTGATGTCATATTGATAAATGCTGCGTCATTGTTACACATATGAGACGTACAGCCACTATCTAAACACCATCGATTATCACTTGGTAATTGCTTCGTGTGAAGAGCTTCTTCTGTTACTTGAAATACATCTTCGACTTGAACTTCAACTTTTGATAAATACTCTTGCTTCTCATTATTTACTCTGCCTGGGCAATCAGCTGCTTTGTGTCCAACTTTATTACATATGAAACAATTATACTTGAATGGCTTATTAAATTCATCATTATTTACTCTGTCTGGACAATCAGCTGCTTTGTGTCCAACTTTATTACATATGAAACAATTATACTTGAATGGCTTATTAAATTCGCCATCTTTTCTCCGTAGATTTTCTTGATATCTACCCCCTTGATATCCACCTCTTTGATACCCACTTCCTTGATAACTTCCTTGATTTTTATTACCTTGATATCCATTACTTTGGTACCTTCCCCTTTGATATCCACCTCTTTGATATCCACTTCCTTGATAACTTCCTTGATTTTTATTACCTTGATATCCATTACTTTGGTACCGCTTAAAATTTTTAAAGTTTTGTTTGACAAACATAACCTCTAAATCATCCATATCACGTTGTTTTTGAGCATCATATTTTTCAATGACTTTTTCTCGAAGTATATCTGGCTTAGGTAATTCATTTTGAGATTCCATAGCACATCTAAACATTTCAAAACTTGATGGCAATGCATTAAGAAGTAATGTTGATTGTAAATCATTATGCATATCGACTCCCATAGCTGACAACTTTGCTATTATGTCAAAAAATTCCATCAGTTGAGTATGAAAGTCACTGTTTTCTGTTATTTTGTAAGATGTAACTCGTTTGAGTAAACTTGCTCGTTTCACTGGTCCGGTAGATGCATACTCTGACTTTAACTTGTCCCAAATTTGTTTTGAAGTATTTAAACCTTTTACCATTCGTAATAAACTCGGATCAATAGCGATTATTAAATCTGACTTAGCTTTTGCATCTTCTTCTTCCCATTTTCCAACACTTTGAATTGATGTATCATCATTTTCAACCAACTCGGGTTTTGGTTTCTTACCGTTAACATACGACCATGTGTTATTTTTTATCATAACAGCCTCAATTTGCATAGCCCACGTATCGTAGTTTCCTTTCACAAGAGGCTTGATTATACTTGACGACAAAAACATTTTCTTCTACTTATTTTATTTTTTACTCAGTTTACGTTTCACTTTCTTTAACTCTATTTCAGCATCCTGGGCCCATAACCTGATAAATATTAAACTCTTTTTATATTTATTAGTCTTTCTTTTTTATATTTATTAGTCTTTAATTCAATCACAATAATTATGTCATCTTTTCTATTTAATTAATAATCAACAACTAAAACTAATGTAAAACGTTTCCATGACAAATAAACAAAACAGTAATAGTTCTGCATTGTAGATGGTGTCGAAGTGCTAAAATTGAATTAGTCACCCAACAATATTACGCTTACCAAATTTCTTAACATTTCGATAAGTAGATTTTGAGTTATTTGTGCTGGAAAATACAATGTATATTACATGTTATTTAAGTCAATAGCTGTTTAGAAGCACACACCTTTCCGCCAGGACAATAGCTGTTGACAAACCGCCTTAAGCAAATTATTAACTGCATGTATTATTTATTACATGTGAATAACAATCTTGTTGTTATTTAGCGTATATACTCTTAGCAGCTGAAACGATACTAAAACATAAATAATAATAAAAAAATCTTGCTGCACCTACTTATTGCAATAAAAAAAGTCTTTTACTTCCATAAGGCTCTCGCAAATTTATAAAATAATGTCTAATTCATTTATTATTTTAATAAATATTTTCATTTATTAAGTTTTTGTACAATTTTTTATTTACGTTTTTTTAATGAAAGTATATTATTTTTTTGTTTAAAAATTTGCCAATAGATGGGATTGCATGTCGAGGTAACATGAGCTTGTTTTAGCCTTTGCTTATTATTAATTAATTACTTAATTTTCCACTTACTAAAGCAATGTTATATATTTTACAAAGATTTTTCAAGGTTTGAATAGAAAATAAAAAAATATATATATTTTCAGAAAATAAATTATTTTTCTGCACGTTTTTTTAGATTTTTTCCGTTTATTGGCATTTCTCAATTCTTTGTGAATTACTCTTTGTTTATTTTTCTACCACACAATTAATACTATTTTATTGTTTTATTTATTAAAATGTTAATAATTTTCAGCCGACCGACTGGCTCTGAACAAGTTGTACCTGCAGTTGGTGTGGCGGATGACTTAAAATCTACAAATCCTGATCATGTTGGTGGCTATCAAGTAGCTTTGCCAATTTTAAGTGGAATAGAAACAAAATTCGGGCTGTGTTTACCAAAATTTTCCATATCACCTAATAAACAATAAGAAACTTGAAAAAAATTTTAGGTCAAAAATTTTAGAAACAAAAAATTAAAAAATTATGATTCAAGTTTTTTATTTCCATTTTTTACACATTTTTTGTTTTCCATGCCAATCGGATGTGTTTTAACTTATCCGTTGAAATTTTGATTAATTTACTTCAAAATACAATTTTATCTCAGAGTTGCATGTATAGAATATCAACGATATGTATATTTGTGGAATCAAAAAGTACAATACTTTTACCGATTTTCCTTTTTTATCTATTTAAAAACATTAAACACTCGATTGTTATGTTGTGTTGATTTGTTTATCAAAATTAATTTTGTTTATCTATCTAAAAAATTCATTTTAATGTGAAGAAAATTATTGAATATACCATAAAATTGGTGTATATTAGAATTTTAAGTAAGTGTGGCAGATTCAGGTCGTTGCGTTCTTTAATTCCATGAGTATATAAGTTAAAAAATGCACAAAGAATCGATTAAGTAGAATTTTAACATAACTCGAGATAATATTTTTATTGATATTAAATATTCATACGTGAAGGTACGTGTATTTTGACCAAGTCTAAAGACAATCGATTTTATGCTATGAAATGAAGAAATGCAAACTAAACATATCAAGTAATTAACGTATTAAATATAAATAGTGCTGTTATTACTGAAACTATGGACAATTTTAGTATATGATGTGTCCATCAATACTCCAGGAAAAAAATTTACTGGAATTCAAACAAAGCACAATATTGGACCTATTTATAAATATGTATTTTTTCACTTTTAAACTAACCTAATATATGCTTTTGATCCGCAAAAATAGTCGCATGGTAAATTTCGGGAATAAAAAATAAAATTCAAATTCGGACATATATGTTGAATACCTTTTACAATTATTAAAGGTTCTTATCACATAAATGCTTTTATTTGTGAGATCAAATACTAAATTAATCGTTGTTTACCTTTTTGGAACCACATGATAAACTATACCACGAAAATCGATACAAAAAATATGTCTATTTTGACTTTTTCCGTTGTTTTTTGCTTAACATTTTGTGTCAAATAGACAGTGTTTTAATAAAACCAGTTCACTACAAACGTTTTTTGATGACAAACATTTGATAACACCTGAAATCGCAAAATGGAACACATAATATTGAAATAAGATCTGAAAGTGATAATATACGATTTTTTCATTAACGCTTTGTTTTAATCTCAAGCCAAATTGTTTTATATTTTTTTTTTAAACAATTGAGGCAATAAATAATATGAAGATTATTCAAAATAATACTTTATTGATAAAAAAATTAAAATTTTGAGTTAAGCGTTGAACAAAGTTTCAAATAATACAATATTTTTTTAAATTCAAGTTGTTTTTAAATTAAAAAAGTGATTCCTTTTATACCCACTATTAAAGCGCTATTTCATAGAATGCATCCAAATAAAAAAAAAAAAATTATTATTCACATTCGTAGTTTGCATTGTATTATAAACCGGCGGGAAAATATGATATGAATAGGAGTTTACTTTGAATTGACTGTGTGTAAAAGAATTAATTCAATGATTTAGAGTATAAAAATACTAATTAATTAAAAGAAAATACTTAAATTAATTAAATCAAAACGAATACTTTAACTTTGTGCTAAATCCATCGTATCTTAATAAGCGATTCGTAAACATTAATGAAAAAGCAATTTTGTGCTTTGGTGATTCACGGTGAAAGTTTGTATAAAATTGGAAATGATGGGAGTGCTACCAGGAACTGAAAAGCCTGGATTTGTTGATATGTGCGTCCAATTACTGTATTCGGATCTTTGAAATTGTACATAATACAGATATTTATTAATATTATAATAATTATGAAAAGAAATTTTATTAAAAAATCATGTAATTTTGTGCAAAATTATATTTTTAACGATGTCATTTAATAAATAATAGCAAATAATTTTTAATTTCTGTGATTTTATTAAGAATTCAAAATGAATATTGTTGAATATATGCTTATAAAAATATATATTTGATGTAAAATATTATAGACGTAGTCATAAGAAATGCTCGTAGTATAAATCCATAACTTATTGATCTGAAGAATACAAAATCCTTTTATTCATGAGTGCAAAATGAAACTTGACAGCAATAAACTTTCCACGACTATTTAAATTACTTTTTCTAGTGCCTTTCATCATGCAAAGTTTTATTAGGTTATAACGTCTATGGAGGTCAATGATTTTGTATTTTTTTACGTTTCTATGAAATAACAAAGAAAGAGGGGCTTTGTAAAAAATTTAATTTGAATATAGCTTTGTAAAAGCTTTTTTAAAATTAAGCGTTGTTATTACTCCATGAGAATTATTCCAAATAGTGAATTTCAAACAACTTTTCGTCGATCTTTATATGAGTTATACCCAACTACGTTTTGTTTAATCAATGTATTTTATTTAAAATTTTAATATTGTACAGTTTTATTATAAATATGAGATTAAGTTTCTAAATATTAAACAAGTTTTAAAAAATAGTTTGTGGCATGTTTTATACTAAATTAGTGAACAATTTTAAGATTTTAATAGGGTCAACAGCAATTCATATGGATTTTTTTATGCATATGATTAAATAAATACGATCAAAGTAAGAATATCAATATATCTTTATACCGAAGAATTAGCTAAAAGGAATCACAATTCGTGTGGGAATAATTTTTTTTTTTTTAGTTTTAATCACATCAGAAATTATAACGAGGGAATTCCTCACTTATAAGCATTAAATTAATAACCATTAGGATCCCCATAATTAAAAAGATTTGTTATTTAAATAATAATTTTTTTTAAAGTAGTGTAAATATATGTTTTAGTCTTTTTAATTTTTGGCTTACCTATTTAAGTATTTTTAATATTTTAATATTTCATACCACTCAACTAGAAAAATTGTTTATTGGATTGAAAAAGAGTAACAAAAACTGCGTAGAAAAACAGGAGCATTACTATAAGCAATAGGTTCATAGTTTTTCATCAAAATACAAATTTGAAAGCAACAGGAAAGAAACGTGTTTTGTAAGTTCTTAATGAGTTAAAACAATACTGTTTATATATATCAGATTTCCGACAACGATAATAATCGGTTTAATTACTCTGGTTTAATAATAAATTTGACATTATCAGAAATTTTTTGAATACATTTTTTCGATTTATTTTTTGAATCGGTGATTTCTAATATATATATATATATATATATATATATATATATATATATATATATATATATATATATATATATATATATATATATATATATATATATATATATATATATATATATATATATATATATATATATATATATATATATATATATATATATATATATATATATATGTATATTAAGCATCAGTATAATAAGGTATGACCGCACCAAATCGTGAGATGCATGATTTGTTTGAACGTGAGCAGGAATTCAATTCTAATGATTTGCGTTTATTTTTACAATCCAATAACATTTTATTATAACCAAATTGAATATTCAGCAAAACCATGAATATGACATATTCCAATATGTCAATGCATTATATTTCTCGAATGCACCTGGTGATACAGGCAAAACGTTCGTTATATCATTGATTTTAGCGACTATTCGATTGGAACAGAAAATTTCATTGGCCCTTGTATCTTCGGGAATTGCTGCTACATTATTAGAAGGTGGTCGGACCGCACACCCTGCATTAAAATTGCTATTGAATGTACAGGTGATTGAAACTTGCAATATTTCGAGAAATTCTGCTATGGCAAAAGTTCTGCGATTAACGTCAATTATTTTATGGAATGAGTGTACAATGACGAATAAAAAATCCCTAAAAGCATTTAATCGAATAATGCAAGATTTACGTGGTAATCAACAGCTTTTTGGTGGTGCTTTGATATTACTGTCAGGGGATTTTCGTCAAACATTGAATGTCATTCTTCGGTTAACTCCTGCTGATGAAATTAATGCATGTTTGAAGTTATCAGTTATTTGGAGATATGTACAAAAATTGACACTGAACAATAATATGCGTATTCACCTAAAAAATGATCCAGTTGTGCCTGAGTTTTCAAAACAATTTTTAGAAATTGGTGATGGCAAAATACAAATCCACAGTACCTACGGATTGATCGCTGTACCGAACAATTTTTGTACAATTGCGCAATCGATAGATGAATTGATTGAATGTGTTTTTCCGAATATTCTTCAGAATTATAGAAATCATGATTGGTTGAGAGAACGCACCATTTTAGCACCGAAGAACATTCATATCAATGCCATTAATTTTCAAATTCAAGCGAAACTGTCAGGTGTAGCCACGACATATAAATCAATTGACAGTGTTATGAATCTAAATGAGGCAATGAATTATCTAATTGAATTTTTTAATTCAAACGATTACAATATCCTGTATGTTTATCATTTGCGATGTCCATCAACAAGGCCCAAAGGCAAACACTTCACGTTTGTGGTGTGAATTTGGAGGAATCATGTTTTTCACATGGCCACCTTTATATTGCCTGTTTCAGGGTCGGTACCCCCAGCCGTTTGTTTATTGATGCTGAAAATGGAAAACAAAATATATTGTTTATCCAAATGTTTTGGATTAAGTTTTAAAATAGCTACTAGCACTTAATAAAATATTTTTTTTGTTTGAATAAATGAATTTGATGTCCCAATTAAATTTTTTTATTATTTCACTTAATACGTAGCGAAACACATACCGGTTCGCTAGTAAGTTATATAAGTTATAACCACAGATAGCATTGCATACTTTACCTATTTTATTTCCGTTAATATTAAAGATGTTGATATCCACATTCAATTCTTCGAAAAGGAACAAAGGAAGTTTTAAATCATAAAATTATAATGACTAATATATATACGAAAAATAAATTTTAAATCAAAAGATAGTATCATGCACATACAAATCTTCTTCCAGTGTACGGTGTAATTTACATTTTGTATGTTGAGTTTCCAAAATGTTTGTTTCACATGTGTTTTGATTACTGTGCATTAATCGATATGATGGTGGGCAAATAAAAGTTTGTTCTATTTTCTTGCATTGTTTTTGCAGGAATAAATAATGTGAATGATTATAAAGGATAAGATTAGTTTCTGGTTATATTATTTGTTGATTTTCAGGTAAAGGTCGAAATTTGAATATGTTAAATGAATCATTATTAAATTGTGGAATCATTACTGTGAAAACAATATGATTTCCATTTTAGTATGCTTTTAAGTTTAATAATGTGTTCATCGCTTTGTATGTTTATTGAATTTTTCAAGCTATCGTAAACTAACTATAGTTCGTCTTTTGTTAGGATATGTTTTGAAATTATATTGATAATATTATGTCATTGATATGTTGGTCTAGATATTCCAGCTGTGTTTGCATCGAAAAATAATATTATGATTGAAAAAGTTGTTCTATATGTGTGGATATATTTTCTTTACCTCTATTATGATTTTAAGTTTAGCTTGTTCAGAATTTATAAAGTTTGTAATATTATTAAATCTGCCAATCATTTCATTGTTTAGTCTGTGCTGTGAGTTAATACGATTGGAAGTTAAAATAGCATTATTTCGTAAGGTTTCAATTTGTTTGTTGATTTTAGTCGTGTCATTATTATCCATATTTCTAGTTATTTATTTCATTCTGGTTCCTAAACCCTTTATTAAATTTTTTGTTTTGATCTGATATATTTGGTTCAAGAATTTCTATATTTCTTTCTTGTTGTATAAATTTTTTGCATCGTAAAATAGTGTAGTATTTAAATTAACATTAAAGACGTTTTCTTTTAAATGTTGTTAAGTAGTTCTAATATTAGTAATGTTTATAATATGAATCAAGTTGTAATAATGTGTTGTTATTTTAGCAGGTCCTAAATTAAGGGCGAGAAGTCCTCTTGTATGTGTCAAGTCATGGTATTCAATATGTTGCATTTGTGTATTTTGAATAAATCTAAAACAAACTTATTTACCCTTAAATATATAATTTCATATATAATCATACATAATTATATATAATTAGGCAAAATCATTTTTTCCCGGGTTAGGTTTATTTTCTATTTATTTGTATTTATTTGCAATGAAGGTGAGTTTATTATTCTTTTTGACGGTTTGTTTATCGTATAGTCTACGGAGTTTCGTATTACGTTGATTATTTTTTACGTAAACTGTATCGTCGGGATTGAGTATTGGAGGGTCAGTTTTCTTTTGATGTTGTTTTTCTAACTTATCATTTAATTTTGCATGTCTATTGAGAATTAATTCCTGAATAATCTTGATTTTTTTTTTGCCGTTCGTTATTAAATTCGGTAATGGCTTTTTCTTTGGGTGTTAAAATTGGTTTCTCTCTTTTCTAATAACTTCCAAATGTGTAAATTTAGTAGAAGACAGAATGGAGTTATTGTATGTAAGCATTACTGTGTCTAATAGTTCGTCAAGTGATAGAGTCTGTTTTGTTTTAAGTATTCGTAAAATTTTCAAAATTGTGTTATGTAAACGTTCAACGGGTTAATTGCCAGTTACATTTTTTTCAATACCGTAAAGATTGAAGTATTCACGGATATCGATACTGGAAAATTCATTACCATTGTCATGAATTATTTTATTCGGTATACCATTACGCGAAATGTATTTCTTTAGAGCCTTTAAAACTTCAATTGGATTTCTGTTAGGGATAATGATGTATTCAGCGTATTTTGAAAATTTATCAAAGATAGTAAGAACGTTAGTTTTTTCAATAAGAAGTAAATCTATCTATGTGAAGTTTTTTGGAAATGTTTTGTTGTTTGTTCTGTTGGAGTTTGTTTAATTTTCAAGGAATGTCGTTCATATTTGTACATTAAACAAGTTTCACAAGTATTGATAGAAGATGTAATTTTTGATTTCATATTATCGAAATAATAAGATCTTTTTAAAGTATTTAATGTTTCATCGATTCCTCTATGTATGGATAATTCGTGATATTTTTTTCCAAAAATGATTGTATTATTTTTGTAATTAATATGTGTCTTTAAACTCTTTAATACTTGGTTACCTATAATTTAGTCGAAAAAGTAATGAAATTTGAAAACTAAAAATTCTAATGGTTGTGTATTGAATTCCTTTAATTTATTAACTAAATTTTATGTTTAATTTTGTGAGTTTGAATGGTAGTTATAACGTTAACGTCTGTGGGTATTAATTTCAGGTAATTTGTATGTTTGGGGTCGGCAAAGTTATTATCAGCGCCTGTATCTATTAGGAATTTTAAATGTTGGAATCCGTTTTTAATTACAATGTATGGTAACGCACTTTGAAAGTGTTCTTGTACATTGAGTAATCGCAAGCTCTATGATACCAGAGGATTCGAGGCTCTATCGAGAAAATTTAAACCTTCAGCGTATTCTATTTCGTTTAAATCGGGTTGATGAAATTCTACAGGGGTAGTATTTTCATTGAATTGAAAATCGGAATAGTTGTTACTATACTCAGAATTTTTGATTATTTTCATTATAGTTTTCTACGACTATATTGTCAATGTGATTTTCGTCTGTGTTGTCAATTGTACTATAGTTATTTACATTAAATAATTTTTGAGATATAACTTTAGGAGTTCCAGTAGGTTTCAACATATTGTTGTGATATTGTTGTCTTATATGTCTACTGTGACTGGATGTAACGTCCATAGGTTCTGGTTTAAAGTGATTACTATTCTTATTTCTATTATAATTTGGTTGTTGTGGAGATCTAAACTGATTATTGTTTTGATTATTATTAGTAAATCTAAATTGATTATTATTATTTGGTTGTATAAATGGTCTTTGTTGAGGTTTATATGGCAAGCGTGGATGATTTCCAAAAGGATTATTAACAACAATGGGTGTTGTGTTAAATCGGGATTGATTTTGAGGCATTGGTTGATTTATCGGAACATACTTTATTATTTGTTTGGGTGGTTGAAATGATTGTTGAACAGATTTTTGAAAATTATTAGATCTAGCACCTTGCTGTTGTTTGTAATAAACATTCTTCTCCATTTGCACGCGCTGCCGCGCTTCATTTAAATCTTTTGGTTGGAAAGCACGAACAATATTTTCTATATATTTCTATTTCATCCTACTAGAAAACAATCGCAAGCTACTTTACGATAGTAATCAATTTTTGCAATTTTTGCGGATTCTTCACCCGTCTATAATGATACGTTATTTACTAGGCTTGAGAGTATTTCATTAATTTTCGCGAAAAATTGTTCAGCGGTTAAATTGTCTTGGCAACATGAGTATAAATCTCTAGTTAAACTAAATTCCTCACGTTTATCTGCATAGTGTCCAATAAGATAAGCTTTTATGTTAGCCCAATCTCTTAATCGACCGTATTGATTTAAAACATCCTTAGCAGGCCCAATGATTTTTTTTCGAATTTCGTTATTGTAAATACTTTTTAAATTATCATCTAATAAACTAAATATAAGAGTAACAGCAATATCAACACTGTCTATAAAATTGACTAAATTATTTTTATCTCCATCAAATGGCAAAATTGTTTTAATTATATCAGGAATTTGAAAATTTTTCCATACATCTTCTACTGTATTGACTTGTTGATTTATACCAATTGGGGGAACCATTTTATATGAATTATTAAAATTTGACTTATTAAAAATTAAAGAATTATTTTTATTATTATCAATAATATTATTTATTTGATTTTTATTTGAGTAACTAGATTCAGCTTTATTTGAATTGCTTGAAGATTCGATAGATAAACCGTCTGTCGACTTCCAAATTTAACAAATTTTCTTGAAGGATAAGGTTTAGACATAAGATGTAATTGATATAAGGAAAAGTCAAACTTACAACAATATTATCAACAGCTTAGATAATTTACCATTAAATATCGATATGCTTTCGAAACAGCTTCAATCTGTAACTATGCGTCTTCCAGTTCAAACAATATTTTCTAGTAGCACGGGTTATAATAAATTTATTTGTTACGTAGGATCCGTTCCAAAAATCGTAGATCACTTGAATTTACACGCCACGGTAATTTCAATGGACGATGATAGTAGGCAAAAATTTGCGAACTATCCTACCGACTGCGCCAATTATAACTTATTGTCTTCTGCAGAAAGTTATTGTTTTTAAAAAATTTTATTTAAAAGTTAAATTTACAATTCATTTTGCACTCTTAATACATCTGTTGTGTAATGTTTGTATGTTCAGTACTAAAGCTAGACTGATAGTTTAATATATTATTTGATTTAAGAAGAGTTGTGTATGTCCAATATTACGTTGTTCATTAATGGCGTTGAATTTTTTTGTGTCAACACTTTTAATAAACACAAAATATAATTTGGTTATTAGAATGAGTCATTATAATTTTATGATTTAAAACTTCCTTTGTTCATTTTCGAATATTTGAATGTGGATATCAACATCTTTAATATTAACGGAAATAATATAGGTATAAAGTATACAATGTCTGTTATTATAATATATATATATATATATATATATATATATATATATATATATATATATATATATATATATATATATATATATATATATATATATATATATATATATATATATATATATATATATATATATATATATATATATATATATATATATATATATATATATATATATATATATGAGGTTTTAGAAATCACCGATTCAAAAAAGAAATCGAAAAAATTAATTCAAAAAATAATTGTTGGTGTCAAATTATTATTATATATAGAGTAAATATATATTGAGTAATGAAACCCATTATTGTCGTTGTCGTTCTTTGGAATCTCTTTGGAATCTGATATGAATAAACAGTATTGTTTTGGTTTATCATTCTATCCAAATCCAATCAGACAGTAATCAGGTAAGACAAAACATAAATCTAATTGGTACCTGGCGTTTTGATGCTCTAAAAGTACAAAAACATAACATATCCGAGTAATTTTAATTATCAATTTTGCTTTTGTTACAAAGTGGGAGGAGGGAATTTTTGACCTCCAGTTAAAGATATTTTAGCTTCCTGCCTAGATACGATAGAACTCAAAGCTCGTTTCGATCACAGGGGATGTATGAAAAACCTTTGGCCTATAAGCTCATTTCGATCGCATATACAAAATTTTTTCAATTTTTTTAATTGAATATCAAGTACGTTACATAGTAAACGCAAAATAAGATTGCAGCTAAGTCGCGAATCAGATCGTAGCTAAGTCACGATCAGATTGCAGCTACTAATTATTAAAATACTCTAAAAAAAAGTCGAAACAGACATAAAATTTTTTCAAAATCAGTCAATCCTTTCTCAAGATATCATATAATCGCCGTTTCATATATCAATTAATTTTCTTCGTAATTTATTTTTGCGTTTCATGTTTGAATAATTATTCTGCTATTCGGGATGGCAATAATTCTAACAAATTATAAAAATTAGCTTCCATGATCTTGACGTATAAATGGGTTAACTAACTTCGTTCACACATAATGATATTATTTAGTTGGATAGAAATTATCCAAAAAAGAAAATACTTTATTTATTTATCTAATTCTTTATTTATAAAAATTCATCGAGTTTATTTATAAAAATTTTTGTTATTCTGTTTAATATCGAGTTACAAATGGACGAAATAATGTGTAAAAATTATTTTAAATTTAAATAAAAAAAATTGTTAAAATTATATATTTATATATTCTGTATATATGAATATTTAATGTTATTTTTATTATACTGCCAATAAAAATTAAATATATTTTCGTGGAAATTATTGTATTTAATTGAATCACTTGACTCAAATCCTTTAATTCCTTAGGTGGAACATAAGGCTGATATGAAATTACGCCAGTCATCTCTGTTACTTTGTAGCTCCTCCACTTGGTGTACCAGGTCTTGCTAGTCCTCCTTGTTTCTTGGCCCACAGTCCGTTTCCAGAATGATTCCACTCCAGAGTTCTCCGTGTGGTGTTTGTCGAGTGAATTTAATACTATTAGCCTTAATAGAGATAAAACAAAGACAATGACTTTATGATCATTATAAATTATAACAATTTATTATAATGAAGAGACAAAGTTTTTTTAATCGTATTATAGAAAACTACGGACAAATTAAAAATTGGGCAAATTCCTGCTTGGTGAGTTTGTGGAATGATATAATACTAATACTATTTATTTGTTTACAAATACAATATCTTGTTCAAAGAATCTATATTCGTGGAATAAAAAAATGACCTGATCTTCTTCGCTTACTTCAAATTAAGTACACTAATTTTATGGTGTAATTGATTATTTTTCAGTTTTAAATGAATGTTTTAGATAGATAAATAAAATTAATTCTGATAAACAACTTAACAAAACATAAAAACCAAGTATTGAATATTTTTAAATAGGTAAAAGAATGAAAATAGGTCGCATTTATTTATTCCACACATATACATGCTATTTTTGATAAAATATAAATACAATAATTCAAATCTGTAAAACAAAAAACAAAAACTAAATTATAGTATTTAAAGAAAAAGAAAACAAACAAACAGGAAGTAAAAAAATGAAAAATATAAAGATAATATAATAAATAAATCCATATAAAAAAACCAGACTAATATCGATAGAATACCAATTTTATCATGTAGCCACTCATTAAAAACGAACGCTCTTGAGCACAGTATAGTTTTGAGGAAAAAGAAAATCTTCTTTACATAGCTGATGCCTCTACTAATTGAGAGAAACTGTTGAAGGCTTGGTGTATGTGTACTCCATGCCAAAGAGGATAGGATGATCCTCAAAAATGAAATTGGAAGGCTTGATGTAAGGTGTTTATGTGCTTTCCATTGATGTTCAAAGTTTAGCTGGAGGATTTAGCACTGTCTACATCATTTAGCTATAAATGATTTGCGTATACACTAATCATGGCATTTATGTTTTGCAAAGATAAATTGGTGTCCAGTCAAGCTATTTCCATACTATTGCCAAAGATAATATTCTTTAATTGCAATGTCCAATTATACTTATTTGCCACCGACGCTCTTCTTAGCTAGATTAATAAGACAGACTAAGCGATTTTTGCTATGTCTTTGTATGTTTCTCTATAATAAAAGTTTGACGTAGAGTGCTTTGTCTGCGATATGCTAGTGGCTAAAGTTTCTAAACGCATAACATAATAAAGTATATTTTGGGGTAGTTGAACTAGTATTTTAAAAAAGTTTGTCTGCACTACTTCGATTCCCTCGAGATAGTGTAAATTCTACTCTGGTGCCAGTATAATATATAATTTGTTACGATACCATCAAAACGCTGGCTTCTTGCTGGCTAAGGTACATACTTCGAGTAAAATAAAGTTGACATAACTGCACTTGCCGAAATTCAACCCTTCCGAACGAACTGTGAGCAAGTTAAGTAAAATATTGAGGAACTGAAAAATGTAACTCCAAGATAATTACATTTGTCGACAAGATGAATTCTATCCGCACTACTTTTAAATATTTCAGTCTATAATTAGCCACTAATAATTTTTCCACCCCTAATAATTTACCGCAATTTCTTATACCAAAAATTTTTTTGACGGTTTGCAAATTAGGAACGAATAACATCTACTCGAAGAATTATTACGATTAGCTAATTCATATTGATGATGTGACTAGTTATACTGATGAAATTGAAATTTATTCTGCTTCCTGTTTAAGTAGTAACAACTGTGTCCAAAAATTACTAATTCACCTGCGTTGAGTAACAGTAACATTATTAGAATTGTGTATTTAGAGTCTATGAATTTCGTAGTTAAAAAAATAACGAAAAATTCAACTCGGTATCCCTTTTTGCTTTTTAACTGCCCTGCGTGAAACCACCGTCAGGCATTACTTCGCCCGGGAAGGACTGGCTAACTACTGCCTCTTTCTTTATTGTCGATGTGAACCTGTCCTTGATCGATCTTCCTGGAGAAACTTCATCATTCCCTACATCGTACCGGGCGAGGTTTTCTGGTGTACCATGGCACTGGAGATTTGCATCCAGCCCCGCTCTCTCTGCAGCAAAACTGGGACACGAGAAGAAAATGAGCTCCGCTGTTTCCTCTTCATTTGGGCTATTCGGACACGCTGGATCGAGGTCCAGTCCGAAATTAGCAAGGTATGCTCGATTTCTCTCGAATTTCCATGCCCGGTTAGTAGCTGCGTGACATAAAAATCGACCTCTGCGTGTTTTCTGTTGAACTACAATGCAATGTCTGATATCAGACGGTTTATTCATCTCCCGTTTCGCGAAGAATTCCAGTGCCGTTGCCACATTTATATGGTGCTAGTTCTCTTTTCTGTGGCAGAAGAATTGGTGTCGTCCGTCTCACTCTACCTTCGTTGATAGATTCTCCGTCGCTCATCCGCCAGAATATCGATTGGCGGGTGACCAGCTACTACACACACGGCATCATAAGATACTGTGAACTTATCCTGTAGACGCTGATCATCGGGCGAGCGTAAGAAGCGGTACCATGGCCGACGACCAGGTTGGTGCGGCGTACAAAAGAATCGAGCTGGTGACCGTTGAGAGGTGTCATGGCTCTGTCGTGGACCTCCAGTGTTTGGTATCATCTAGGTCAATGCTTTCAACACGTTTCATTCTTTCTGGCTAACTATCCGAACGATGATGTTCGTTGAACCGGAGCTTTGTGTCGATCTTTGGATGCCCAGGTATGTCATTGAGTTCTGAGATTCAATCTCACAATCTCCAATGGATAGGGTCAGCCAGATATCAGCCACTGGTGTATGTGATACACTGCTCTGTTTGCCTTGAAGTTGACCTCTTCCAGGTACTTGCCAATCACTACCACTGCCACGTCGTCGGAAAATCCAACTTATACATGTACAATTTTCAGGTATCGTCAGATTCAGTACGGCGTCGTACATGATCTTCCACAGGAGGTGTCCAAGGACCGAAACCTGCAGAACGTCGCTAGTGTACGACCGTGTTCCCAATTTCGTGTCATATGAAAGGATACGATTCGAAAAAAAAGCTTCGATGATCCTCAGTCAGCATGCTGGAACTTGCAGCTGATGAAGAGCGTTCAGAATACAATCCCATCTGCCCGAGTTGAACGCATGCTTGACCTTGAGGGTCACTATTGCGCAGTATTTTCGCGCCTGTAGTGCAACTTCTTCCGGATATTGCCTCTCTGGTGATACTTTCCAACGAACTTTTCCACGGTAACGACTG
Source organism: Chrysopa pallens (assembly GCA_020423425.1). Taxonomy (NCBI): domain Eukaryota; kingdom Metazoa; phylum Arthropoda; class Insecta; order Neuroptera; family Chrysopidae; genus Chrysopa; species Chrysopa pallens. Next base: position 3,393,298 of record CM035591.1, read on the forward strand.
AGGATCTGGCTTTGTGAAAATCGTATTGGTTCTCAGAAAGGCCCTGGTCACTCTCACTAAAAACGTGTAGGTGGTTAGCAGTAATCCCCTCTAGTACTTTACCTCCTCCAGTAGGCAGATTGGGCGATAGGATGAGGGCTCACCCGGAGGTTTGTCACCCTTTGCACTGCAATGCAGGCATTGTAGACATTGAGGAGCATGCCTGTGCTTTGTTTGATGGCGGCTTTGAGAGTTATTTTTTAAGTAGCGGCCGATCCAGGAGCTTACGTGTCCCCGATATTCTGGACTCTCGTCAACCAGAGCCACTGGTGGCACCTCGTGGATGTTCCTTTCTGTCGTAACAGTAGGATCAGTTTGTCGAAGGGTCCTCATTATCCTCTCTAAAAACTCCGGATTTGATGGTATCCAAGAGCCTCGCCTACGTAGTTTGGCCATGACCAGCTTGTACGGTCGACCCCACGCATCGTTCGATTTCGTCGTTCCACAAGTACGTTGGTTTTCTGCTTTTGTTCGCACGTTTCATTGATGCGTTGCATGCGCTTTGTCTGAACGGTCATAAAGTGTGAGACCTTATCATCGAAAGAACGCTCTGGCACATACGTACTCTCCAGCAACGCCTCAAACATCTCTTGATCGAAAGATTGTGGGATCCTGGATTTCCGCCTGGAAGCCTCCGGGTTACTGTACACTAGAACTGACCACCTCGAAGATGATTGCCTGACGGTATATTAGCCGCGGTGCGTTTATTGATCGCTGACTTTTCAAGATACGAAGCGTGGTGCTAGTCTTTCACATCCGCATGCCACATCAATTATTGAACTGTTACCGTTTCTTGTTGGGGAGGTGTTCATCATCACCAAGTCCAAGAGAGAGAAGTTGTCCAAGACAGATGCCACACTCTTGTTTGTCTCTCAACTGCCCCAATCAGTGGCCCAGGTGTTGAAGTCATCCACGTTGATTGACAGTCTTATTCCTCGCAATTATTTGACTATCCGCTATCCTAGCCCAAACGAATCCTTCTTTGGACTCATTGTTTGGATTTCTGGACGAAGAGGTCCTTGCGGAACCAGAGTGCGACTTTGCCAGAGCAGTCTCGCATCCATGATCTCGTACCTTAAATGTCTCTGTATTGCTCGAATAGGATTGCAGTGTCCAGATGTTCTCCTCGTAGGCTAAGTACCTGAAGAGGTCTTGGGCTGCTTCACAGTGGTTTAGGTTTAGTTGCAGGAATCTCATATTCTTTTTCGATTAGACTCTCTGACTCTCTGGTACTTGTTTTATGGGTCGTCGCCTGTTCTCCTTCGCACAGGATGCATCTGTTCAATGTTTCTGGACATATCTTGAGGGTATGGGTCTCACTACCACATCTAAAGCACTGCTTAGAACGATCAGAGCCTGGGCTAGGTCGTGTCAGGAGGCCGAAACTTAACTTGTAGCGCCTTGGGATGGCATCTTTTCCACTTGCTCTGCTGTACACCCATCCTACCCTCAGTTTGCCTTTCAGCAGGATTGCTTTCGCAAGCTTGGCTTGTATAACTAGTACAGCGGTCTGTTTTCCTCTGTACACTTTCCGGGTGAACTTTACAGCACTTACGTCCACCGGTTAACTTGCCTAGGTCCTTCAGTTCAATGGCCATCATGGCTATTTGATTAATACCTTCTGCCATGTCCTGAAGCTTCCTCTGGAATGCTGTGCGCAGTTCGCTCATTTTGTCGAATGCCTTCACATCAAGAACCTGCACCAGGTTTCCCTTCGTGTCCTCTTGTACCTTGTTCTTTGGACGTGACTTTAGCGATCTGAGGCACTTTCTCTTGCTGCTTTAGTTGTTTGACCTTCTGTCTCCATGCCTTCTCAAATTTTCTGACTCGTCTGCTACTGGGGACTCTGCGAGCGGTCTCTTGTTATTCTGAGACTCTTCTGAACCCTCGTGCTGAAGTCTCTGCTTCCAGGTGGGACTCACTTGGTTTTGGAGACCATTAGCTTGCGTCTCGTGTCAAGACTGTTGGCTATCGGTTAAGCTTTCCAAGTTCTCAATCCTAAAAATAGCCTGTTCCGCCAAGGAGAAGTTATTCACGAGGATTTTTATTTTCTGTAGGATTTTCTCACATTTGACTTCGAGTATGTGAGGGCCGTAAGGTCATCCAAAACAGTCTTCAATCGATGATGTGCAGCTTCACTTTTATCCATCTCCTAGATCTTTTCATTGGGTACATTTGTCACATTTCTCGTTCTCGTTTTGACATCTCGGGGGGAGGCGAACGCTGTCTCACTTGCAATCTCCTTCTGGGCGGGCTGTTGTCCTTTAGTATTTTGTTGCTTGATTTTAAAATTATCCATCTTATTTGCCAGCGCTTCGTGTGTAAGGGAGCTGGCCGAAATAGTTGGGAGCGGGTATACCCTCGGCCTGGAAATGGCCTACCCTGAGGATTAACCTTCGCTTAACCAATCGTAGATACCACGGACGGACTGGTTCTCGCTCGGGGTATCACGGATTCCGTTCTCCGCACTTCCTGATCATGTCCCGAAGGGTCCGACTGGTCCGACGTCCTAGCATCATATCGGCAGTGCTAGCACACAACAGCCTCGGGCACCAATTCCCAAGGCACCCAGATCACTCTCAATAATCCACGGCGTAACTGATCCGGGTTTAATTTTGGACTAAAGCCGCGCCCAAGCCATTGAGAATACCAATCTCCACCTGCAAGGCAGATTTATTAATTATTATTATTTATTATTATTAATTATTACTAATTATTATAAATTATTATTAATTATTACTAATTATTACTAATTATTATTAATTATAATAAATTATTATTATTTATTATTAATTATTATTAATTATTATTAATTATTATAAATTATTATTAATTATTATTAATTATTATTAATTATTATTAATTATTATTAATTATTATAAATTATTATAAATTATTATAAATTATTATAAATTATTATTAATTATTATTAATTATTATTAATTATTATAAATTATTATAAATTATTATTAATTATTATTAATTATTATTAATTATTATAAATTATTATAAATTATTATTAATTATTATTAATTATTATTAATTATTATTAATTATTATTAATTATTATTAGTTATTATTAATTATTATTAATTATTATTAATAATTATTAATAATTATTAATTATTATTAATTATTATTAATAATTATTAATTATTATTAATAATTATTAATTATTATTAATTATTATTAATTATTATTAATTATTATTAATTATTATTAATTATTATTAATTATTATTAATTATTATTAATTATTATTAATTATTATTAATTATTATTAATTATTATTAATTATTATTAATTATTATTAATTATTATTAATTATTATTAATTATTATTAATTATTATTAATTATTATTAAAAATCATTCAACCACCAAAATACACCCATATTTGTTCATAACACCCCAAGCTATAATATGTTAGACGACCTGGATATATTACCAAAGAAAAATATACTACATACTACAAACAATCAAACTTACAAAATTAATTTTGGATAAATCGACTTTCGATAGGTAACCACTTTTTGCGAAACAATGAAAGTACAATACCATTCCTTCTGTCCACCGGATAAAAAACGTTATTTCGTTATACTAAGAACCATATCATACAATTTAAAAGACGAAGACATAAAGGAAGAGTTCAAGAAAACATATTACAAGAGAAATATGTTTTAAGCTCCGTTACAAGAGTTACAAGGTTACTAAATAAACAAAAACACTTCTATGCGCTGTCGAGCTTGACATAAATGGTAAAGAAAAAGAAATATTCAATCTACGTTCCCTTTTTCATGCCTTAGTGGCGTTTGAACCAAAAAGCAAAATCAGAGATATACCACAATGCACCCGGTGTCAAAGATATGGCCACACAAACAATTTTTCAATTTCTGTAAGCCGGACGCCTGTTGTGTTAAATGTCTTGAGTCACTCCATTACAAAGATTGTAAAAAGAAAAGCACAGAGGACCCAAAATGTCAATTGTGGTGAATCACATCTGTCAAATTATAAAGGTTGTATACACTACCGAAACCTCAAATATAAGCGTAAAAACATTAATCAACATCCAATAAACAAATGCAATACACCTATGCAAAATATATCACATTAGAATCCTACAGTACTAACAGCACAAACCAAATATCAGCGTATGTAAATGACACCAAAAAACAATATCATTCCCAATCAGATCCAATTATCTACCTCATTGAAAAAATCCCCTATCCAAAATTCATCAATTTCCTAATTGACCTAACCACACCACATATCGATTCATTAAAGAAGAACTTTTTTCAACAAATAACAACTATATTGACCCCTGAACATAAGTAATGCGTCCATAAAATACAATCAATAATATAAAAATAATAAATTGAAATGCTGACGGGCTCAAAATGAAAAGAACATCACTCCTATACACCGTGCAATCCGAAAACATACACATCGCGTGTATAAAGAAAACACAACTAGTATCAACAGAAAAAATTAGTTTTCCTTTAAAATTTATAGAAATCACCGAGATTCAATGATGGAATCGGGAGGGGTTGGTATATTAATGAAAAAAAATTTACCTCATGATTTACTTAAAGCTCCATCTCTTAAAAACCTGGAAGCTATAGAAATCGTTGTTTCATTGAAAAATAACAAAAAACTAAAAGTGTACAGTGGTTATAACAGACCAAACAAAAGTGTGGATGCATAAGATATTGAAGCCATATTTGAGGACACTCAGACCACACTTTTAATTGGGGGTTTAAATTCCTAATGCGTAAGATGGGGTTGCAAAAAAAACTATTATATATATCCTAATGGGTTGAAATTAGAAAAATTCTGTATTCCACATCATATTATAAAATAGCTAAAAGAAAAACACAGAACGAGACGCGCATGGATAAAAACTAAGGAATCTGCATTAAGAAAAACAGAATAGTTAATAAATAAAATTCACGTTGAAATGGAACAATATAGGATCAACTTATATCAACAATGCATTTCTGAATTTAATCCAGCAGACGAACAAATGTGAAAGGCTACAAAATACATGCTACGTAAAAGTACAACAATTTCACCGCTAAAGTACCAGAACAAAACCATATATTCAACACAAGATAAAATCGAAGCTTTTGCTGATCATTTTCAAAATATTTTTACTCCAAACGACGAATCTAGTGACATATCGATCCCAAACTGCAAATTATATTTTCCTCTTGAAATAGAAACATCACGAATGGAAATAAAATTATATATAAAAAACACTGCAAATAAAAAATCACCCGGAGAGGGTGGTATGAACAACAAATTTTCAAAACATCTTCTTCAAAAAATATTAGCACAACGTACTTCTATAATCAACGCGTGCTTAGCTGTTGGTTTGTGTCCTGTGAAATGGAAAGACGCAAATATTATAGTACTGCACAAACTCGGCAAAAATTAATAGGAAATCGAAAGTTACCGACCGATCAGGCTACTAAATAGAACGTCAAAACTATTAGAGAAAGTTATCCATCATCGTCGAAAAAAATTTCAATCGTCCTAATAAAGAGTCCAATCGTCCTTCCAAATATACAATTTGGGTTCAGAAAAAAAACATCAACATGTCATCAATTACTACGTTTAGTAAAGACTATAGAAAGTGGTTTTGAAAAAAACAATACTCCGTAGCTACGTTTCTAGATATTACTCAAGCATTTGATAAAATTTGGTATCAAGGATTACTAAATAAATTACTGAAAATTCCATCATATATAAATCGAGTAATAACATCATTAATTTAAAATAGAACATTCTCAATATCAATGAATAATTGTGAGTGAACTACAAGATCCATCAAAGCTGGCGTACCACAAAGATCTATATTAGGTCATCCTTATTCAATATTTAAGTGCATGACATTCCCAATATAAGCCCTTCATCAGATATAGGCATGTATGTAGTTGACACAGTTGTCGTAAGGCAAAATTTTGATCTTGGCAAAACCATACACAACCAACAAAGAGCACTGAACATATTATACAATTATGTTAAGATCTGGAATATAAAATTAAATCCACAAAAGTGTGAAGCAGAAATATTCACTCTTAAACGTATAACAACTCAAAAAATTTGAAAAATTGATAACCATAACAAAAATTGGAATAATGCAAGCGTTAAATATCTTGGAATATTGCTCAATAAGCGTTTAAATTGGAACGATCGCATGAACGCTAAAATTAAACAAGCAAATATCCGTACCATTAAAATATATCCTCTCCTTAACTAAAAATCCAGACTACGAAATGAATGTTATTTTCTCCTTTATAAATCCCTTATACGACCCTTATTTACCTACGCTAGCCCTGTGTGGAGAAACATCTCTAAAACACAATTAAATAGATTACAAATTATACAAAACAAAATTCTCAGAATCTGTTTGAAAGCACCATGGTTTGAACGTAACAAACAAATTCATATAGAAGCGAACATAAAATTTATTGGGCAATTTATCAACAGGCTATTACAAAAATTTTACACGAATTTACAAAATTATCGCCAAGCAACCAAGTTTAATTTGGATATTATTCCCCAAGCAAAAGAGTTAAAAGAAAACTCCCTCATGAGTTTTAAAAAATAATAATAATAATGATCATGATAAAAAAATTTTTTTTTTTTTAAATTACATTGAACACATATAAATCTTCGATATTTTGTTTAAAATGTCGATGTTTTAAACATCGATATGCCGCTCATTAAAAACAATATTTTTCAAACCGATTTTTAAACATCGACATTTTTAACAAAATATCGAAGATTTTTATACATCGATGCATCTTTTTCTAAGAAAAACGGCATCTAAGGAGATACTGATCCAATCACAAGGACAGTAAAATTATAATTACATATTTTTATCAATACTTAAATATTTGTGCAATATATAAACAACTGTGTTATTTTTCTAAAAAGCAGACAATATTTTATTGTAATAACGTAAATAGTGTCAAATTATGTGAAATTTGGTGAATCCATTTTAAAGTGATCGAGGAGCCTCGTAAATGAGCGACAACCTCTGAATGTTAATTATTATTTTTTTTTCTTATTTTATATTAATCAAAAATTGCCATGTATAATATTTCTAATAACTACCTTGCTGCGTTGATTACATGTGGTAGAAAATCTAATATTGCAATCAAAAGAAGAATATTAGCTACAATAAATTTCAATAAAAAATATTAATGAACAAAAACATAAGGTTAATACTAAATAAAACCTATTTTTCATCAGCTACCACATCGGTGTCTATCGACTTGTATGTAATTTCCCTACTTTGAATGCTAGATTGAATGACATTTTTCAGTTGTTTAACATCTTTATTCTTCGCGGCATGGATAGCTCTTTCACTGAGCCAATCGTGATTCCTATAGTTAATTTGAAAATTAGGAAAAACTTTTCCAATCAGATCCTCTTTCGACGTTACTTAATTACAAAAATTATCAGGAAATGATATTTGTGACGTGTTATCAACCGGCAGCTGTCCGTTTCCAATGTCCAGTAGCTGTCGTGAGAACATCTCGGCTGATTGATCGTTTTGCAACTGCACTCGCATATTCGTAGTCAACTGCAATGTATGTATGTGTCGCCACAATGTTGAATACTTCAGGCAAGCATTTATTTCGTCCGCTGATGTCGATCGAGGAATTACAGGCAATGTTTGCCTAAAATGTCCTGCGAGCAATATCAATGTATTTCCGAATGGTTGAACGTTGTTACGCAAATCTTGCAACGATCGATCGAGAGCATCAACCGACTTTTTATGAGCAATTCTTCCACCAGGTAACAATGTTGCAGCTATACCAGACGAAGCGAAAGCTAAGGCTATGTCATTTTTTGATCAAATCGTTGCCAGAATCAACCTGGTAAGAAATGTTTTCCCAGTTCCTGGCGCATTCAAGAAGAAAATCCCCCCAAATCCTTCATTTATCATTTGCATTATGCGATCATAAATGCCCTTCTGTTCACGCGTTAATTTTGGAACGTTTGATTGGACATATGACAGGAAATCATCGGTGTTGTAACTTTGTCCACGACGCAAATCTACATCAAATGAAGCAGTGGCAGCTCGGGTGGGTGCTGGCATTCTCAATTGACTAAGAACTTTATTTGCAATAGCTAAGCACTTGTCTTCAATATTTATCAATGTTTCGTTATAAATGTTTTCTGTATATTCCATAGTCATACTGTCATTTTCTAGACGTACTCTATGCAAAATATCCTCAGCCATATGCGAACGATATTTTTCCCATAACTCTGTAGGAGATGAAGAGAAGCAAGCGGTCAATATAAATGCCAATAATGCGCGAATTTGGTTTGGATGTGCAGTTCAAATCATAACCATCGGCACCATCCCAGAAAATAACTGGATATTGCAGATATAACTGGATATCGTAGCATCGGTGACTTTCTACGACGTTTATCAGTTGATTGTTTCTTCGATGAAGAACAATATCTCTGGGTTGGAACTGATCTCCGACTATGGAAATTGCAACTTCATCTATAGTTGGAGCATTAAATCTTCGAACATGTTCTCCAGCAGGCATTTTATCTGCGTGGATGACAATCTGGTGAGTATCTGATGGCATCATATCAACTGCCGTTTTAAACAAACGCACCAAATTCTTCTTTTCGTGAAGGAGCTTTTGCAGTTGCGATATGATGGATCTTCGTACCGATGTATGAATTCTGCAACGTGCATAGATTTCATCTCTATCATCGTCGATAAAGTACATTTGAAGGAATTTATGATTACTATCTTGTGTGATATATTTGCCCTTTGGTTTTAAAACTTGGCATGAATTGAGCAGTCACAATATCTGCACCAAAAGAATTTGGAAGCATGAGTTATATTCCCTGATTTTCGATAAAAAATGCTTCGATTCAGATGTAGATCCAGCAAGTAGAGTTTTCAATGGCTCTGGTGGTGCTTTAAATTGAAGCATTTTGATTTTTCCGCCAGCGCATCTCTTTTGTTTCGTTCTTGAACTTCAGAGCCTTCAGTAGGTACAGACATCTGTCCAATGACAACATGCTTACATGAACTATAATCAACAACTGGATCGTGCCGTAATGCAAGACGATTGTATTGCAGATTCAGATCTGTTGTTCTTTGGATTCGTGTATTAGCTGTTCTCACCCACTCACTTTCATTCTGTTGAGAACGAACCAAACCTGTTGCTGCAGCACGCGACTGTCGTGCTCGAAATCGTGCATCCTCATGCCTAGCTGCTCGTCTTTGTGCTGGTTCCGCGTTACGCATCTGGCTGGTGGTAATTCTGTTCCTCTCTTGTAAAGTTGCTCTCTCTCTCTCTCTAAATATTTATATATATATATATATATATATATATATATATATATAAATATATTGTAACTAATATTCAAAATTTATGAAATTTATTGTAGCTAATATTCTTCTTTTGATTGCAATATTAGATTTTCTACCACATGTAATCAACGCAGCAAGGTAGTTATTAGAAATATTATACATGGCATTTTTGATTAATATAAAATAAGAAAAAAAAAAAAAATTAACATTCAGAGGTTGTCGCTCATTTACGAGGCTCCTCGATCACTTTAAAATGGATTCACCAAATTTCACATAATTTGACACTATTTACGTTATTACAATAAAATATTGTCTGCTTTTTAGAAAAATAACACAGTTGTTTATATATTGCACAAATATTTAAGTATTGATAAAAATATGTAATTATAATTTTACTGTCCTTGTGATTGGATCAGTATCTCCTTAGATGCCGTTTTTCTTAGAAAAAGATGCATCGATGTATAAAAATCTTCGATATTTTGTTAAAAATGTCGATGTTTAAAAATCGGTTTGAAAAATATTGTTTTTAATGAGCGGCATATCGATGTTTAAAACATCGACATTTTAAACAAAATATCGAAGATTTATATGTGTTCAATGTAATTTAAAAAAAAAAAAATTTTTTTATCATGATCATTATTATTATTATTTTTTAAAACTCATGAGGGAGTTTTCTTTTAACTCTTTTGCTTGGGGAATAATATCCAAATTAAACTTGGTTGCTTGGCGATAATTTTGTAAATTCGTGTAAAATTTATGTAATAACCTGTTGATAAATTGCCCAATAAATTTTATGTTCGCTTCTATATGAATTTGTTTGTTACGTTCAAACCATGGTGCTTTCAAACAGATTCTGGGAATTTTGTTTTGTATAATTTGTAATCTATTTAATTGTGTTTTAGAGATGTTTCTCCACACAGGGCTAGCGTAGGTAAATAAGGGTCGTTTAAGGGCCAGCGCAAAACATCTCTTTTGTTTCGTTCTTGAACTTCAGAGCCTTCAGTAGGTACAGACATCTGGCCAATGACAACATGCTTACATGAACTATAATCAACAACTGGATCGTGCCGTAATGCAAGACGATTGTATTGCAGATTCAGATCTGTTGTTCTTTGGATTCGTGTATTAGCTGTTCTCACCCACTCACTTTCATTCTGTTGAGAACGAACCAAACCTGTTGCTGCAGCACGCGACTGTCGTGCTCGAAATCGTGCATCCTCATGCCTAGCTGCTCGTCTTTGTGCTGGTTCCGCGTTACGCATCTGGCTGGTCCTAATTCTGTTCCTCTCTTGTAAAGTTGCTCTCTCTCTCTCTCTCTAAATATATATATATATATATATATATATATATATATATATATATATATATATATATATATATATATATATAAATATATATATATATATATATATATATATATATATATATATATATATATATATATATATATATAAATATATATATATATATATATATATATATATATATATATATATATATATATATATATATATATATATATATATAATATTTTTATTAACAATATATAATATAATATCTAACAATCATTTTTTATTGATAATAATAAAAAAAATTATATTTTTTCTGTAAATTTTTCATACAAAACATAACCTCTACTTACGATTTCGCGAACGGTGTAGCTCAATCACGACACAATCACACAAAAATACCTCAAATGTGTAATTCAGATTTTATAATAATTTGGATGATATGCAAGTGATTGTATGTTTTTTGTTTGTTAATAAACAATGTTATCGAGTATATGGCGAGTCTTTCTCTAGCTTCCGACAGATGGCGCTGTTAGGGTTATGTTAGTAACTAAAAAAGATAAAAATCTTAGAAGCGTGTTGTACATCATGGTAAAATTTTAGCTGAATCGATGCAGAACATTTTGAGTTCTTGAAGTTTGTGTACCAACTTAACATTTTTATATATATAGATATTATATTAAGATTTAAATGATTGATGATTCTCTTAGTAGCTTTACCTCTTTACTTTGAGTAAAGACGTTGACATAATGTAAATTGCATATCTTTTAGTGTAAGTTTTATCGAGGTTGACAATTAGTTGATTTTTGTAACACTAAGTTTGAAATCTGGAGATTGTCCGATTAATCATGTCGTACGCTACTTTATCTTTGGCATTAAACAGTATTGTGACGTTATCAGTATTCCTACCCTATGTTTAAACGTTCAAAGAACAAATCACAAAAGCATAGACGCTTGCAATATAATCAAAAACATTTTTCCAGTGAAAATACCGACGCAGAAAACGTAATTTCCACTGATACAGAAAGTGAAACTGAATCGCTGCTGCAAACAGATCAGAATCACTCCCCTCGTTTCATTAATTTAGCTAATAATTTTAATAATTCAAACAGTAATTATTGTTTAAAATCAAACTTTAGCTTATTAAATTTAAATACTATCAAAATGGCAAATCCTAATCCTCAAGATATTATCACACCCATAGATATTGTAACGAATTTGAAATTACCAAATGCTTTCAAAGATTTACCTTAATTTGATGGAAATCCTAGATCGCTATACGATTTCATAAACAATGTAGAAGAAATACTTTCCCTCTTCGCAGAATCAGTTATGAAAAGTGCTTACGGAAACCTTCTTTTACGTGCGATCAGAAACAAAATCATAGGTCAGGCAAACGAAGTTCTGAATATACATAGAACTCCGATAATATGGGATCAAATTAAAACAAATTTAATAATGCACTATAGTGATAAAAGAAATGAAACATTAATTAAGGATTTGCACGGTTTAAGACAACAAAACGAAACAGTGGAATCTTTCTTTAGCAAAATTATTGAAATATTCTCTAATATGTCGAACCACGTGCAAATTCACGAAAAAATTCTGAAGTTATCGAAGCAAAACGGAAATTGTATAGTGATATGTGTTTGCATGTCTTCCTCTGCGGATTAAAAGAGCCACTTGGCACCACAATAAGAGCAATGCAACCGAAAACACTAATGGAGGCATTTTCATATTGTATCAAAGAACAAAATTGCTATAACATGAAAACAAACGTCCAAAATCAAAACCATACAATCAGAAACCTATGTCACCACCGCAAATATACAGACCATATCAAGTGCAAAACGTGCCAAAACAACCACCTTTTAGACACCCAAATCCACAACCTCTTCAATTTAAACAACCTGTACAACAATCACAAAATCCATTCAGAAAACCCATTGCACAACCCAATTTACACAACCAAAATTTACACAACACTACCAAGTACAACAACAACCACTCAGACCAACGCAGTACACCCAACCTATGCATATAGGATCTGATCATAGCCGACGTTTTAATCAAAATAATAGTTTCTTTAAACCATCAGGACTCCCTAACTTCATAATTAAAGAACTTCATAACGTTAATCAAACTGAATATCAAAACGATGACTATTTTTATCCCGAGGAAAATTACTACCAAGATTATAACCACGCATACGACTATCAACCCCAACTAGATCAGTACTGTGCAGTCGACACCACAACTGAAGTACAACCCCCAACAGAACCTGAAATCGAAGAAAATTTACAGAACACCACATCCATCAAACAGGATACCTAGACATTAACAAACACTCTAGAACAAGATAGAGAAAATTGCAAACCTACCGTGATAACAACTATCCTAAATCAACACATAATCACAGAAAAAATCACTCTTCCAAATTTTTTTGAATTCAATATTCCCGGAAATTCTACATTTCTCGTTTTTAAATTTCATAACTACTTTGACGGACTGATAGGACTAGACATAATGAGCAAACTCGGTACAAATATAAATCTAAAAGAAAACACCTTAGAAACAGCCAAGACTTGCATCCCCATCCTCTATAAACCTAACTATACATCTGATCGTTACCAAATACCCCCACTGTGAAAACAAGTTGTGAAACTACCAGTGGACATACAAACAGGCGATATTTACGTTAGGACAACGAAAATTAACAATAATTTAATAATCATTGAAGGCATATATCAATCTCACAATTGGCATAATCACTTAGAATCAAACCCTTTACATTGAACAACCGTTGAAAGTTGAACCTTTAACAAATTATATGGAAGTTAATAATTTTAACATATCGTGTAACGTAAATCAAATTCAAAATGATATCTCATCACTAATCAGAATAGACCATCTGAACAACGAAGAAAAACATTCATTAATAAACCTGTGCAAAGAATATGAAGACTTTTTTTTTTAAAGAAGGGGAAAATCTCACTTTTACCAATCGCGTTAAACATAAAATTCACACGAAAGATGAAATTCCTATTTACACAAAGTCATATAGGTACGCTTTGTGAAAGAATTTAACTTATATAAGAAAGAGGCCAGACACACAATTTAATGACATTTGTTGGTACCTACATAGACAGCTTATTAGATAATGAATTTATAATGTTGCAGACTTCTATTTCCGACAATGGAAACATGTAAAAGCAGATACACGGGGTATTTTTATTTATTAGAGTTCTGTTTAAGGATACATTCTGGCCAGTTTGCTTTTGAATTTTGATATTTATTGAGTTCTCAAAATGAATTCCTAAAGCTTCTACAACTGCGTCTGTGTTTGTAATGAGCTGCGAATTAATATTTATTGTGATGGGTTCATTATCTTGCGGTTTTTTATTTAATAATTTTTATATTCCACTTCAAATATTCTTAGGAGAGCAGAGTGATGGATTTATATTTGTTGGCAATAACTGGGTTGATAAATAAATAACTTGAACTTGAATAATAAAATGCCACATGTATATTATAGACAAACTTTACAGACGAAGTGACAAGACAAAAAAGGGTAACATAATAAATATGTTACCTGGCAACATATTAATATGGGTGCGTTCTCATATTCCAACACTCCCTCCTGAACGCAAACCCAATTTTACTTAAACAATGCAAATGTTTTTCTAGCGTTACACCCTTTGTTAAATTATCAGCTTTCATATTACAACCATTAATAAATAGAAATTTAACTTTACCCTTTAATATGTTTTCTCTAAGAAAGTGTAATCTAATATCTATGTGCTTAGTCTTAGGTTTATAACAATCTGTTGACGCTAGTCTTATTGCACTTTGATTATCACTATAAATAACTAACGCACTGTCCAGGCCTTGGCCCAGTTCTTCTTGTAGTAGACGAAGCCACAGGGCCTCCTGGATCGCCGACGCCATCACCATATACTCGGCCTCTGCTGTAGATAGGGCTACAGTCTGTTGCTTACAGGAACTCCAGGATATGCATGCATTTTGATAGATAAAACTGTAACCTGTGCATGATCTCCTGTCTTATGGGTCACTTGCCCAATCTGCATCGCAATACCCAGTTATTGCTTTAGAGTGTTCGTTGACATAACATAACTTGAGATCCTTGGTGCCCTGAAGGTATCTCATGATCCTTTTAACTCCAAGCCAGTGTTGAACCCCTGGATTATTACAAAACTGACTCAATTTATTCACTGCAAATGTGATGTCAGGTCGTGTTACCTGTGCCAAATATATAAGACAACCAACTGCTTGCCTGTATGGGAAATTGCTGTTTTCATTTTCAGGTTTCTTGTCAAATGTTATATTTACCTCTATGGGAGTACGCACTGGTTTGCACTCAGACATGCCAAAGCGTTCTAAAATTAAATTGATATATTTCTCCTGGTTAATCATAATCACACCTGCCTCACGGTTTCTTTTAACGTTTATACCAAAACATTGCTGAATCTTACCTAGGTCTTTCATACAGAACTCTAACATTAATTTTTCTTTGATTTCTATAACTGTATCTTTATCATTTTTAAAAATAAGAAAATCATCGACCCATACTGCTATGTATATCATTTTAAATTTACTTATTGAATAATAAATACATGGGTCAATCTTAGACCTTTCTAATCCTATTTTAATTAAAGTATTGTTCAATTTTAAGTTCCATTGCCGGCTAGCTTGCTTAAGTCCATAGATTGATTTATGCAGGTGACATACCTGGGCATTTTCTTTGTAACATTCTGGCTGTGACATGTAAATATCTGTGTCAATGTCACCCTGAAGAAATGCACTTATTGCATCCATCTGAATCATTTCCAGGTCATACTTAGCAGCTAGAGCAAGCAAGAATCGAACTGAGGAATATCTGACCACGGGAGCATAGTCATCATAGTCATTTCCTTTTCTTTGAGCACATCCTTTGATTATTAATCTTGCTTTAAATCGAACAATATCTCCTTTCTCATTTGTTTTACTTTTAAATACCCATTTACATGGTAAAGCTCTTTTATCTGTTGGTAAATCTACTAGTGACCAAGTTTTATTCTTTATCAAAGAGTCATACTCCCCCTGCATGGCCTTCTTCCATTGCTTAGCATGCGGAGATGAAAGAGCTTCATCAAGAGTCTGAGGGTCATTTAAGTCAAATATAGGACAAAAATAACTAAGGTCCGGGTCGTCCTCCTTTACATACCGTGCTGCTCTGCGACAACGTAAATTTATATTACGTGCTGGAGTCGGATTTCCACTGATCTCTCTGGTATATAGGATGGATCATCATCATCTCCGGACTGATAGTCATCACTGGAACTCTGGTCCAAGTTGTGATGAATTTCTTCATTACAGGGTTCTTCAGGTGACTGAATTCCAGGACTGTATTCCATACTGCTGTTAGGTAAACAAGGTAAGTTCACAGAATTATCAAATTTATGTACACTTTCTAAAAATACAACATCTCTACTCTTGATGATTTTATTAGTGCCTGGATCTAGCAATCTGTATCCTTTGGTAGACTCACAATAACCAACAAAGATATATTTTGTAGATTTAAATTTTATGGGATGCATTTTTGACGTTTTTCTTTAGGCATTTGAGCCATAACTTCAGAGCCAAAAATCTTTATATTAGATAAATCAGGTTTCTTACCGGACCACATTTCTATAGGTGTTTTACCATCAATTGACTTTATAGGTGATCTATTCATTATGTAAGCCGCTGTGCTAGGGCCTGTTTCCAATATAATTTTGACAAATGAGCATCAAGTAACATACACTTGGCCCTTTCTACCAATGTTCTGTTCATCCTCTCTGCAAGGACATTCTGTTGGGGTGAGTATGGGGTACTAGTTTGGTGTTCAATCCCATGCCTACTTAAAAACCCATCAAATTCCTTGTTACAGTACTCTCTTCCATTGTCTCACCGAACAATTTTTATCTTCGTACCTAGTTCATTCTCTACTCCAGTTTTAAAAGCTTTAAATACTTCCAGATTACTCAATTTATTTTTCAAAAAATAAACATATACTTTTCTAGTGAAGTCATCAATAAAGGTAATAAAATACTTCATACCTCCCAGAGATGTTTGCTCCATCGGTCAACATAAATCAGTGTGGATGCGCTGCAGTGGTTGTGATGCTCTCGAACCAATATTAATGAATGGCAGTCTGCTTTGTTTACCTAGGAGGCAGGTAGTACATCTGATTATACCTTTACTTTGCGAGGCTTGTAGCTCGAGGCTTTGAACAAAATGAAGGCATTGATTACGAAGAGGCGTTCAGCCTCGTTGCTCGCTACGCCTCCATCCGACTCATCCTGAGTCATGCAGCATCCGAGAAGTAGAAACTGATATCCTTCGACATGAAGACAGCCTTTTTGTACGGGAAGCTGGACAAAGTCCTTTACATGGATCAACCGACAGGATTCGATGACGGTTCCGGACGAAAATGTTTGTCGTTCAAGAGCATTTATGGACTGAAGCAAGCGCCCAAGCAGTGGAATCGTCAAATCACCGGATTTTTTTAAGAAATCGGATTGTTCAGCACTGGCGACGATCCGAATGTCTTTTACAAAAAAGACAGGAGTATCATTGTGGCATTATTTGTCGACGATGGTTTGGTTGCTGGAAAAGACGAAAAGGATATTTTCAAACTTTTAAACCAAAGAAAAACTTTGAAATAACCCACAGCGAGACCATCCCTGAGAAGTTCTGTTATCTCGGCATGGGACTGGAAGTTGACTCGGACGCCATCTCCGTGAGTCAACCAACGTACATTGAGAAAACCCTGCGATGAACCTTGAGAACTGCAACCCCAGCTCCAACACCGATGGAACCAGGTATGGTGATAAAGAAGGAGGAACTTCTGAATGGCGAGAAAGTGCTACCTGGAACGCCTTACCGTGAAGCAATTGGCATCCTACTTTACCTCGCAACCGTGTCCAGGTCTGACATCAGCTTTGCTGTGAATTATTAGAGTCAACAATGCTGCAACCCAATGAAAAGCCATTAGAAAATGGTAAAACAAGTATTTCAATACTTTAAAGGAACTCCAAATGCAGGAATGTGCTTTGGAGGAGACGAGAAAGTTTTCACTGATGCAGATTTTGGAGAAAAAGACACGATGAAATCGACGAGCGGAGGACTGATCCTCCGAGGAGGCCCACTGGTTTGGTACTTACAACGAAACTTGTGGCGACCTCGACAGCAGAAGCAGAATATCGGGCGGCTTGTGAAGTGATCGAAGATGTGTGCTGTATGCGAAAATTAGCAGTGGAACTATAGATCCTGAAATATGATCAACCCTTCCCCATGTTTGTTGACAACAAGTCAACTGTTCATATGCTGATGAACACCCACGAGGGTAAGGTAAACAAAGGAAAGAAGCACATTGAGATCGCACATAAGTTTATTTAACAACATATTGACGGGACAGTATCTGTCGAACATGTTGAGGGTACAAAACAACTCACCGACATTCTGGCCAAAGCCTTGAATAAAAACCTGTTTGTAAAATACTGTAATTGTTTGATTGAGAAGGAGCGTTAAGTTAAATCAAAGAATCGTTCAAAAATAATAAACTTGTCATGATATGGATATGTTTCAAGTTACCTATGGAATAGATTCATTTCGTTTTAGATCATGTAGGCATCTTGTTGTGTTGTTCGAACATATTTCAGTTGAAGTTGGCTATGGATCGAGTTGACGCTTTAGCTAGATAAAATTTATATTTAGTTGATATACAGCTGTCACATGTAACATTAAAAAATAAAAATAAAAGGAATTTATTTTTATAGATTTTTTTTGGTATTCGGAATTACGAAGCTACTTGTATTTACAAATAAAATACTTGTTTACTGAAAGTTTGCCTATTACTTGGAGATACTTCGGACCGATCCTCAACAATAAGTCAAAAAGTCAACAATAAGGTCAGATGGCACCACCATCCAAAGCGTCGACTCTAAAACATGGTTTCATTGGTTGACCAGTTTGTCGACACATCGATAAACTTCGTGTAAAAAACACACGAATCCATATTTTCATATTCAACAACTCAACATGTTCAGTCGTGTATACGTAGCCATTCATACAACATGGCACTTGCACGAACTGAACAGTCTGGTATACGTAGCCATTCATACAACATGGCACTTGCATGGACAAGTCAGTCGTTCTTAATCGTTCATTCATACTAGACCCCATAACGAACAGTGCATATTAAAACCACGTGGCATATGTACAAATAATTTAGGATAGATTAAAATATTTCAAGTTTGTTTCATTTAAATTAATTAAAAATATACAACATATAAAAAACAAGATTCCACAACAAGTAAATCTATAAACTCTACAGGCGTAAGTTATCTCAATTTCGCAACTCTAGAATGAATCCACACCTTTTTAATGACTCAAAAACAATTTTTTCGCGTGTAATTCACTTTTAAATTAAATAGATTTATTTGTAACCACTCTTAAAAATAGTTTAGATACGAGATTGGTAAACGTTTCTTATCAAATTTCAGGAAACCTAGAATTTAAATATAATTGATCATTTCCAATTCCGCAATGTGTACATTTGTATACATGCTGTTCAGAAACTAACTGGAAATGGAAAATTCAGATTTTCTCTAAAACGGTGGAGTTTAGGAAAAATTATACATGATATTTTTTGTAACATTTACAGTGTAAAAACAGTTCAGTTTGGTCAGCTGCCTAGCTCCCTGTATAAATATTTAAGAAATTAATAATTCTTAAAAGTGAATATCTTGGGTAGATCGTAACATATTGAGCTGAATTTATTTTATTTTTAATTTACAAATCAAATATTATACAAAATTATTTTGTGGTTCAAACTAGATCCTTATTAGTCTAGATTATTACTGAAATGTTAACAAATTTTCGAATGGCTGACAAAATTGTGGCAGAAGTCCAATAAAAAAGTAAAACAGAGTATTTTTCGTTTTAAAATACTGGAGGTGCTCTGAACATGACAATAAAAGGGTATCAATTTAGTATCTACTACTAGAACTGGTAAAAAAGAAATTAAAACCTAAAAAACCCATTCAAATATGAAAAATCTCACTTTTTGGGAGATAAAATGATGTTAACTCTGGAGTTCAAAAACAGAGATTATGGATCTTTACATTTTAACTATTCTAATAGCTGAAATTTCTCCTTGGTAAATACGACCTATGAACAATATTGCTAAAATTAAATGTTCCTTCATTACAGATTTAATCTTATTTTTCTTATCCATTTAATAAAGTTTAAATTGAGTATATTTCGTATATGCGTATTAATGCCTAGTAGTTATAAAAGTTAAATGTGTATTTTGTATTTCCTCAAATCCCCCGATTTCGGATACGCATTTCTCAGAAACCCGAAAAGCTTTTATTTTGATTTTCATAATGAGGCTTCACTATGTGGTGGATATTTTTTTTTTTTTTGTAGCGAAAAGTCAGCATATTTTATAGTTTTCGAGCAACAAGGTTTAGGGGATTTTAGTATTTTTGCCATTTTGCACTCATTTTTCAATCCTGACATAAATGTGTGACCTGATCTAGAAAAGCTAGAAGAGTGCAGTTTATTTTAAAACAGAATACAACAATCTTACCACTGAATCTTCCGAGAAATTTTAGCAATTGAAAACTAAATTTTCCGCTTTTTTTTCAATGCTATAGTCAAATTAAAAACGCTCGACGAATGCGGTTTGTTTTAAAACATAGTAGACCACAACCGTATCTCCTAAAAACCACAAAATTTTATTATTTTTAATTGAAAATGTAAAATTTCGACAGTTGAAAATACGTTTTTTTTAAAAACATCTTTATAATGTATAACTCGTAACTCCTGATGTATGATTGATTGATAGCTATATATTATTGCTATACAAAATTATTAAAAACTTAAAATATTAAAACAATTTTATTTTAATTTTTTGTTTTACTTTTATATATAATATTTATAAAACACTATTAATGATTTTTATATCCTTTGGTAGACCTTATAAACAGATTCAGGATATTTACTGTATAAGTTTTGGGAGAATTTTATTCGCTCCTGTGGTGAAAATCTCCCAAAATATAATAAGGTTTTCACTTCCCTCTTTTATTTTGTATCCAAGCTACAAAATTATAACTTTTATTCCATATAGGATAAGAACATGTGATTTTTTCCAATCAATAAATAAAATTATTATCGTAAATCAGAAAAAATTTTTTTGGGATTTTACAACTTATATTTGTCGAAAATCTAAAAAAGGTCCATCTTTTTTTCTATGTTCGATAGGAATATGTGGTTTTTCTAATCGACGTAAAATGATGAATAAATAATCTACCTCTACCTGGCGAAAAGCTCGTTTCTTCTGTGCGCAGACCTTTATCTTTGCTATCTATCTAGTATTTGCTATCTTTGTCAACTTTATTCAAGCACAATTTAAAATGAAAATTTACAGTTGTTTAAATTTTCAGGAATTATACCTAATTCGTTATCATAATATCATTTGTAAACGAAAACATTTAAAGAAATTTCAAGTTACTAAAATAATTATAAGAACTAATATTTTTAGAAATAAAATATATTTTTTTTTAATTTTGTAGAATTATTATGAATTATTGACTATTTAAAATCAGATGGCAACATATATTGCAAAAATTCTTAATAATGAGGTATCGGGTGGAATACAGTCGCATTTGAAATTTCTAAAATACCACTGGGATACATGGCCACTGGGATATCCATGTAAAACGTTTTATATTTTCTTAAAGAAAATCCGTTGTGGAACACTTATCAAAGAAACTCTCTCTTTCTCTCCCCCCTCCCCATCTCCCATCTCTCTATATCATAATATAAAAAATAAACAAGGTTAAGAATTTTCAAGTATTTATTTGTTTAAAATTACAGAAGCATATTTACTCACACACACACAAAAACACACACACACACACAAATATATATATATATATATATATATATATATATATATATATATATATATATATATATATATATATATATATGTCATATATATATATATATATATATATATATATATATATATATATATATATATATATATGTGTGTGTGTGTGTGTGTGTATATAAATCTCAAAAATAATGCGTTTTAGCGAAAATATATTAAAAATATGTTACAACAATTAACTTCTGAAGCTAAAAACAAATTTTATAACCTAATATTTTAAATTTGATGTATTCGTCAATAAATGCATAGGCAATTAATATTCTAGGAGGCCGAACCAGTGTTGGCAGACCAGCTGTAACAAAATTATTGTTGAAAATTATTTTATTCTAAAATTTCATATATTATTTCTTTACTTGCTTCATAATTGAGATTATTTTGTAGAAATGCCCATGCTTATTTTATTTTTACGAAAAAGAATCACAAATAAATATTTTGCGCTGAATTTCGTTCAAATATTAAAATTAAATAATTTATATTTATTATTTCATAATAAAATAACATTTTTTATAGTAAAATAACACCGATTCCGAAAAAATATTAAAAAAATTTGGAAAACGGTTGACCCTAAAGACCACCAACTTCCCGCTAATTTCATACCTTAATACTTAAAATTTAACATATTACAATGTTTTTGAGCTAAACTTTTGTTTTTCGCTTTGATGTTAAAAAAACACTTTTTCCCGACTATTTCGTTAAAGATATCTCTCGAACCAATCAACCAATTTTCACTTTCTTGGAGGCAATTGACGTAGTTTTCGGAGCTTCTTGAATACCCAATCCTAGGATGTGGACAGCACCACCAACGCTGTCATCTGGTCTTATGGCAAATTTCCTTTCCAGGACGCAGTGAATAATAAAGAAACTGGACTTGTAGCATTATCGGTGGACGATATTCGTTTCTACTGTGGCTATGCGCCAACTAGCCACTCTACTGAGCAATTCGTGGAATTCCTTGATAGACTTATCGAGGATGCAAGACAATATTTCCCCATAGCAATAGCAGTGACTTCAATTCCTGAGAAGTAGACTGGGGCATCAAGTTCACCAATGCACGAGGAAAAGCACTACTGGAAGCGATGACTACACTAGATGTTGTCCTCCTTAACACCGATAAGGCACCGATATATTCTAAAAGAGAGGCAAGCTCAATAGTGGATCTTACGTTCGTCAGCAGTCTAACTAGAGGAAGTTTTTTTTGGGAAGTAATAAACATCTATAAAGCCAGCGACCACAGCGCAATACTGTGGGGAATCTCGTCTGGCCACAACTCTCGAAGAGCAATCAGGCGAACTAACGCAGTTGGGTGGAAAGTAAAAGCTTTCGATCCAGCTGCTTTGGTAGTAGCCTTAGATACCGACCCAACTATCACAGGGAGTGCTGGAGAGAAGCCAAAAGAGCTAATGAAGAGAGTAGCCCAAGCTTGCATCGCTTGTATGCCTCGGAAACGTGGTATAAATCGAATACCATCGGTGCACTGGTGGAACGATCACATTAGCGCTCTTTGTACGGAGTGTCTTCGAAGAAGAAGAATATCTCAGCTTTCGTTGATCTTACTTATTGCTCTTAAAACAGCTATTAAGGCAGTGCCAGCGTTATTCTCAGAGACCTACAATTCATGTCTCAAAGAGGGGATCTTTCCTAAAAGGTGGAAGCAGCAAAGGCTGGTACACCTCCCAAAGGGGAAAGAAGCCTCCGGATGAGCTATAATCTTACCGCCCGCTCTGCATGTTGGACACGGCGGTTAAGACACTGTAGCGAATAATTCAGAGAATGGAAGCAGTGGTCGATCCACTCCTGGCAGACAATCAGTATGGATTCCGGAAAGAAAGATTAACACTTGATGCAATCGACTTGGTTGTAAGTACGGCTAAGGATGAAATCGCCGGAACTAGAGAGAAGGTTGGCAAGAAGAAATATTGCTTAGTGGCAACTCTGGGACATTAAGAACGCTTTCAACTTCGCCAATTAGGACTGCATCATGCAAGCCCTTGAAGAACGTGCAAGAATACGTCCGCAAAATGGTAGCGAGCTACTTCACGGACAGGGTCCTTAAATACGATACGAAAAACGGCCCAGAGGAGTACCTCAAGGTTCACTCTTAGGTCCTTTACTGTGGAACATCATGTATGATGGCCTTTTGAGAATAGCATTGCCAGCGAAAGATAAACTTGATGCATATGCTATCTGGAAGAAGAATTATCTTGTGGATGAATACGGTGAACTTGCAACTGGCTAAAAATAAAACCGAAGCAGTGCTAATCACCAGTAGGAAGAAAATTAAAAGAATTCCTCCATCTAAAAAAAAAAAAAAAAATTGCACACACACATACATACAGACATAGTGACAACCTCACAGGGGCTTCCAGGGAAGCTTCTTGTAATCTCAAAACGCCGAGATCTGATGAAAAGTCGATTTTTTCAAAACGGGGTAAAGGCAATAATTTCCCGATTTTTGAAAATCTTCGATTTTCTTAGCGGGAAGTTAAAAAATAATAATCAACAATGAAAAATTGTTCATTAATATTTGTAATATAAAATCTCTGAACAATATGATATTGTCAAACACAAAAAAGAGATGGAATATACATGCCAAACCTGTAATTTATGTATAATTTCTCTCAATCTGTTTCTAACAATACATAGCTATTAGTTAGTACACTGTATTTTAGTCATAATAAAGAATATTAACTTCATACAAACATATAGTGGCGAAATAAAAATTTCTAATTTTTCTTGCAATCGATTTATCTATAAAATAACTATATTATTATTGAAAATTATAAAATTATACTGTTTTCGGGGTTGAGATTGAGGATTGAATTGCATCAAATTATTCTACTTACGGCTGCCAACACATGCCGATCTTATTTACATTTCATCAAAGGAGCTAAAATCAATATAATTTTAAATTCTTTGACAGTTTACATTACAAAACCAATACAAGTTTTGTGAGTAGTAATCTGTCTATTGTAAATAAAATTTGATTTTATGCTCAATGATAATAATTAAAAGAAAAATTAAGTTTACTAAAATTAAATATTCAGTTATTTCAACAAATTTGAAATGTATAATTATTATTATTATAAAAATAAAAGTACTTCAAATACAGAATTTAAATTTATGACTGGTTTTTTAAAACTCATGTCAATTTTAATTAACTTTTAAAACGGTTTTCACACACAATTATAATTAGAAATAATTACAATTACGTTAGGCAGCTAATAACACAAAACAATTTATTTAACTATAAACAACAAATATACAATTACCAATATAATTAATGAAAAAACACTGCAACTGATCATATAAAATATTGATACCTATAATAATATTTATTTATTTTCAAAAGAATATAAATTATTGTACAGTTTTATCAAACGGAATTGGAAGTCTGTCTCTTGCTAGCTTGCGGTTTATATGATGCATATGTTTTTTTTTTTAATGCAAAAATTACGAAATGAAAATACTTTTTCCATTTTTCGCATAGTTTAAATGCAAAATATATAGTTTTTTGACTTCTCCTCTAGGTTTGACATTATTTGCAATATATTAAGAAAAAATCCATGCTTCAAGGACATATAGAAGATGTAGGACATGTAGAAGTATGTTAGAAGTTTTATTATTATTTCTACATGCGAGAGTAGATGTATTATACTCGCTGGGATAGCAAGAGGGTTTCACACTCTTGATTTTCGATGACCTGATTGCCTAATATGTCAGATTATATTTTGAGTGAGCAGAGGTTAATTTATATAATATCAGGTCTACGCGTGAGTTGTAGCAAAACAATTAACTGTAATACGATTAGACTCATCATAGTTATCACACTCCAGAACCATATATTGCTCACATTTGCAATTCATGAATGAGTACTGCGCATTAGTAGTCTCCTTTTCCTAATTCTGAGCATTGGATAAACTTAGATGTTTCTAGTGAGCACAATTATATCGAATATTTTATGTATGCACACATAATGATACCTGGGAACAGTTCTGCACATCGATTGGTTTATTATTTCTTAGTTTACTTAAATATTTAATACTGTAGACAATTGCAACTAATTAGTAAACATTCCATATTGGTTATCTATTTATTTTACTAATGCGAATAGAGAGACCTAACATTTTGCTAGTGTACATATGGACTTTAAATTTTGCATAGACGAACAGGTTAGTTTATAAAAACAGTACATAAGTGTGCTCAAAATATGAAATATTATATAAATAAATTCACATGCGGATCATTTGTACCTCAAAACCTAATATTACTCGCAATTGTTTATAATAAATGAGTAATGCACATAGCTTTATTTTACTACTGCACATGCGAACACCGCATACTTTGCAAGAGTGAATAGGCACACTATTGATTTTGTACATGCGCAAACTCTTAAGTCTAAGAACAGTTCTGCGCTTGAGTTAATCGAAAATACTTCAACTGCGCATGGATTGTTTTCATAGTTCTTAATTCCCCCAAAACTAAATCTGTACACAATTGTAACTAATTAATAAGCACTGCGTATAGAAAGTCTGCTTATTATGCGTAGAAGGAGCCCTCGTATTATGCTAGTGCATATTTATGGATCTTATAGTTTACGAAGAGGCACAGGCTAATTTCCAAGAATATAATTATAGGTTTGCTCAATATTCTTCAACTGCGCATCAGTTGTATTCATATTTACCCCGTACCCCGAAACCATTTACTACTTGCAATTGCTAATAATAAATGTGTACTGCGTATGGATTGCTCTCTTATTTAACAAGAGGGAAGATTTTTTGTATTATGTAAGTAATTCTTTGTCGAATGGAAAAACCTGGAGATTTGTATCATGTCTAGAAAAGATTAGGGTAGTTATAGGATAATTTTTGCAAATTTTGAGACAGATGTACTGATAAATTGTAAAGTTTTCGGAATTTTCATGCAATTTCGCGTTGAATGCAAACAACCCGATCTTCCTTTTAAGCATGCTTAGAAATAAATGAACGTAGTTAAAACGGGTTTTTAGCACTTTCAGATTGGTTGTGAAAGAAAACAGGCCAAAAAGGAAGATGTTCTTTAAATTTTAAGTAATTTAATGCATGTGTAGAAGTGAATGGGGCATTTTCGGACTTTTCCCGTAGATTTTAAGTTATTTTACGCCAAATGCAGAAAACCCCATCTTCCTATCATGTCTCAAGTTATTTGGTAATTTTCGGTATAATTTTCGCAAATTTTTGAAGGGGTTGTAATGAAAAATTTAATATTTTGCATTTTTCCCGTAGGTTTTAGGTATTTACACGTTGAATGCAAAAAAAGCCACCATCTTAGGGAGTGTGGTTGATTATTTAAGCCAAGTTTAGTTATTTTATGTTAACAATTCGTTAAAAATTATTTGGCTATAATTATGTGCATTTATATATTTATTTAAGCACAATATACTATTCAATATATAATCTTAATAAATAATTTTGTACTCTATCTCTACAATTTGAAAGTTTTTTGCATTCTGATTATTAAGTTATATCCGGGCGAAACTGGGGTGGATATTCCTAGTTCTTCATAATATTCAATAATAGTTTTTAATCCTCTTCATTGGGAGGTTGTCGCATGGCCTTGCGTGTCGTATCCAGATATGTTGAACAGTGAAGCTAGAATTTCTTCGGCTTAATATTCAAATATAAATGATATTAGACAATAATCACTTTGTTCAAATTTATATTAAACCTTCAACAAAACTATGATGCAAAAAAAAAAAACTGTTAGTGGTTATATAAAACTTTTCATATAATTATTACGTTAATATGCATACAATTTTATTCAAAATTGCAAATTACTCGTAAAAGCTTGCATAATTTAATAAGCAATTGATGTTACAAACTATATAAATTATAATTATTTTTACAATTATAATATAGAAAATAATAAATATAATATATAGAATTTTAATTAGAATTTATAGAAAAATTGGACAATATTATTTTTCCAATACATCGAAAAGTATTGATTAAATTATAAATAAGTATTGGCCATGTTTTAGTTGCCTCAAAATATTTTAAATGTATAACTATATTTTTTTGTTGGTATATTGGCGCTGATATGCATAAAAGACGTTTACAAATTCAAATATTTAATCGCATCTAAGAAATCTAAAACTACCAGGCAGAAAAAGTAAAGAATATGTCGTAGTACTTTAATATTATACGTTCCAAATAAGTTTCCTTACACGAACGTTTTAAAAAATTGAGTAAAAAAAGCTACGCCGACTCTGTTACGAACATTTACATACCCAAACATCCTTCTCAACTAAGAAATATTCTAACTCTATAGAATTGGGCGAGTTGTTAAAATTAAAAAAAATAGACAAAATAATTTAAGAAAATGTATTACCAAGAGTAGAGAAGGATACATTCCGTTTAACTTACAATTATTATTTTTCGCAATTGACATTGTTGTTCAGAGCTCCAACCCTATTTAATTCTGAATTGTCCTAATTATTGTATTACTTTTTTATACACACCAGTCTTAATTTTCTATGCTCGCGCAGATATAACTAATATTGATAGTTTATCGATATTAAAAGGTATATCAGTATTTCAGGCCCTTTCCCCCTCCTAGTAAACGAATTTATTAGTGCTCACTGACTTTATCGAAGACCAAGCGGTTTCCGTGTTGTGTTGGTATGTCAGACAGTCAGTAATTCTTCTTTTTGTAGAAAATATTTATATATATATATATATATATATATATATATATATATATATATATATATATATATATATATATATATATATATATATATATATATATATATATATAATTGGAATCGGTTCTAACGATTTTCATGAAATTCACTATATAGGGGGTTTCGGGGGCGATAAATCGATCTAGTCGATCTAGCTAGGAATCCTTTTTAGGAAATACCATTTTATTCGTGTTTTACTGATAATTTTTTATAATGAAATGATATATTTGTTTAATAATTATAGTCATATAGTCATTGGAGTGGCTAAGTGTTAGCGTGCGAGGCTCTTATACAGAGATCCCGCGTTCAAATTCCGGCCCGACCGACGAGTAAAATTAATTTTTTTTACATTTTAAACCCAACCCAACCCAACAAAACAACACAATAAAGTGAATAATATTTTTCAAATAAGATTTTGTTATTATAATTGTATAATTTTTTATAATGTAATGATATATTTGTTTAATATTTAAAGTCATTGGAGTGGCTAAGTGATAGCGTGCTGGACTCATCTTCCGCCTCGACGCAATATAATTTCCAAAAAACACAATTTATATTAAAAAAAATAAAAATAAGCTCGGTCATCCAGGTACTATATATATAAATGTCAATTGCGAAAAATAATAATTGTAACTTGAACGGTATGTATCCTTCTCTACTCTTGGTAATACATTTTCCTAAATTATTTTACCTTTTTTATTTTATTCTGACAACTCGCCCAATTCTATAGAGTATAGAATATTTCTTAGTTCGTAAATGTATATATATATATATATATATATATATATATATATATATATATATATATATATATATATATATATATATATATATATATATATATATATATATATATATAAGAATAAAATTACATGTAACCAAGACTTTATTGATCTCACTTCCCTCGTTTTGATTTTGTTTTTAATGAATGAATATAGCCTACAATTCTCGGATTTTAGTCTAAAATAATTTGAGGTTTAGTAAATGCTATAAACATATGTTTTTTTGAAATATACTAATTGAGTTCCTTCATTTTATACCCAAAGAAAGACGCATTTCAAAGAATAAAATTACATGTTACCAAGACTTTATTGATCTCACTTCCCTCGTTTTGATTATGTTTTTAATGATATATATATATATATATATATATATATATATATATATATATATATATATACATGTATATATATATATATATATATATATACAAATATGTCATTGCCTTCATTTTCTATTGTATTTATATTATAGCCTTCAATTGTAGGCTATATTCATTCATTAAAAACAAAATCAAAACGAGGGAAGTGAGATCAATAAAGTCTTGGTAACATGTAATTTTATTCTTTGAAATGCGTCTTTCTTTGGGTATAAAATGAAGGAACTCAATTAGTATATTTCAAAAAAACATATGTTTATAGCGTTTACTAAACCTCAAATTATTTTAGACTAAAATTAAATTAATAAAAATAATTAAAACGATTATAATAATAATTTAAAATAATAATAAATTATTACAAATTATAATAAATAATATAAATAATAATAAATAATAATAAATAATAATAAATAATAATAAATAATAATAAATAATAATAAATAATAATAAATAATAATAAATAATAATAATAAATAATAATAAATAATAATAAATAATAATAAATAATAATAAATAATAAGAAATAATAATAAATAATAATAAATAATAATAAATAATAATCAATAATAATAAATAATAATAAATAATAATAAATAATAATAAATAATAATAAATAATAATAAATAATAATAAATAATAATAAATAATAATAAATAATAATAAATAATAATAAATAATAATAAATAATAATAAATAATAATAATTAATTATAATTAATTATAAATAATTATAAATAATTATAAATAATTATAAATAATTATAAATAATTATAAATAATTATAAATAATTATAAATAATTATAAATAATTATAAATAATTATAAATAATTATAAATAATTATAAATAATTATAAATAATTATAAATAATTATAAATAATAATAAATAATAATAAATAATAATAAATAATAATAAATAATAATAAATAATAATAAATAATAATAAATAATTATAAATAATATTAAACAATAATAAATAATAATAAATAATAATAAATGATAATAAATGATCATACAGATTCTTCATTGTTCTCAATATCTTTCCATTAACTATAAAAACAAAAAGTTTCTGCCATAACTTTGCATGGCTAATGGAATGGAAAGATCGTTTAAATACGCCAATTATGGCATATATTCGTCTACCTGGGAGATGAAGTTGTCAGGGAATAATATACGGAAGATCGAAAACGTAACCTAGACAATCCCCATTCTTTTCTGAAGCTTGATTAGAATTGTGCTGCATAGAGTAATTCTTCTATACTTTTTTATGCCTCATATCAAAAATCAAAAAATGACAAAAATCGTACTCGATTGCTTTGCCAACTTTTCCTGCTCTAATATCTTACTAACCAATGTGCTAAGATATTCCGTTCACGCCGTGAGCTTTATGCGATTTAAACCATCTGCTCTCTCTTGAAAAGAAATATCTATGTCTACATACGGATATTTTTCATCGGTCAAACAAATGTCATTTTGCAAAAAGATGGTGCCACAAATTTTAGAATAAAACTTTTCCCACACTTCGTATACTGGTGCTGGGGCGCCTATGGCTACGAAAAGTGAATATAATATTCCAAAACGCAAGTGAATCCTTTGTATCCCAAATATCATCAATATTAGATTGCAGATATGATGCTTTGTATTGTTGTTAAGTATTCTATAATATTTTTAATCATTATATACTCTTCTGTAATGTCTCGCGGACCTTATACTACAATTTTACACTTTTTGGATTTTGCTTTTAAATCACGTTTTGCAAGTTAAAAACTGTTTTTAAGTTTCGTTTTGCAAGTTACAAACCACGGTTTATAGATGTGTGGAACTGTTTGATTGAACTCCTATCTCAGAGATGCCAGAAACAAAGTTTTCAAAACAAAAATCAGAATCCACACCGTTCCAATTTACGACAATTTGGGAGCTTAACATCATTGAATTTTGATAATCGCGCTATTATTTTCATGCCTTTGATGAATTTGACTGGCTTTAAGTGTCCATTATCGGAGTAGCCATTGATTTTATAAGTAAACATAATTAAATGTAGACTAGTGATGTTGTACCATAATAGATTCATTATACTTCTATCAAGACTATTACAATATGTAGTTTGACCTGTCCAATCATTAGCCATTGACTATTACAAAATTATTATTTTTGATGATAAATAACAACTATGCAACTCTATAAAATAAACGAGCTTTCTGCCGTTATTATTACAAACTGAATTTGTCGATTTGCGCTCAGAATGTAATTGAGGGACACTGATAACTTCCGCAGTTTATAATACTATTAGAGAGAGAAATATCAAACATGTAAATAATCTAAATCAATATTCGGTTAAAAATATACAACACAAACAAGAAACTTAATACTATATGCAGTTATAAGTACCACGATCCTCCTGCTAGTTTTATCTAACAATTTGCAGATAAAATCTTAATTAATTAAAACTAGAACACCTCATGAATTACCCTTAGAATTATTTTTAGAAGCACGTTAATACACATAATTATAATTAATATTCATCTGAGGAGGTAGCACTGAAGTTTCATTCAGCTGTCAGGTTTAAGAGCAGGGGCGTAGCTACCGCCGTATCTGCCGTATCAATTATACGGGGCCCCCGGGCCACCAAAGTGTGTAAGGAAAAAAAATAAAAACTTTCTAATTTATTTTATTTAAGAAATGACAAAATTCTATAAAGCAATTACTTTTTTTCCCGCCTTAAGCGTGCGTTCAAAAGTTGGCAACACTCTACATCGTTATGGCGGGCTGCGGGACTTCCCCGTTTTACTAACTACATCTTCAACTCAGCGGGGAATCCTTCATCGATATCGCGATGTACGTGTACGTTGTTGTACTTTACATTGGATGTTAAACCACGGAGTGCAGTACAGTGTTTATTTACGCGCTTTATGTAGATAAATGTGCATTACATTGTAATTCAGTACAAACAATATTGTTCTTCTGGTTTAGCAGTATTAGTAGCGATTCGTAAAAGAAATGAGTGAAAGGAAAAGAGATTATCCCAGCGGCGCTGAGAAAAGAAAAAGTAAACAGAAAAGGGAAGGGGTTTTAAAAAAAGTACTCAAAATTTCTTCATTTTTTCAGAGACAAGATACTGTGAGCGATTTAGATTGGAAAGGTAAGTACTACCCAACCCATTTATTAGGGGCCCGTAGTGATAAACAAGGAAATCTTTTTATTTTGGACTGTCCATTTGTCCGCCACAAAAAGTTGTCTCCCCCCCTCCATTTTCACAACTACTGGTCCAAATATCTAAAAAAAATATTAAAGAATCCTTACTAATTAAACTTTTACATGAAATTGGTTTGGAAAAATCTTACAACGGATAAGTTTTAAAAATAAATGTCAAATTGTAAAATTAATTCTTCAAAGAACCGAAGTTCTTACTAATTTACACAAGTACTATTTTACTCGACGCTAATGTGGATCTGCGTGGTTAAATACGCGTGGTTGGTTTATTATGTAGCGAAGGATGCATTTTGTTTTTAGGGTTCCGTGCCTTGATTAAAAAAAAAAATAAAAATTCTAACTTATGTATAGGATCAATTTGTTTTGTTGTTTGTCTATCAGTCCGTATCGTATCGTAAATTGCGTGTTGAGAACTTCAGATGTGCAGACTCGCTTTCGGGTTCTCGTTTAGTATGGCGCGTAGTGTACGCGCTGCGTTCAAATAGCACGCATGTGTAATGTAATGCACGGACGGGCTGCAGGTGATTTTGTATCTACTAATAGGTACGAGCACAATCCGCGTACAGTCTGTGTGCGTCTGAACTGAACACTCTCTAACTGTGACCCTTAGTAAAGTTATTTATTTATACATAACTCTTTTTAGTTTAGTATCAATGCATTTGTATTTATTTTTCAACAATTACTCATTATTTTTAGATTCTTCTGAAGCACGTTCTTCGTCACATATCCATCCGGAAATAGAAGAAAGCCAAGCACATACTTTATCGGAGGTCCATCCAGAAATCGAAGAACCCCAAGTCAACGATTCTGATATATCTGAAGATTGTTATATAATTTTATCAGATAGAGGAAATTTTGGTGACAATTTATCCGAATGCGAACGAAAAATAATTTTTAAATTGGGTCCATTTAAACTACAAGGACCATTTCCAAAAGTTTCAGAAAGTAACCGACCTTTTTCGGCCTATTATTATTCATATTTCAATCAGGCAGGCATAAAAATTATAAGACCATGGTTATGTTATTCTAACGTTTTAAACAAACCGTACTGTCACTTCTGTTGGTTATTAGCAGATCGTCAAAACAAATCGTACTCCTCTGCTTGGGTTAACGGTGTTTCGGTTAGAAGCAATTTTACGCAAACTATACTTGACCATGAAAAGTCACAGCAGCATATTAATGCCTCACTCTCTTATAATAATTGGTTGCAAGGAAATACCATCGATACTCTATTGAAAAATGAAATCAATAGTAAAAAACTAAAATCATCATCAGCCATAAATGATTTAATAAATCAGTTTGCCGAAAAAAAGGCAAGGAGAGTGAATATTTAAAATTAGATTTTTATTTGTACAATGGTTAAATTATGTTATGATAAATAAATATTTCTTTTCACAATATTTTTTTTCTTTTGTGAAAAATCTTTACCCCCATATAAGGGCCTCCAAGCAAATTATTTATACGGGGCCCCGACAAGACACGCTACGCCACTGTTTAAGAGACACCAAACATGAATTTCATTAATATTTCTACAAACATCAAGTACATTTCCAAATCCATTTGCATTCCAATATTTAATATGTAACAAAAAAAAAAAGTTAAAAACTAAAATATAAGTTATTAAAACGATTGCATGTTCCCGGTTACGTTAAACACTAATGGGAGATATGAAAAGAATGTTTCGAATAAAAATTCAAAACTCAAGTGACCGTCAACAACAGTATTTTTTAAACTGTATCAAGTCTTCATTTATCATAATTTCCATCTAAATCAATATCAATATATTTGAATTTCAATTAGTCTTCGAAATTTTATTAAGCTTCGAACTATAATATAAAACCATAAAATTATTGTTTTTTAAATTAAACGTTAATCGTGTCATTATTTCGCATATGAAGCACTAATAAAGCGAGGATTGGATGCAATAAATATGATGGATGAACTATTTTTGAAATGATACTACTCACTGTAACTATTAAGAAATTCGTTTAGTGCCAAGGTAAAAATAGTGCATGAAATTTCTACTTTACATTTTTGAACAGAAACTGTAGCATTTAAGTAAATAATCAAGTAAAACTCTTCAAAACTTAATTTGAAGTGAATAAAAAAAATATAAACAAGTGTGTCGTTAAATCTGATGCTGACCCTTCAAAACTTTAAACTGTAATGACATTAAAGTTTCAATATTTTTTTTTTTTTTTTTTTTTTTAAATGCATTAGTTCTACTTTTATTCTAGTGGCAAATGTCTGGAACGATTGTTTATGTCTTACAAGTCCTCATACAACCTATTTCAGGAATATTTGGGAATAAATGAATAATCATCTGTCGAACAATTATAGTGATTTTTAAGCGATTTTTTATTTATAAATGTATAAACAAAAATACAATGAAATATTGTATAATAAAATAACTGAAAAAATAATTCTCCAAATATTTTAAATATCGTATGCAGAAAATTGACATGAAAACGGAAAGGTTATCAAAAAGTTTTTCTTGAAAAAATACTTCCAAATATAAAATGTAATTTTGATTTTTACTTTAGACAATTTTGAAAGACTAGTGCTCCGTTTATATGTCAGTATTATGCACAGAAAATTGTATAAAATTTGGATAATTATTTTTTGAAATATTTGTGAGCGAAAATTGAAAGAAATACAATGGTCGTTCAATGTAATATAAATCAACAGCTTAGTTAGAACCACACTACTTAATGAAGAGAGTCTTAAACACATATATGCAACTACTCTTTGAAAACACAAAGAGGAATTGTTAAATAACTGCATGATATCATTGTAATGACCATCGTCACTATTGCCATGATCACTGTCATTATTTTTGTTATGACTATTAGTATCATAATAATAATCGTCCAAGTTATCAGTTTCCTAAGCTCTACTGCATCCAGTTCTAGCATAAGAATGCTTTCAACTAAAATTGGATCACCTTCGAACCAATGCAGTTCAATTTTATTGTCTTTAATTGTTCATCCATATTGTTCTGGTAAGAAATTGATGCAGAAAGCTTCTGTAGCATTTTGATATATTGAAGTTATATAATATTCTGCTACAGGCGTTGATTTAAATTAATTTTGAATCTATCGGTTACTAATTTTTAATGAAACAAATATCTAGCATAACAATGTAATAAAAATGAAAAATTTTCTGCAATGTATTGCAATGTTAACCCTATTGAATTATTCATAAACAATAAATTATCTATCTATCAAGTACATTTTGGGGTGACAACACTAACTATATAAATATGATTATGCATGTAAATCTACATGTGTGCTTTTAGTATTATAAATTTTATAAATTTAATTTTAAAAAGTGGTAAATACGTGGAAAATAATTTGATAATTATTTTCAATAATTCCGTTGTATAGGTAAATATCCGCATTATCTTAGAAATGTCTTCCCATACAGTTATAGTTATATATATTATGCGTTTATCATTGTCAAGTTTTCTGATTTTTGTATTAAAAAATGGTGTATGTGTTTTTATAGTTATATTCATTTTTATAGTTATATATAGTTTAATTCATAGGT
Source organism: Chrysopa pallens (assembly GCA_020423425.1). Taxonomy (NCBI): domain Eukaryota; kingdom Metazoa; phylum Arthropoda; class Insecta; order Neuroptera; family Chrysopidae; genus Chrysopa; species Chrysopa pallens. The sequence goes on from CM035591.1 coordinate 3,429,619, forward strand.
GTTTAAGATGGATTGTTACCTATGTAATAAGCATACTCTTTTATGAAATGAGGTATAACTTTTAAGTTATTTTTAGGAAAAAATTAAAAAAATTACATAATACACTGTGCTTGTTACGCTTATTATTACAATAATCCTTAAGTTTTCATTGAAATTTTCGAAAAATAACAAAAACATTATGATGTTTTTCTTTATGATATTATATTATGCATTCTTTGTGATTTCCCATATTTCTTACGATATTTGTTAGTAGAATCTGAAATATTATTATTTTGATTCACTTTACTTGAAATATACCATAAATATCCATATTTAATAATTATGAATAACAAATATATCCTACAAATTGGTATAACAAACTCTTAGTTAAACATTTAATATTAAATTTTCGTGTAGAAACAAACCATGCATTTCATTAAAACATATCTAAATCAAGTAGAATGTTTAGATTTTCACGAAATGCATTTACGATATTTCGGTATTTGGCATCGAAGTAATGACCGTTTATATTATTTACTCACAATATTTCAAGTTACCGTGCAAATATTACATGCAATTGCATCTGGATTATTTTTAGTTAGCGGTAATTACAATTTCCTGACATTAATCCGTTCAGGAATCATGATTTCAATATGTTTTCTGGCAACATACCGTGTAATACTTTGGTTAATTTACGAAAAAGAATTTGAAAAGATATATACATTTGTAAGAAGCTCAGACTTTGATCAAACTAACCCAATTATAAAACGTGGGCATGTAATTTCATATGTATATGGAATATATTTAGATATGGCAGCTGCATCTATAGTAATTTTATCCTACATTCCAAGTATTATTCAAGTAATTATTTTACAAGAGGATTATCGAAATGCAACATTACCGTACTCCAATTGGTTGCCATTTGATATGCATGCATCCCGAACAAACTATATTTTCGCAATGATTTATCAAATGGTTGCATTCTGGCAGAATATTGTAATGTTGGCAGGAATTCATTCAACATTTGTATGTTTAATGGTTAAAATTAGCTCACATTTTCATTTGGTCGCTGTTAACTTATCAAAAATAAATGCTGCAGATCCAAATGCATATATTGATTTTAAAAAATGTGTGAAAGAATTGGAAAATATCGAAATGTATGTGTACAAAAAAGTTTCCTTACTGAACAACAGGACACTAGAAAATTTTAATTAATTCACTATTAATGAATGAATTTTTTTTTCTTTCAAATAAGAAAATAAATGAATAACATACGAAAAAAATATATTTTCAGCCATATCCGAGCGCAATGTTAAGCAAACTTATTTTTTTATTGATGGGGATTCATAAAGTCCGGCTATCAAAAGGATTATTTAATAACAAGAAAATTTAGGAAATTAAAAATTGACTCTTTTATTGTTAAATGTATTTAATTTAGCTATATGTTACTGATGTAGGATCTCTGGAAAAAGAAGAAGTTCATTGTTGTTCTAAAATGGATTAATGTTCTACTTACCATTCGTATAACGCTCTCTTAGTAACAATAGTTATCTAGTTTGACATATTCTTTAGAGTCGAGCGATTTGTTTTTCTCAATATGTGAGAAGGTTTTTGTCGGCGGGAATAAATATCCCCTAGAATACGTACAATATGACTCATAGTAAATTGATTGAACGGTCATAATTTTTTTTACAATATGGTGGCTACAAAGAATTTCGTATTTTTCACAAGTAATACTATTTTACTGTAACTTAAAGTGTGTGATCAATATTATCAAAAATAACCGTATCTTGAGAATAAAGAAATCTTCGTGAATCAGTTATATCGGCATGTGGGTTTCATAAATCCAAAAACTCTCTTTAAAGTCGTAAGAGACGATCAGAAATGATCAATCACAAAACATGTTATTTGTGTGGAATATTATTATTGTAAAGTTAATCAATTATAATAAATGAAACAATGATAAAGTTTGAATTGGAAAAGTTCGACTTAAAACACAATGTTTGCAATGGCGTATGTCAAGTAAACATTAACGTAAAGATATCGCAACTACTACATATTTATTATAAGTTGTTTGTAGTTCTATAAATTACAATAATAAAAATTTAACTTTAATTAATAAAGTATTTATGGAACATAGAAACGATAATTTGGCTTATATGAGTATGCATGTAAATCTACATGTGTGCTTTTAGTATTATAAATTTTATAAATTTAATTTTAAAAAGTGGTAAATGCGTGGAAAATAATTTGATAATTATTTTCAATAATTCCGTTGGATAGGTAAATATCCGCATTATCTTAGAAATGTAAACCATTTGTTTATTAATTATACTTCAGGAATCAAGAATATAATTTAGATAGGTTTGTGTTATCTGTTTAGTCAAACATTTTCTAAATTTAATATATACGTAAAATAATAAAGCTTTTAAAACTATAAAACTAAAACTAATTTTAATATGACTCGATTAAGTAGATTAAACTATAGAATTAAACTTTTTTAACAATTAACAATTTTTTTTAAATACACAAAAAAAAAAAAAACGCTTTAAGGGCGACTTAATTTTTTTTATCTTTATATGACGACACTAAACAAACATAAAATCAAAGAACATTTTCAAAGTACGTTAGTAAAAAATAAAACTTTTATACTTTTATAATTTGTTTTTTTTTTTACATGAAATGTACTAATTTCTCTGAAAAAGAAATTTTACAGTTTTGAGAATACATTTTATTAATAAGACAATAATTTGCTCACTATTTAAAATGGTGTCAAATACGTGATTGCAGTCCATTATCAGATAATTGGAACTTCTTATAGTACATAAATAATAAACACTTCATACATATACGGACATATTTTATGGATTTTAATTATGTGTACAATTTTAAATAGGTTCAACATTGCATATAATGGAATTTATACAACTATTGTCTTAGTTATTACATCATTTGTAAAAATTAGATGTTTACACCAAAACTAACATTAAATTTAATTTTAATTTAATTTAATTTCTTTTAAAATTAATACTCATATATATTGTTTTTCTTTTCAATTTTCAAAATTTTTAAAATTTTTCCAGCTTGTCGAAAGATGTAAACAAACTAAATTCTCCTGGATTGACTGGTCACTTTATTCCGATTTTCTTCATAGTGACGGCATGTGTTCTAGTAACTACAACTCAGGTAACCCATTAAATTAACGTATTCTTTAATAACAAATGCATACACAGGGGATTATATATCCCGAATTGTGTACCTATTTAATACTAATATCTTACTATTTTTAATTAAAAATCAAATTTTACAAGTGAATTTTATATATGTATCCACATAATTAAGCAATATTTTTATATTCCAATAATTCCAATTTAATAGTTGTACATAGGAAGTATATAGTTGTATATACGAAGAACAGCTACTTTTATTTATGTTGTAAATACTTTTATTTATAAACTAGCTTTTTACCAGCGGCTTCGCCCGCAGTGGAGAAATTAAATAAGTATGAGAGATAAAGGGTAAGGGTATAATAATAGAAATGAGTCAATATAATAACTAAATTTTATTGCTTGGCTGAGATCAACAATTTTTAAAAATTACTACAGACAATGAAGTTTCAACACCTGCTTATTGAAATGCAACAACAAATGTTAAAATATATTTCACCGTAACAAAAATAAATAATTCTGAATTCTAACAATTTAAAAAAATAAAATACAAAGTATTAATTTAAGATATTTTTATAGACAATGTTATAAGTTTTCCCGTCGGGTGCAAATATGTGTAAATTCCGGGCATTAGATACACGTGAACCGGCTACATAAAGTTGACCATGAGAGAAGCATGGGTTTATATTAATGGGAGGCATGCACATTCCAGCAGTTTCATCTTTCCACTTAAAAGCATCGCAGTACTGACATTTTTTATTCATTGAGCCAATAACAATCAATGGATTATTATGATATTCAATTGAAAGATCATATTGAAACCCAGTACCATTAAACACAGCCCAATCATTACGCATTAAATTTCGGCGGTGCGTGGTCTGCATGTCTGCATTATGAATTCTTCTCGCCTGCGATTGTTCTGGTGTTTCTATCGCTCTTCTTGTTGTCTGCAGTGCAGCTTGTCTTTCTAAACGAACTCGTGCCTGAAGAGGCGTTTCAGCTGCTCTCAAAACTCTTTGTCGCTCAGCTTGTTCTTGTCTTCTCAGCTCTGCGTGAGCCGAAGTTTCTTGATTTCGTGAAACTTTTGCGACACGGGCCCGTGATGAATTTTTGGATAGACCATATTTCCGCTTCCGAGGCATTTTTTCAAATAAAAGCAGAGTAAGAATTAATATCAGCGAGTAAGATCTAAAATAATAAAGTAACAGCTAACCACAAAAATTACGGATAACCTCAAAAATGTGAATAGTTTTATACTGCATGTAACGACAGAAGAAAATAGCAGTAAATATAGAAAAATTAGAAACAGTTGAACTATATTCAATTGAATTAGATATTGAATTAGATATTGTCGTCACATTCGGTAATACAGTGGGACGGTATTACAGTATTTAGGGTTGAAACTTCATTACTATGATGTTAGATGGCGTTGAAGTAGCTAAATTTGACGATATTTTGACAAACAATTTTCTTATTTTTCGTAAAAATTTTATATTTTTTTTTTTTAAATTAAAAGTATCCTATGTTACTTCTAATACCTTCAAGAGTGTATTAAAAAACTTACATTCACATTTATAATAGTAAGGGATTAATGTGTCAAACACTATTCTAAAATGAAAAAAAATTATATTTATATTATCTTGTGGTATAATAATATTTAAATAAAATATAATTATTTGTGCAAATGAATAAATTTATTTCATCAAAGAAAATCATAATGAAACATATTGAAATTATGCAATTTCATAGTAATAATTGAGTTAATAACATATGAACGAGTAATAAAATACAATTTGTAATTTTTACTATGGTTTATCATAAAAATAAATACTAAAATCAAATTATGAGTAGAGTCATTATGAAAATTAGGAAAAAATTTATGCACTTATATCATTAAAATGGAGATGTTTTATTACATGTTACCATAATGAAAAATATCAATATTGAATTTTGATTAGAAAAATTAATATTAATTTGATTTGTTAACCATAAAAATAATAATGAGAAACAAAAATATTTATTGACATATTAATAATTAATGACAAGTTATTATATAGGTACATAATTTTAACTTCTGACTTCAAGAACAGTTTTAATTTCCATTCCAGCATTTCGATTATGAACTTTCAATTTAATAATTTCTATTATACGGATAATTTTAATTATTATATTTTTATTATTTTCATACTTTTAATTCGAAATTTTTATTATATACATAATTTTAAATATGAATTTATAATATTAACATAATTTTAATTGAAACGTTTTTATTGGGTACATAATTTTAATTATACCATTTTTATTATGTGCATAATTTTAATTCTTAATTTATATTATTTGTAATTTTTCAATTCTGAAAACGTACGTAATTTTATTTGAAATAATTTTATTATATACATAATTTGAATTATTTCTTATTAATTTTTTTTTTGTGTTAATATTTATCAATATTTCTTTTGTGAAGCAGTAATTATAGCATTTTACCATATTTCCAATATGCTGTAATTTCTTAACCCATCATAGCTTATTTTAAAACCTAGTATTTGCAACTAATAAATGAGTACTGAACATAGGCGATCTATTAATTTGATTTCTGCGTATAGAAGAAAATAATATTATCTTACAATTTATATTTTCACCTTTTATTTTTAGAGAATGTACACAGGTTTATTTCTGGTAACCTTTCTGCACATGAGTTGATCCAAAATTCTTCAACTTCGCATCAATTGATCTCAAAGAGCTTGGTTCACCCCAAAACTTAATACTTCACACACTTGCAACTATTTATTGAGTATTGCGCATTATTGAGTACCCTCTTTATTTGACAAGTGCGCTTAAGATGATCATGTATTCTAATACGCAAACGTTTATGTTAAAAAACAGTTTTGCGTATGTGCTCGCCTAAAATACTTCAGCTGCAAATTTTTCAAGGAGGGGGGGGCGTTTAGCCAACTTTTAAAAAATTTTGCTATATTCCAACTCCACTCGATAAGCTGAGGCAAAAAATACATATGGTTCTAAGTGTGTGCATTTGTCATGACATGGTAACCTCATTCCGAATTAAATTAAGTACATAATAAAAATATTATTAATAAAATTATGTACATAATAAAACTGTTTCAATTCAAATTATAAATATTATGAAAATTAATAATAAATTTATGTACATAATTTTAATTTAGTAATTTCTATTATGTACATAATTTTAATTATGAAATTTCTATTATGTATATAATTTTAAATCAGAAATTACGTACAGAGAAAAAATATTTAAATTAAATTTACTTATGTACTTGAAAATTCAAAATTAAAATTATGCTCATTATAGAAATTCTGAATGAAAATTATGTACTTAATAGAAATGTAGAATTAAAATTATGTACATAATAGAAATTCAGATTAAAAAAAATGTTCATAATCTTTATTCAAAATTAAAATTATGTACATTGTAGAAATTATGTACTGAATCTCTTCTTCGTACATATTATGTACTGAATCTCTTTTACGTACTTATTTTTAATTCGTATTTTCTATTATGTGCATAATTTTAATTCCGAGTTTTTATTATGCACATAATTTTAATTCAAATTTAAATAAAGTTAATGTCGAAAAAATATAAAAATATCTTTCAATTTTATTTAAGCCATAGCATCACAAAAATTGCTAGTTAAAATTATGTCCCCATATAATAATGATACTGATATGTTTTATTATCATGAGGTATAATGATAATTTAGTTTTAAATCTCAGCCAAACGCATTATTTTAATTCACTCTTATTTAATTATATAATTGCATAGTAATTAATTTGAATAAAATTTTGTATTGATATAAAATTAATTTACTTTATTTCAATTATTCTGCACATAAAAAAATATTTAAATTTTCTTTTCATTACTACTGAGTTAATTTTTTTATGTGATTATATAGTAAAACGGCGGTGTTTGGCAGATTGATAAAACTAAATATAATATTATAACAGCAAATTATTTTAATTTTTGTAGCCGTTACGGGGCGTTATACCAGAAATAGTATTTGGCGTGGCATCTACGCTAGATTTGTTTGTCGTTTGTTCTTGCGGTGAAGAAATTATTTACCAAGTAAGTATCATATAAAATACGTTTACAATATACCAGTATGCAAAATATAACTTAGAAAATTTGAATTTTGTCAAAAACAGTGTGTTATCTCGCAACTAGACAAAATTACTCCGATTTTGATTTTTTTGTAAGTAACATTGATAAAAGATGCGAAAATTTGTAATTGGTGTAGAACAAGAAAAGAAAAGATAGGTAACATGAAATTTTTGTTTGTGTGTGAACGGCAAATTTTTGTAGATATAGAACAATTGGTTAAATAATTTTTTTTATCACAGAGAAATTAAATAACCAATCCGTTGGATTTCGATTTAATAGCTTTTAATTAGTTTTCGATTTCAGTCACGGGTAACCTGAAATAGATTGTATATTTTTAACAAAAAAATATTATTAACCAGTGTCAAATTATCTATTCCTGCAGTTAGTTTAATTTTAAAATTTTCATATTTTTGAATTGTGGCCTCTACCTTTTTGTGAACTTCCTTAACTTTTATTTTTTACAATCAGGGTTTTAATTTTTACTATTGAGGTTGAAATATGTTTCATTTCCTTGTTTTAAAAAACATCGAAATTGGAGTAGTTTTAAGAAGTACAACATGTTGCACTTAGATTTGTAATGAAGGATCATTTGAATCAATACAAATTTAAATCATAAGGATCATTTCAATCATAATTAATTTAAAATGTAGCTTGTTATTTTTATTTTGCAGAGCAATCGGATTCATGCACAATTGTATGCCATCAATTGGAATGAAGGGACACAAAGTTTTCAAAAAGCTGTGCTTTTAACATTATTGAAATTGAATGAAGTCAAAGTTTTACATCTGGGTGGATTTTTACCTTTACAATTATCAACTTTTGCACAGGTATGTAATTATTTTTAAGATTTTTACTCAAAAATAATCTACCTAATTTTTGTTTGTTATTTACAGGCTTTAAGAGCAATATATTCAATTTATACTTTATTAAATGGATTGGAACAGTAAAATAAAATGAACACTTAATTTTAGCACTAATGTTTAATCAAAAGTCATATAAACCACATATAAAGAAAAAATAAAACTGGTAGAATAAATTTAGATTGAATTTCAGTATAATTTATTCATTCGGATTCTTAACCCAACAATCGTTATATTTTATATTTAGACCTGTATGTAATCATGCACAGAATATCTATTAATGGATATCACGTAAAACCCTACAATTACGTTTTTCGATTCCAGTGACAAATGAAATTTTTTTGGGGTCTCTGAGATATTTATTTTAATTTATGACCAGTATTTTGCAATATTTCACAGATATTTTCAACTGACGATAAGGTCTTTACAAAAATCGCGAACAGGTTCTTATTCATTTAACCAAGTTTCATTTCTTGGTATTTATAATAGTCGAGTAAACCTTAATTTTTATCGAAATTTTTGATGAATACACCATTATATGGAAAATAATGTTTAAATGGAAAAACCCAAGAATTTTAATCGTTTTTATCCCCCAAAAAGTGGGATTTTTCATTTTTAAATAACAAATTTTTAGGTTCCTTATTTGCCACCGCCAGCATTAGTAAAGGTACGAAATTATTGCTCTTTTATTGTCTATATGAGTAAAACTACGATCGGCTGAACAACTACATGGTTTTGGATAAAATTTTAATGCTCGTAATTTAATTCATAGCTATAAAATTTCAACTTACGATTAAATTTTTTTAAATATATGGGGTTGAACCAATAACTGCAAAAATAACTCCCTGAAAATTCCCTGAAAATTGAGATTAAATGAATACAAATTTTATTCCTAAACTAGAATTGAAAATGGTAAAAATTAAAAAAAAGGGAAACAGGATGTTGGGATTGAAAAAAAAGTCATTTGTATGACATTTCTTCCCTTATATTGCGACTGTAGGTATATCAACTATTAAAATTGCCAATGAAATAAAATAAATCAATCGCTTTATTTTTGTAATGTCTATGATAAAAATTATCACTTAGTGAATTTTTTTACTCTATGAAAATTCATATAGTGATTTTGTATTTTGTTAAAAATGTAATCAACATATTATAGTTGTGGTTGGTAACAAGTAAGGTGATGAAATTCAGTTGGTTGATGAAGGGTTGTAAGAAATATTGAAGTGAATAGACATGATATAAAAATGTAGCCAACAGTATTTTATTTAAAAAATATGTAAAAAAAAAAAAAAAAAAATACAATGAAATAATAAAAAATAATTTGAACAATTGTTATTTCTGTATTTATTTATTTTTCGGTTTATGTGTTAGTTGATGGGTAAAGCAGAATAGTCACTTATAAATCAAATTAAAAATAGAACACGCAAATAAAAAAACACGTTAGTAATATTTCTTAAAAGTGTAATAAAAATTTAGTTAAATGACAATAAATAATAAAATCAATACATTATCGACTCCAATATTTGATTACTGCCGTGTATCCCTGTGCTCATTAACATGAGTTTAATTAAACTTTTCGATTAATCTGTTAAAAATTGTTTAACCTAGAAAATAGTCAGGTGGAGGATTGAAATTACCGCCATTTTGGGTCGAAAAACCAGAAATTTGATTATACCAAGTGGAAGCCCAATTTCGTATCGCAAAAAATATACAGTCAAAATTCTAAATTCAATCATTTAATCTCATATCTCGAACAAAAATATTCTTTTGAGCATTTGGGACATAGTTACAAATGAAAATGATGACAAATAACTGCGAAAACTTCTAACTGGTATGTACCTTGGCGATATTAAACCCAGTAAATTATACCGTAAAATGCAATCGTTAGCTGGATCTGATGATGTGTCTTATAAAGTTATGAAAACAATCTTTGGCTCGATAAACTGCCTTACTCCATCAAATATGATCTCGAAAAAGATCAAGTTCACGGTCTAATAACAAAGAAGGACGTATAACGTATACTAATATACTAAATCTAAAAGAATACAAAGATAATGATTTGGACCTCCAAGAATCAATCGTTCTTTGCAATAAATTTAACGTAAATATTTTAAGTACGTATACAAAGTTTATGTATTTCCATTTGATACTATTGTTTTCAAAAGCATATGTTGTTTGATACATTTTCTCTTAAATTGTTAATAATATTCTCAATTTCAGGTAATAAATACAAATATTTCGATTTTTTTAACCAATATATAAGAAATATAATATATTCAATTTAAATAAAAAAGAAAAGAAATATAATACATTTAATTTAAATAAATACTTAACTGAATTTCTTTCAATAAAAAAAAAATAATGAAATTTGAAAAATGGGTTGTTTTGGAGATGTACTAACAAAAAACTGCCTTAAGTATTAATAATCATTTATTTTCTTTAGTTTTTAATTTCTTTTTTAAATTGCATATGTAGGTCGAGTCAACTTTAAATTAAAAAAAAAAACAAATGTTTTATATATTTGTGTTCCTATATCGTAAAAAAACGCCAATTTTAAATAACAAAATAATTATAAAACTTATTCAAATTCATAAAATAATGAATCAGTAATATGATAATTGAAGTATTCAGTTGATCGCAAAAAATAACGGATACGTCATATATATATATATATATATATATATATATATATATATATATATATATATATATATATATATATATATATATATATATATATATATATATATATATATATATATATATATATATATATATATATATATATATATATATATATATATATATATATATATATATATATATATATATATATATATATATATATATATATATATATACATACATACAAACTGTTTATTCCAATGTCCGAACTACACAACACACTTGAGATGATCAAATAAATTCATACGCAAGTGGTTCAATCTTGTAAGAATAGTAACTAATTATTTCCAACACCCGCCTTCAATTGGTAATATAAGTTTTTAAATTATTTTTTGACATATGATAGAATATGATTTTACAAAATAATATCGCAAAAATTCGAATAAATACATAAAGACCAAAATAGTAAATAAATAAATGCTAAAAAAAAAAAAAAAATTCAGTATAAATTAATAAAGTCGTATTACATTTCTTAAATTCGAAAATTTGATGTAAACTAGTGGTTTAGTAAAATTGTCCGCCACTTTTTCTTCAGAAGGCACATAATTAACTTGTACCTTTTTCTACATGATCACGAATGTAATGAAATTGTATGCCTATGTTTGGTTTTTCGAGTATTTTCATAATTTTTAATTATAGATATTTCACTATAGTTGTCTATGCAACTTCACCAATGAAATCAGCCAATAAGTTTTTTTAACAAATGATTTCAGGAACTCCTGTAGCTTCTTCTGTAACGTATTCACTTTCGGCTGAGGAAAGAGAGACTGAGCAAAGATAATAATTTGTTGTTTCTTAGAACTCAATTCCGCTTACTCTTTATCTATCATGTTTGTCTGAAGCCCAGTCTGCATTCACGAATACAATTCAATCATTTTGGTCATTTATAATTGTTGTTATTGTTATTTAGTTTTGACCGATTTTTATTCGAATTATTACAATTTCCTGTTGTTGGTACACTTCGTTGATTTGGTTGATAGAAATTAGTATTGTTATTATAATATAATAATTTGTATAGTTTCTTTCTTCCGTATAAACAGAACAGAAATAATGCTCATTATTACGCGTTTCATCTTTTTGATTGTTTTAAAATAGTGAGTAACAAGTGACAAGATTTATCGTCCTTTACCATTTTTTTATCGGTGGACTCCAATTCATTGATAAGTTAGTCAAATTTGTAATAATGCTTTTGTAACTCTTGTGAGTCTTGTTTTAGGTTTAATAATTTTCTTCTGATGTGTAGTTTTGTCAATATAAGTTTTTCATTCAAAAACATTTTCTAAACTTTTTATCATATCATACCCCAGGACTTCACTTTTAACGTATTCTAAATGTAAATCAGATATGAATATGACAATAGTGCTTTTGTAATCTTCCATCTGACATTCTTTTGTTCTTTTTGTGACCCAGTATTTAGATCTGATGTTTTCTTAATTATGTCTTTGACATTTTTTTCTTTAAAACTTTAAATTTTCATGATGAGAAATTTTTAGAATCTAATTGTGGATATTGAACTATTCTTGCAGCCATTTCAACATTACACGTAATACCAAATTCGTAAACACAAGTTTTAATCTTGGAACTTTATATTAATTGTACTTAATTCACTAAATTATTATGTAACTAACTTTTTATTATAATAATTTTTATATTATTATGTAAATCCCATAATCTGTTGAAGTATTTAGTTAAGCTTGAAATAAAACTGATACGTAATATATATGAACAAAATTTGTATTTCACTGTTTGCACTGCATTATATAAAACAAGACTGGCTCGTTCCTGTATAAGACAAAATAAGATTACTATCCAAATAAATACATAGGCAAGTGGTGCACTATTGTAAGAGTTAAATTAACTTATTATTTCCAACAATAATTGTAACAATTAGTAATATATATATATATATATATATATATATATATATATATATATATATATATATATATATATATATATATATATATATATATATATATTTTAAATATTCCGTTTCAATAACATTTTAAATCTTTTTCAAAATGTCACGTTTATCTTCTCCAGGCGGAAACAATTTTTGAAGATGAAATCGACCATAATTTAAAAATGCCTCTCTCTTTTTGTGCAGACTAATCACCCCATTCAATGGTGATCGCGATGAAGTAGAAAACTTTCTGCTTAATGCTTATGCATGTGCACCAGAAGTTTGCACAACAGAACTAAAGAGTTCCCTTATTTGCATTAGTGCAAATCTTAAGTTCGGTAAAACACAAATGAAATTTATCCGAAATCACAAACTTTAAAGCATTAAAGACATTTTTGAGGAGATTTTACGTCGATCAAACCTATTATACTCAATTAATGGAAGATTTAGATACAATTAAACAAAAATCTAACGAAAATATGCAAGACATTTTTCACTCACATTTTGATATTTCACGTGCTCTAAGAATTCATATATATTTAGAAAATTTAAACGAAGCATACAGTATTGCCATATTAGAAGAAACATCTCTTCAAATGTGTAAGCAATTATTAATTAATTTTATTCTGGTTAGAAATATTGCAATAATTGGAAATCAAATTCACAAAATACTCAAGACTGTCGTTCAAAAAATCGTTCAAATAACTAAGATAATAATTAAGATTTGGAAAATATATCAAAATTTCGTAGATACTATAAACACAAAGGGCATGAAATTTCATAATTAATAAAAAAGAAACAAAGTGTCGAAAAACGAAGCGCATAAAATCCCTCTAATCCAACAATAAGCCATTTAAACTTCCAAATTTTAATTCCACAAATAAATTTAATTGAAATGGAAATTGTTCTACAATAACTCCTTTCCTTTACTAAACAATATAATTCTAAAATAAATAAAAGCAATCGAGTAAAACGAAAAGCTCTTAAACGAAAATCGTCGCACAGATCATTTAAATCGTGAAGAAAAAGAATCCTTTTTACAAATCTGTAAAAACTATAGATATCCTAAAGTTCACGAGGAAGAAGTCCCAAATACAAAAAATGTTAGATTGAACCATCATCCTCTCCGTACTCTTCATCAGTATGGACCTTCATCACCAAAACGCAAAGACACGAGCCTGGAGAACCGTGATAGAGTACAGAAAATTGAATTCGTCCCAATTACTGATCCCTATCCTATTCTAAATATCGAGGATATCCTCGATCAATTAGACCAATCAGTATATTTCACTATTTTAGACTTTTCCAAGGATTTATTCGATTTCAAATGGCGGAAAAAGACAACGATAAGACAGAACTGTTCGGACTGAGAAATGCACCTGGAATCTTTCAAAGATTAATAAATACCGTCGTCAGCGGTTTCCAAGGTATTAAATGCTTCGTATATTTGTATGATATTGTAGCCCACACTTCTTCTATAGAAGATCATAATGAAAAATTATGTTTAGTTTTTAAAAACTACGTCAACACAACCTAAAGTTACAACCGGATAAGTGCGAAAAGAAGTAGCTGATATGGTCCAGATCATTACGATCAATGGAGTTCGTCCTAATAGCGACAAAAAATTAGAAAAATCAAACTACCAAAAAATCAAAAGAACCTCAAATCCTTCATAGGGTTAGTCGGGTACTATCGCATATTCATCCCTCATTTTGATAATATTTCCAAGCCACTTACTTCTCCCCTTAAAAAGGATTCACCTTTATTTGTTCCAATAAATGTCATACCGCTTTTGAAAAACCAAAAAAAGGTCTACTACAGAACCCAACCTACGATACCTAAATTTTAATAAACCATTCATTCTCTCAACTAATTGTACGAATGTAGTTTTAGGCAGTGTATTATTTAGGGAGAAATCAGTAAAGACTTATCTGTTTCATATTATTCAAGAACTTTAAACGTAGCTGAACGTTATTATTTAACAACGGAAAAGGAACGACTCTCTTAAACATTTTAGACCATATTTAGTTAGTCAAGAATTCACTATAGTCACCGATCAGCGCCCATTAACCTATCTTTTCTCTTGTAAAGACGCCTCATCAATTTAAAATTTTCTACGTTTTCATCAAAAAACATCGACATCAAAATTCCTGCAAGAGAAATATCGACAATAGAAAACATTCGAAATCTAGTCGTCCGTTGTTCTTGTGATATTTCAGAAAACATTAACTATTCATTTTATTTAACAATAAAACTTGATACGTTTTATTCGACGATACAAAATTTATACAGAAGAAATATTTACATAGAAGAAAAAACTATTCAAATACTTCAGAACATCACCATTTCTTAGCTGGTCATCCGGATTTTAATCGAATGTATGACGCTATACGTGAAAATTATTCAAGGGTAACAATTAAACAAGATATCCAAAATTATATAAAAAAATGTAAACGAAACAACGAAAACAAACAATAAACCAAATAAGTCACCAATGATCATAACTACCACAGCAAGCTCATTCCATGAACAAATTGCTTAGACCTTATAGTTCCTCTCCAGAAACTTCCAATGGTAATCGTTTTATTTTCACCATACAAGATAACCTAACTAAATTCATCCAAGCATATCCTCTATCCAATCACAATGTCGAAATAGTAGCTATTAACGTCCTTAAATACTCTTCCATATTAGGATTTCCTACATATATCCTTACAAATATGGGTACTGCATTCACATCTAAACTATTTAAAGAAATTTCCAAAGTACTAGAAATGGAGCATAAAATCACTACACCATATCAGCTTTATTCGAACGGTGCCTCGAACGTACTGACTTAACCATTCGAGATTATATTCGCTGTTATATAGACAAAAGTAAAGATAACTGGGACAAATTACTAACTTTAGCTACACACTCTTAAAGCACACACAAACAAAAATCTACTCAAGAAATACCATATACACTTGTATTTGGCGAAAAACCTAAATTACAATCGAAAATAGAAAAACCAACTTACTCAAACTTAGATCTAGACGTAACCAACAAAATAAAAGTAGTCCTTGATGCCGCTAAAGAATAATTATTAAAAACCAAACGAAAGATGAAACAATACTATGACAAAACGCATAATCGAATTCTACCATTCGTAGAAAATAAAATAGTTCTAGTAAAAGATAATCTTGTCAAAGCACAAAATCAGAAACTGAACCCTGAATATCGTAGACCGTACAAGAACATCCAAATACACAATAATAATACCGTAACTATACAAATCTCTAAAAGAAATCACCGTCGATATCACTTTAATTAATTCAATCCCTTTGTTTCAGATTCCGATTAAGATACAGATCTAATCAACCAAAATGAAAACTTCCCAAACGATGACGCTTCTGATGATGATCCAATTGATCCATGTCCTAGTTGTATTAAACAATAAAATAGAAACAACAAACTCCTCAGCAGAATTATTTTATAGAAATCTCGGTCAAGAAAGAAATCAGGAATAAAAAATTTTCATTAATCCTATTTTTCAACTTAACGTTATTAGATAATCAATTCGTAAACTTCCATTATCCTAAAACCTTATCTCTATGTCCGTTTGAATATTATTATTATAATTGAAGACTAAACATTTTTATCAATGAATATTGTAAAAGTCATTATCGTTGGAATTTGATAATAATAATATTCATTGTTATATTAATAATAAAATAAATAATTACCACTAGCATTCATTCTTTGATAATATTTATATTATCCATAAGTAGAGCAGAAGGAATCGGCGCACGAGTACCGAAAACTATTCCACCTCAATTTTTTTATGCGATCCTCTTCAAATTGCCCCCTCCTAATGATATAAATGCATGCTGCCATGGCGCAACCCGGTGCCATATTGTTTAAACCGACATTGTTTAAACAATTGCAAGGCATTGTTATTTTTCAACCGGACAAATTTTTTTTATATTCTTTATTGAAATACCAATAAAAAAGGTCCTATGACTTTTAACGATAAAGTTAATATTTTTAAAGATATGAATTTTTAAAGGTTCGAAAAATCTCAAATTTGGGTACTTTCAACCCATGAAAAATATATTTAAAAAAAACATAATGTCTAAGTAATATTTTTTTTTTAATTCTCTATACAATTGTTTATAATATTGTAAAAAGAGATTTTAAAAAATTTCATTGTTTATACCTTTTTTTAATTGTTAATAAGTATGCGTCGCTTTAAGTATCGCTGTCTCTCTCTGACTCATGGTTTTTTAAGTATCGCTGTCTCTCTCTGACTCATTGGTTTATAGTTAAAAATATTTATTAATATTTAACAAATCATTTATTAGAGACCACTTTTTAGTCCTTAATAAATATTTCTTAGTACTTAAAGTGATTTGTTTGTATTTAATAAATCTGATATTCATTTATTAAATATTAATAAATCTTTTTAAATACTAAGAAATATTTATTAAGGACTAAAAAGTGGTCTCTAATAAATGATTTGTTAAATATTAATAAATATTTTTAACTATAAACCAATGAGTCAGAGAGAGACAGCGATACTTAAAAAACCATGAGTCAGAGAGAGACAGCGATACTTAAAGGTAAGCAACGCATACTTATTAACAATTAAAAAAAGGTATAAACAATGAAATTTTTTAAAATCTCTTTTTACAATATTATTAACAATTGTATAGAGAATTAAAAAAAAAATATTACTTAGACATTATGTTTTTTTTAAATATATTTTTCATGGGTTGAAAGTACCCAAATTTGAGATTTTTCGAACCTTTAAAAATTCATATCTTTAAAAATATTAACTTTATCGTTAAAAGTCATAGGACCTTTTTTATTGGTATTTCAATAAAGAATATAAAAAAAATTTGTCCGGTTGAAAAATAACAATGCCTTGCAATTGTTTAAACAATTTCGGTTTAAACAATATGGCACCGGGTTGCGCCATGGCAGCATGCATTTATATCATTAGTAGGGCAATTTGAAGAGGATCGCATAAAAAAATTGAGGTGGAATAGTTTTCGGTACTCGTGCGCCGATTCCTTCTGCTCTAAAGAGCGTTGTGTAACTCCTCCATTCTGAGATGTAAGCACAGACCACGAATGGGGATGTTGCTATAGGGATGTGCGGTAGGTATGTATGGTACAACTGGCTCATTATGTATCGTGCGTTTTTGTTTACATTTTGTATTGATAATTTAATATTGTAATTATGATTTTCGTAAATATATCATTTATTGATTAGAAGATAGAAATAGATGTTTCACTTTCCAGTTTTTTGTCTTCTCTTTTATTTCTATTAATATGAAATCCATGAAATTTTTCAATATTTAATTAATGTTCAAAGTTAATTTCGCTTATTTGAATATTATGAAGGGGTGGATTTGGTGGTTTTTCCATTGTAGCATATTCTATTCCATCATACAGTATACAGTTAATTGAAATTGTGCAATTTTGGATATGAAGAAGGATTGTGCATTGAACGATTCTTTGGTTAATTCCACATTCACTTGTCATTATAACGTCTTGCGAATTCTTTAATATTTTATAATGACTGGATAAGTCTTTAATTTCTGATTTATTTGTAAATTCTTGGTAGATGCTTCATTATTAAGATGTTTGTGAAATAAATTTCTTGATGGTTGTGTATGATTAATTCTTTTGGATTACAGAGGAATAGATATTCTAATTTGCTGCCTTAATTGTTATTGTAGTATTCCAGATATTTTATTTCAGAGCATGTGCAATAGTACATTAAATTAAATTGCTGATTAACCAATTAATATTGTATAAATTAATTAACGCAATAATGTAAATCAGTAAGTTATTTCTTAAGTTTGTATAATGTAATATTTATAATTAAATAAACATTTTATTAGAAAAATACTTCTCCGTTCTATATTTAATTTCAAGTAAAATTATTATTGTTGACTGGACAATTTTTAGAAGATTTATTAACATCACTTTTACATTGAATGCTATACGATACTTCCGCCCTTTCACAACATAAAACTTGCTTGTAAATTCGTTTCGATTTGGGATCAACGTAATAGATCAACCTGGTGACAGCAGCCCTGCCAAGTAATAATCTACGATTGCGTCGATTATCCCGAATCATTCCCTCGGAATACGACATTATATATAAGAATTAGGAATTTTTAAAGTTTTTTGGTCATTTGAAGGCAATGATTCAATGATATATAATTGAAATGTTTTATGTTGAAATTTAGATATCCGAACATTAAATATTATATTAATATGGTTGTAATATGCTTGAAATCTTAAAATATCATATATTTGTTCTAATGATTAAATATGAATATTTTGTTTTGTTATAATTTCATATACGTGATTTAATTCTTCTGGAGCTTATATATTTCTATGAAGAATATTAATTTTCCACTACAATATACAATATTAATGTATTTTTTATGTAAACCATAATAAAAAAACCGTAATATTACTATTTTAATTTATAATTTATATATTTAATTGCTTAAAGTTCGATTCTTTTATTATAAAATAATTATAAGTATAGTTACAGTTAATATATGTTAAACATTCAAAAATATTAAATATTTATTTTAAATTATTTTATTGTATATCATTTATCTAAAAATCTGATTTTGTTTGATTTACATTACTAGAAAAGTTAGCCCCAGAGCCTACTAAGGTTTGTAGCTAGATCTTCAAGGACGTGAATATTACGCTTAAAGGCACATAATATCTAGTATCTATCGTTAAGTAAGATATACAACTTGCATGGCGCATACTTCTGCACTTTGCGTATACCGTTCTATGAATCAAATTCATCTAAATCCTAATTTTTTATTTTTTTACACAAATATAATTACAATACATATTATTTTATAACAAACTAATATCCCAATGTGAACTGAATATTTATTGTATTTATTTACTTTTCTTATTTGCCGGGTGTTTTTGATGGTTTTTTATTTTTTATAATTTATAAATTGAAATAAGCTTATGTTTAAATATTATATTTTTTTGGTACCACTGACAGCAGACGAGGCTTCACTCCCGTAATCTCAATTCAATAATTGTTTAATTTTTATATTGGGTTTTGTTCTAATATTTGACAAATTTTTTCGTTTTCCGAAGCATTCAGGGGGGGGGGGTGAATAATGCAAGTAAAAAATAATTTTTTATTACAAAGTATATTTGTTATCTTATTTATATGACAAAAATATCATATTTTTACTTGAATATTATAGACTTAATGAATAAATAATCACGTTGTGTAAAGCACACTATCTACATGGGCCATACACATTGGCAAATTATTTTTCTTAAAATTATAGTATAAATTATTAAGGTCCTTTATATTTTTAAGATAAAACACTTGTTTAAGCCACCTAACTTTGTCAAGTCCTTTAACATTAGTTTCTACATCCTTATTAAATATTTTTTCACCAATTTCTCAAATTTTTTCATATTTAATGCCGCCAGTCTTCCACATTAAACCGTGGTGATTTTCTTTTATATTTTACTTCTAGATTATTCTAACTAAAGGGTAAAAGAGAAATAAGTAGTCCTCCTGTCCAACAATTTTTTTTTAAACAGTTCAAATCGCTGCGTGCGCTTGCGAGAACCAATTTGACAATGATAATATTTTTAAAGTCTTCCACCATTTCAAAAGCTATTCTTAAAGGAATTGCAATTTCAAATCAATATTCGTAATAAACCAAATCTATAAGAGTAGCATCACTTTGAAGAGACCACTAAATAACAATTTGGAAAGCCTCACTTTCATTTTTTGAGTTAGAAAGATAATATTTTAATTGTTGAAGTAATACTCAATTGTTAACAATGATAAACTTCATGATCATTGATTAGATATTGTATCTCTTAGAACAAAATTATTCCAAAATTTTCGAAAATTGTAATTTTTTAATAGTGTTCCAAAAGGATTTAAAAAACTTGAAACACATTTATCAAAATCATGTAAATACAAACTTGCTTTTCATTAAATTTATAAAAATATGCAAGAAATGTTGGATAAATGATAATGGTTTCCTAACAATTGATTTTGAATCGCCATTGGAAATGGTAGATATTGGCGAAATTAATATGAATTTGTTCAATGATGAGGTAGCAATAATACATATACAATCAACAACTACTAGAGTGGAAAATGGAGTTAAAAATATTCAAAAGAAATATTTGAATTTTAAACGTACTGAAACAACTCTTCAACAGCTTTTAACCCATTGATCAATCCCTTACATTACCTTTACCATTAAACGATATAATTGATGATGTTAAACTAGAAAAAAGATAATTAAAGCGGGGAAAATATGAAGATAAAAAAAATTATAATTCAACATTTGAAGAAAATAATATAGAGGGCGAAGTACGTGACGAAGTAAATTTTGATGTAAAACAAAGTGTGGGGCTGGAAAATTTATTGTTTAATATAAACATACATATATCGATGAATATGTTGAAATGTATAAACACATATTAAAAGATTCAAATGCTTTGAGATACAAGATCTTACAAGTATAGTTACTTAATTATTTCAAAAATTATGATGGATGATGGAGGATATTATTTTAAAACCCTATATAAACCAAACATTCTATACTGGAACCAATTAGATGAAATAATAGACACACGCATCAAAATCTCTAGACTACCAATCAGTGAAGAATGAAATAATTGCAATTTTTGAAGAACTAGAAGAAAAAGGAGTGATGAAGAAAATCTACTACACGTACAACCCTATTTAATTAAAAAAAAAAAAAAAAAAACAAGAACAAAAATCGATTACAACACAATTTGTTTGCATGGAGTACAATAATATCTCTTTCAAACAGACAAACTTTTTAGGTTTGTTGCTTTTGAAAATAAACAAAAAAAGTCATTATTAGAAAGAATTTAGTTTTAAAATAAACAGCACACAAAATGAAAGTACAAAATAAAACCAATAACATTGACATGTGATATTAAAAAATTGAATGAATTTGCAAGAGAAATGACGGAGCTTTCTCAGAAGCAGTTTTTCGAAAATGAGGGGTTTGGAGCGATAATATCTTTGAGTGCAAGCAGGGGGTAGATGAGCGGATTCAATATTGCAAAATTGGCCAACTTCCCTCGTTTGATGACTTGGAACTTGAATGTATTCGCGAGCAAATGAAATAAAATTTAAACAATTGTGGACATGTCGTTTGTAAACATTCGTTTTTCAGAGAAAGAGGGGGGATTTTTTAAATTGCCTAATAATTTTTTTATAATAGTTTTTATTTATTAATTTTTTTTTTAAGGTAAGGAAGAGGTTTTTAAAATGTTATCCATCGTTTAAAAAAATAAATTAAAAGTAATATAAAAAAAATTGTTTGCATGCTTTAATTTTTTAAAATGAACATCACTCAACCCTCCCGTTTTTCTTTAATATCACGAATAGTAGTAGTAGTACTATTAGTAATACATCTAGGTGATGAATGGAATAATTTTACGTATTTATGAGCTTAAAAAAACACAAACATTAAACCCCGCCACCACATATCCGGAAAAAATTTATTTCGCTCCTGGGAAAAATTTGGTCAAGCTTGCACCCCCAAAATGATTTGCTTCACTACTCTCTAAAATTGCATACCAACTATTTTGACACGATTGAATCAAAATAAATATAACTGCACTTTGTTAGAAGAGTTAGTGTGTATCAATAATGGAAAAACATAATTTGTGAAAGAAATTCATGCTCCTTCAAGACGTTATTTTCCTAACGGAAATTCATAATTCTTGGGAGTGGTACATAAAAAATTTAAATAGATTTTTTTTTAAATTTACATATGTTGATCCAATCATTAACAAACGAGTGGTAGAAGTTATTAAAGCAATGGATAAAATTCTACAACGGTATCCACCAATCAAAAACATTCAGAGTGATTTAGAAAAGGAATTTTACAACAAATATTTTCAACAATTGATAAAAAGGAAGAAAATAAATCAATATTATACATTTTCGACAAAGGAAGCAGCCATATTTCAACGAAGGTATTGGAACTTTAAGGTTTGTTTTATAAACATTTTAATTTACAAGGTTCTTATAGCAGGTGTGATTCAGTAAAAACTTTCTTAACAATACACCGATACCAAATACAGTACCATCAAAATCACACCAACTCGTGTTAATAAAAAAAATGAACAAGAAGTATTAAAGTGGCTCGTGTTCGGAAAACTCATCCAATTTCATATCTTTTGCAAGATATAAATGAATATATCCAAACTCTTAATTGATTGAAAAAATTTTTAAGAGACGTGGAAGGAAAATTTATGTAAAATATCTTGGCTTTTCAGGGAAAATTTGAATTGATACCAAGTATTTATTTATTGCAAAAGAAAAAACAAATTAAATAAAATTACTTTTTTATATTTAAATAATAACTTTATTATATTGCCAATTTTATAATGTCCTAAAGTTATTGTGTGTATGTATATTTGCAAAATAAATTTCTTATCATCAGTACATGATAATGATTTCTTATTCTGTGCAAGAATATATAAATTTTAATTTTTATTCATAAATATTAAACATTTCTACATAAATTTATTGATTATGAAATATAGTGTATTGCAATGATCAAGATAATATTTTTAATGCATGCTTGAGATATGCCTTTTGCACGTTCATTATAATCAGTTTTCTTATCCAATCTATTCACATAAATTTTTGAACGCCAACCTATGTATTTTAAAATTGTAAAGCAGGCGGTACATAATTTTTTACTGGGGGTGGACCCCCATGCGCGTCACCAATTTTTTTTCCTACAACAATGATCTTGTAATAAATAATATTCTCTACATTGAAAAACATCCTCTAGTCACCTATATACCACACTTTGCTAATCATATCTTAATCCATAGCTATTATCGTCACCATTCAATAACTTAAGATGTACTTCAAATTTCATCAAAAAGATACTCAGTATTGTCAGGTATTATTAATGAGGCTAGGCTTTATAAAAATTTACTTCCTCTATCACTCCGCCCCCCATATTATTTTCTTCTAATGTTGAATTAGAATTTTCTTCATCTTCTTGTTTTTCCCGCTTTATTAATTTGTTTTCTGGTTTAACATCTTCAATTATATCGTTTGAGGGTAAAGGTAATGTAAGGGGTTGATCAATGGGTTAAAAAGCTGTTGAAGAGTTGTTTCATAATCTATAAGAGTACGTTTAAAGTTTAAATATTTCTTTCGAAATTTTTTTTTGGCTTGTAGGATTTCTTTTTTCATTTCTTGCGTCTCCATTTTTGACTATTGTTGTGGTTGATTGTGTATGTAGTATTGCTACCTCATAATGGAATAAACTCATATTCATTTCAATATCAACCAATTTCAATGGTGATTCTAAATAAATTGCTAGGAAACCATAATCATTATTCCAACATATCCTGCATATTTTTATAAATTTACTGAAAAGCAAGTTTGTATTTACATGATTTTGATAAATGTGTTTCAAGTTTTGTAAATCCTGCTGAAACACTATTAAAAATTACAAATTTCACGAAGCAAGTGTTTAAGTAAGGCTGAAAAGCTTTGCGTTAAATAAAATCAGTCAAATCCGTTATGTCGATTCAGTGCATAGTATATTTCGATGTTATTCTGTTTATCAAATGCTACATCATCATAAAGAAACACACTATTAAGCTTTACTTCATCCGGTGAAATCACCTCGTCATTATAGGAAATTTATACAAATTAACATCTTCAACTTTTCTTTTGATTTATTTGAAAATTTCATACTTGGGTTGATTCTTAACAAACATTTTTTAAGTCGTTTACTCAATAAATCGCTAACAAATTATGATCTTTCTTACTATGGATGTAAAATTGAACAACTTCAAGGTGTTTTTATGCGAGACTCTACCTTCTCGTGTTAGAAAAACCGAATGTAGTATAGTTAATTTAAATGAAAATAAATCAAGCGGGTCTCATTGGGTTTGCTACTATAAAGATAATGTTTTGTATTTTGATTCGTTTGGAAATTTATCGATAAAATTATTGAATCCCCCAAAATTGTCAATTATTGATCAGGAGGAACAGTTTATTGATTTTAACAAAGAGGAGATATACCATTCGATAAATCTTCATATTAGAAAATGTTAATTGTTAATAATTCTAGTAATACATATAAAGTTTATCTAAAAAATTATAACATCAGCATTAATCGAAATTTAAAGAAGCGAGGTAGATATTCTATTTCAAAAATAAATAGAAAGTTTTTAGAATCGATTAATTACATCGTTAAAATATAATCAAACAACGGATGTTTTAAATATTCCTCAAAGCTTGGTTTTGACGATTACATAGGGAAATGAAATACACATATTCAACCCTTACGACCATTCAATTGATTACGGGGATGAGATAAGAATACCCATTAATAAAACAGATTCATACGTAAATCCATCTTATATATTGTCTTATATATTCATCTCTGGATAACTTGTAAAAACAAACGATAACTCAAAAACAATAATTCAAATAAAGACTCTAATGTCGGTTTCTCTCTACTAGACGAGTTTCATCCGATATACCTGCACAAAAAATTTATGAAAACACAAGCTTGTGATAGAATAAATAGTAGTATAAAAAAGGAACCAAGTTAAAAGTATCAGAATATCTTAACTAAAGGAAACCTATATGGACAAGTATGGAAACTTAATCTTTCAAGAAGAAATAATTGAGTAAAATTAAAGTCTGGCAGGAGGTTGCCACCCTACAAAATGTCTGGCAACGGGTGGTATGGTATTCTAAAAGTATCCTGTAGAACATGCTAAAAAATTGCGCATTATGCTATAATGTTTTGGGGTAGCAACTATGCTCACCTTTGATACCTGTTACCTGTCAAAGTCACCGCGGTTCGAGATTCTTAATATCCAAACCTTTTTACCTGCTGTAGGGTACTTGCACAGAAAATTATTTAGCCTTTATACAATGTGGTAAGACTGGCGATGACGGGCTCTCCCTCTATAGTTTTTGGGTGACGTCACCAAACACGTGTGACAATATATATATAGTAACCTTGAAACTATATCAATAATGCTTGCGTAAATAATACTTAATAATACTTGTATATTAAGGTTTAATTTACATTCAGAGATTATTCTTTTAAAACCATTCGATCACTACAGCACATATGTCAATCAACACTATGTTTTATACACATCACATAAATAAAAATAGTTTTTTTTTTTTTAAATTAAGACATGTCTTTTTAATTTAGCATTTTTAGAGATGTGCATATTTTTTTTTTTATTAAAGAAAAGTTTGTAATTATATTACTCTCAATACACTCCCGAACGCTATCTAATGAGTAATTTTGTAACACTCCAATATTCAAAATAAAAAATTATAAAAGAAAGGCGAAAAGTACAAAATCTTTCACATTGGCTTATCCCATTATGTTCTCAAAAGGGTCAGAGTACGGTAAAACCAAAATGTTGTCATTAATTTTTACATTGGGTTTTCCCACTCAATTCCCAATTATAGCCCAGTCAAAAAAAATACTCTTAGCATTACTGATTTTTACTTTGGGCTTTCCCAATAAGTTCCTAATTGAATCCTAGTGGAGTAAAACATATATTAAATTATTTTTATGGATTGGGATTTCCCGATCAGTTCCTAGCTAGTTACCATTAAGGACAAACTCAACTCCAATTATTTAATTTTAAATTGGGCTATACCAATAAGTACCCAATTAAATCCCAACCGGGATAAGTATTTTGGGTAAGCCCTGGCAACTCCCAATCGGGCCCCAATATAAGTATTGGGATAATTTCTAGTCGGGTTGTTACATCTTATCTTGCTTTAATCTTAATATTTTTGGATTTATTAAAGATATATTTGAGCCAGGATCATACAATACCGTAACGTCTAATGTATTATTCAGTTTTATTTTGAATACAATTAATGGTAAGATTAAAAGTTTTTTGGATCTTCATTATTCAGCTCTACATCCAAGATTGAATTATTGTTTAGTTTTCTTGGTTGGTTTTTTTTCTGCTTAATCCCCAAACCAGCAGGATGTTGATATCTTCAGAGTGGAAGTGGATGCGCCCCTGACTAATATTTCATAGCATTTTTTATTTTTTTTTTATTTATCACCTGAACTTATATAAGACCGAGTATTTTTTATAGAAAAATAAGTTATTTTTACCAGTCTTAGTTCAGATATAGAGAGTTCAGATATCACCCGCAAGTTATATATAGTTTCAACCGCTAGTTTTACCGCGCAAATTGATATACAGTTCACCGCTATAAATCGTTAATAATAGTGAAATCAAATTAGGTTAAATTGTAATAAATCTCCAATCTTATCCTACGATTTATCCTTTTTTTCCTACTAATTTAACCTAAATGCAGTGCAACTCTATCCAGCACGTGGATCTTTAACCCAGGTGAGTGGGATTTGTTCGAGCCCTATTCATTTGATCTCACTATTAGATTAGTAGTAGTAGATTACAGTCCAGCCCTCAACATATGATAGTCCAGCCCTCAACATATGGTCCTTCGAGCCGGATTTTTAGAAAAATTCACATTAGTTAAAGATTATTAGTTATCTCTTATATTTTAAATTTCAATTACTCGATAGGAATTATCATTTCAAAAAAAAAAAAAAAAAATCGTATTTATTAAAATTACATAAAACATTCAACAAACAAAACACAAACATAAATAACACGAATTTAATATCAATTTCATACTTGCCTGTAATTAAGGTGTATAAACATTTTTTGATAGTTTGTATTTATTAAATATTTTGATAGTTTGTTTATTTAAAAATATTTTATAACAAATTTAATAATTTATTAAATAATACAATGGCCGAAAAACTTGAGAGACAACTTCGTATTTTTGAAATGAAAAAACAAACTCTCTTCCAGCGCATTCAGAGATTGTTCGATATTAGTAAGGATTTATCCGATCCAATTGTTTTGAATAATTTTCAAAGTTTATATATGTCTTTGGACGATACTCGAAGTCAACTCTTAGATATTGTAGAGAAAATTAATTTCATATCCTTGGAAATAGATGACAAAAGTGTTCCGAATTTTCAAATCTTAGATACAATTGAGGAGTTATGTGGTCGTATTAAAATGGTTGCTCAATCAATGTCAAAGGAAAAATCGGAAAGTAAAACCAATATAGAATCAGTAAAAACAAAAAGGGTTCAACCTAAATTACCTAAAATCGATATAATTAAATTTTCAGGTGATCCCCAAAAATGGCCTGTATTTTATCAAACCTTTAAAACGCTTATTCACGATAATCCCGATATTGATGAATCTTGTAAAATTCATTATCTTTTAAGTAAATTAGATGGAAAAGCTGCCACAATCTGTTCTGGTATACAACCTATCACAGAAAACTATTCAATTATTTGGAAAATTTTAGTTGATAAATATCAGGATAAACGATTTTTAGCGAATAATTATTTAAAACAAATATTAGATTTTAAATCAATTCAAGTAGAATCCACATCCGCTTTAAACAATTTTGTTGAACGATT
This sequence comes from Chrysopa pallens, assembly GCA_020423425.1. NCBI lineage: Eukaryota > Metazoa > Arthropoda > Insecta > Neuroptera > Chrysopidae > Chrysopa > Chrysopa pallens. The sequence goes on from CM035591.1 coordinate 3,457,901, forward strand.
TGATACATCTGTTAGTGCATTAAAACAGTTAAATATTGCCGATTTAGCTGATTTAATCTTAATTTCCATAGCGTTATCCAAATTAGACAGTTCAACACGAAAATTATTTGAAATGTCAATCAAGGAGGTTGAATTACCAACCTACCAACAATTATCTGAATTTATTCGTACACAAGCAAAAGTATTGTCACGCGTTTCCAATAATGGAGGCCATGCGATAAAGCCTTCTAACCCTATTAGTAGTAGTTACAAAAGCACGCATGCATTTACAAGTATCAACGCAACAAACTCGAATTGCCCTATTTGTCAAAAGCAATCGCATTTAGTATATACATGTCCAAAATTTATAAGCCTTACCCCATCTGAAAGATATAATTTATCTAAAGAAAAATCATTATGCCTTAACTGGTTGAGTAATAAACATCACATAGCAAAATGTAAATCTTCAAATTCGTGTTCAAGATGTAAAGTACGTCATCATACTCTATTACATTTTGAAAAACCATTTACAAGTGGTGAAAATAATGCGCGTTCTTTATCGTGTAGCCCTCAACAGGATGAATCATCTTGTGTTAATGTAGAAAAGGACATAAATAAAGAAACAACCAAAGAATGTTTTACAGTTCAAACTCCTGTTTCGAAACAAAATTACACAACGCTCCTTTCAACCGCAGTAGTAAACGTTTGTCAACCTAATGGGAAAAGTAATTCAATTCGCATTTTACTTGATTCTGGAAGTCAAGGAGATTTTTTAACTGAAAAATGTTGTAAAAGATTAGGTTTAGTTATCAATAGGATACACGCATCCGTTGTTGGCATAGGAGCTAACACACACAACGTTAGGGGTCAAGTGCAAAATATAGAAATTTCTTCTAGATTTAACTCGCAAATTCAATGTGTTATAAATGCTTGGGTTGTAGATAAAATTACGGATAAACTACCCACCGCCCAGGTAAATACTAAGTATCTTAATTATTTGAAGGAATTACCGTTAGCAGATAATGAATTCGATAAATGTCGTGAAGTTGATGGGATATTAGGTGCACAATGGTTTCCAAAATTTATTGGAATTGGAAAGGTTTCAGCTGCTCCTGATTTACCATTTGGCTTACAAACTAGTTTAGGCTATCTAATAATGGGTAAAACGCCTATTTTAGATGACTTGAACATTTGTCAAAGTTTCTGTACTTTAATTGACCCACTAATTCAACAATTAGTAGAAAAATTCTTCGAAATCGAAGAAATTCCAATGGGTAAAATAGATAGCCCAGAAAATATAGAATGTGAAACACATTTCACAAAAACGTATAGTAGAGATATTACAGGTCGATATTCCGTAGCTCTTCCTTTTAAAGAAGACCCTTCGAATTTAGGAGATTCCTATAATATTGCCTTTAAAAGATTTATTTCGTTGGAACGAAAATTAGATTCATCACCGCAACTTCGCAAACAATACAATGAGGCATTTAATGATTACTTGATTCAAGGGCATATACGCAAATTAGTCGATAATAGTATTTCTGATAAAAATGGTTATTATTTACCGCATCACCCTGTCTTCAAATTAGATAGTACTACTACTCCCTTGAGAATAGTGTTTAATGCAAGTTGTAAAACAAACTCATCCTTATCATTAAATGACGTATTACATACAGGGCCTAAATTACAGACAGATGTTCTTGGAATATTTTTAAATTTTAGATTGAATCAAATAGCATTCACCGCAGATATACGTCAGATGTATAGACAGATCAATTTATGTGAAGAACACTCACGGTTTCATCGAGTCTTGTATAGATTTGAGTCATCTGAAAATATCGAAACTTATGAGTTGACAACTTTAGCCTTCGGGGTCAAGCCATCGCCATTTTTAGCATTACGTGTAGTTCGTCAGTTAGCTATAGACGAGGCTATCAAATATCCTCAAGCTACTGAAATTGTTTTACGAGATATGTATATTGACGATATAGTTTCAAGTACCCACAATCTTGAAACAGCAAAAAATTTATATACGCAATTAGTAAAGCTCTTTGAAGCGGGCGGTTTTAGCTTAGTTAAATGGTCCAGCAATTCAAAAGAATTACTTGCTCAAATGCCTAAAACCCAAACCACACTAAATTTAATAGATTTCGATTCAAATTATTTAAAAGTACTGGGGATGAAATGGTCAACTAGTTCAGACAATTTGTTATTTTCCGTAACGGTTTTAAATAAAGAATGTACGAAACGCAATATATTAGCTACCATAGCTCGTATATTTGATCCATTAGGTTTGTTAGGTCCAGTTACTTTATATGCAAAATTATTTATAAGAAAATTGTGGTCCATACAAATAGATTGGGATGAAAGCCCTCCTGATTATTTGTTAAAACAATGGATGAAATTCCAAGCCGAACTTCCACTTCTAGAGCAATTTTCGATTCCGAGACACTTAGGAAGATTTGAAAATTCTATACTAAAGCTTATAGGTTTCGCGGACGCTTGTGAAACATCATACGCGTGTACGGTTTATTTGAGTTCTGGATCGAATCAAAATAAATCAATAAAAATTGTATTAATCTGTGCTAAATCGAAAGTTTCACCGTTGAAAGTTGAAACTTTAGCGCGATTAGAACTTTGCGCTTGTGTAATGTTAGCAAAATTGATGCGTTTTGTTTTAAATACTTTAGTTGATCGTTGTCACATAACTAAAATGTTTGCATTTACGGATTCGATGGTAGCCTTACATTGGATTAATGCATCTCCACATAGATGGAAAACTTTTATTGCAAATCGTGTTGCTAAAATCCAAGATTATTTACCTGCCAACGTTTGGTACCATGTTGAAGGAGTTAATAACGCAGCTGATGGAATGTCACGGGGCATGACTCCAGAAAATTTTCTTGAGGTTCAAACGGAATGGATTTTTGGTCCATCGTGGTTGCAATTAGATGAAGAGTATTGGCCTATTAAATCATTCGTAGATTTCGAGAATCTGTCAAACGTTCCAGAGGAAAAAATCGTTTCCTGTACAGGAACAATACAGAAACCTGATCATCCTTTATATACCCTAATACAAAAGTATTCTTCATGGTCGAAATTATTACGATCCACCGTTATAGTTTTTCAGTTTATTAAAAAACTACCAATTAGAAAAGATATTAGCTTTAAAGATTTAGAGTTTGCAGAAAATGCACTCATTCGCGTCGTACAAAATATTCATTTTAAGGACGATATACAAGCCTTAAAAAATAATCGTAGTTGTTCGACTAGATTGAAAAATCTATCACCATTTTTAGATAATGATATACTCCGCGTTGGTGGTAGATTGAAACACGCTTCTCTAACTTATGCACATCAGCACCCTGTACTTCTACCGAAAAAGGATCATTTTGTAGATATTTTAGTAGACTATTATCATAGAAACAATTTACATACAGGTTCACACTTATTGTTGTCCCTCATACGACAAAAATATTGGATACTTTGCGGTCGTGGAGTTATACGACATCGGATACAGAAATGTAATTTTTGTTTTCGGACAAGGCCAAAACCCAATTATCCCTATATGGCAAACTTACCCGATTTTAGAGTACTTCCACAAATTAAACCTTTTATTATGACAGGGACAGATTACGCTGGACCCTATAATATAACTATTAGCCGAAACCGTGGGATTAAAAGCCAAAAGGCATACATTTGTCTTTTCATTTGTATGACAACTAAGGCATTACACTTGGAACTGGTTTCCGATTTATCTACACCTACTTTTCTTTCCGCATTTAAACGATTTTTGGCACGCAGAGGCCCTATTTTAACAATGTTTTCGGATCAAGGAACCAATTATATAGGTGCCAAATCGAAATTAGATGAAGTTTATCGATTTTTAGAATCAACCGAATATAAAAATGTATTGAAGGCTGAACTTTTGAAAAACAGAATTGAATGGAAATTTAATGTTCCTTCTGCTCCACATATGGGTGGAATTTGGGAATCACACGTCAAATGTGTAAAAAGCCATTTGCATAAAATTCTCGGGTCTCAAATTCTATCGTATGAGGAATTCTCTACTGTACTAGTGCAGATTGAGAGCTTGCTGAATTCACGACCTCTGTGTTGGTTGAGCAGTGACCCATCCGACCCTGAAATATTAACACCCGCTCATTTTCTAACTTTGACTCCTCTAAAATCGCTACCTGCGATTGATGTTTCGAATGAACCTCTAAGTCATCTAGATCGCAAGCAGTTATTAGATGGTATTGTACAATCCTTCTGGAGGCGTTGGAAGGAGGAATATCTCAGTACACTCCAGGTGCGTCAGAAATGGAATACTCCCGTATGTCCAATTCAAATAGGACAAGTAGTTGTATTGATCCAAGATAATTTGCCACCATTGCATTGGCCTATGGGGGTAATCGAAGAAGTATATCCTGGTCGTGATGGTATTATAAGAATAGCTTCCGTTCGTACAAAATCTGGATGCTACAAACGGCCCGTAGTAAAATTATGCCCGTTACCAACGCAGTAAAGTTTTGTTTCTTCAAAATGTTTGTGTCTTGTTTGTAATGTTTCTTGTTTTGAATTAATTTATTTCGGGGAAATCAAACCTATTTTAGTTTCTTTAGCTAATTTTAGTCTAGAGTTATTACTTTTCTTTGCTTTTTTTTCTCATTTTACGGAAAACTAAAGTTTTCCATGTCGGGGGGTATGGATGCGCCCCTGACTAATATTTCATAGCATTTTTTATTTTTTTTTATTTATCACCTGAACTTATATAAGACCGAGTATTTTTTATAGAAAAATAAGTTATTTTTACCAGTCTTAGTTCAGATATAGAGAGTTCAGATATCACCCGCAAGTTATATATAGTTTCAACCGCTAGTTTTACCGCGCAAATTGATATACAGTTCACCGCTATAAATCGTTAATAATAGTGAAATCAAATTAGGTTAAATTGTAATAAATCTCCAATCTTATCCTACGATTTATCCTTTTTTTCCTACTAATTTAACCTAAGTGCAGTGCAACTCTATCCAGCACGTGGATCTTTAACCCAGGTGAGTGGGATTTGTTCGAGCCCTATTCATTTGATCTCACTATTAGAT